>JAFCMP010000022.1:0-478909 GCA_017506865.1 Tribonema minus | reverse complement strand
CCCCCCCCCCCCCCCCCCCCCCCCCCCCCCCCCCCCCCTTCCCCCCCCCCCAGGCGCGCCGGCCGTCAATCTGCGCGCCGCGGAGACGCGCGCGCTGGCGACGCTCAACCGCATTGCAGCAGCGCTCCGCAAGGACCGCGCCGACCGCCGCTACCTCGCGCGCGTCCTGTCCATCGCCGCCGAGCTATGGTCACGGCGCGCAGCGGCAGCGGCGGCGGCGGCACCGGCGGCTGCAGATGCGCCTACTGATGGTGCCGCCGCCGCCGCCGCCAGCTCTCCAGAGGCTGGCAGCGCTGCTGCCGCCGCGGCTGCCGCCACTGCCAAGGCGGCGCTGACGGACGCCATCGATGCGCTGTGCTGCACGCCTGGGGCCGTGCGCCAGTGGCGAGCGCTGCTGCTGCTGCCGCCGCCGCCTGGCGCCGCCGTGCCGCTGCCGCCACCGCTGGACTCGCCCGCAGCTTGCCTCGAGGCGGTGATGCTGCTGGGCAGGCTCGCGAGCATTGGTCGCTACGGCGGCAGCAGCGGCGGCGGCGGCGGCGGCAGCGGCAGCGGCAGCGCAGCGAATGCGCGCGGCGGCGTGAGCTGCGGCGGAGGCGCGAGCGCCAGTGCCGCCGACCCCACATTCGATGAGCCGCTGGAGGCTGCGCGCATGGCGGCGCACCTGCTGGCGGCGGCAGCAGCGGCGCGCCCGCAGTTTCCGCGCCGCGCCGTCGACTTTGCGGCCGCGGACGGGTGCTTCCCTGCGCTGGTCCTCGTCCAGGCGCAGCGCTGCGCCGTCGCTGCCTCTGCCGCCGCGCCAGGCGCTGAGCCGCTGTCGACGCTCGGCGACCCTGCGTCGCCGGCCAGCGCTGCGGCACTGCAGGTGATTGATACTTGCAGTATAGTTTGCCTTTGATTGATGTCGTGCACTTATTTGGTGGCGAGCCATGCAGGGCTTTAGGTGAGGGTTAGGGTCACAGTCAGCAAAGCTGGAGTACACGTGCTGACCAGCGACGGGCCAGCTGCTGCCGCAACGATGCTGCTGCCGCAGCGGCGCTGCTGCCTGCCGGTGCAGTTGTGCGGCGTTGTGCGCGCATGCGGCACCGGTTGTGGCATGTAAGCCACGCAGCCAAACAGCAGACATCGTGGCGCGACCCCAACTTCAACCCAGCGGAGCCCATGCTGCCAGAACTGACTTGAAAGCATACTACAACGCTAAATCGTTGCTGATGCAGCTTTTGCCTTGCCCCATTGCTCAGGGCGCGCTGAGCGCTGTGGCAGCCATACTTGTGGAGGCTGGCGACACGCCGGCGGCATTTACAGCCCTCTCCGCTCTTGAAGCGGTCGTGGCGGCAGCACCGACAGCGCCGCCAGCACCGCTGGGAGCAGCAGCGGCAGCGGCGGCGGCAGCGCCAACAGCGCTGGCGGCGGCACGCTGCCTGCGCATTCGCAGCTTAGCTGAAGCGGGGATGGTGGCGGAGGCAGCATCTTTCCTGTCAGCAGCGTTGACGGAGGCGCAGCAGCGGCGCGCAGCGGCGGCAGCAGCGGCCGCGGCAGTGGCGGCGGCGGTGACAGCGGCGGCGGGGAGCAGGCCCGGCACCGCCACCAAGGAACAACGGAAGTGAGTGGGGTTTTGCATGATGGCATGTGATGACATCACGTAGGACGCTGAGACTACAACTTTAACAGTGTAGTGCCATGTCTGCTGGGCAGATTGCCTGTCTCTGATTGGCCACGCATACGGTCATGCGCGGCAGAAGCGCACGCGACGTGCACCTCATCCCCGGACACTCAGCGTGGTGCGCTTTGCACGTGTGCTGAGCATCTCCCTCGTACAACGCTGCAGATCCAAGGACAAGGCGGAGGCAAAGCCCAAGGATGCGCCCAAAGCCAAGGACGCCAAGCCGAAGGAGAAGCCATCGCTGCCGTCTGCCGCCCCCGCCGCCGCCTCCGCCGCCGCCGCTGCCACGAGCGCGACTGCCGCTTCCGTCGCCGTTGCCAGCCAAGGCTCCAGAAGCGGCCGCAAGGAAGACCCCGACAGCATTCGTGCGGGCCCCTGCTTCTACGGCAGAGCCCCCTACTGGGGGCGTCTGCCCCCTGACCACCCCGACAACGCGGCCGCTCTCGCGTGGCTGCAGGCCACGGGCACTGCTGAGCACTGGGCAAGCGCGAGCGGCGCAGACTGCGACCTCGCTGAAGCTCACGCCGCGCTGCTGCTGGCGCTGGCGGAGCGCGCGCCGCGCGGCGGCCCCTGCGCGGCGGCGCTGACGGCAGCTGCGGAAGCTCTGCTGGCGGCGGCGGCGGCGGCGGCGGCGGCAGCGGTGGCGGCGGGGCCGTGGTCAGCACGCGTCGCGGCGCGCATCGCCGTCGCACAGGCTCACCACTACTTGGCTGGTGGACGCACTGACGAGGCAGCAGCGAGTGCGCGGGCCGCCATGGCAGCGATGACGAGCGCTGCTGCGGGGGCGGCGGCGGGGACGGGGCTGGCGCCGTGGGAGGCGCGCGCGCTGTGGCTGCGCTGCAGGGCGGTGCTGGCGGAGTGCGCGCTCGTGCTGGAGCGCGCCGCCGCCGCCGCGGTGCAGTGCGGCGCCGGGCTGCAAGAAGTGAGGCTGAGCAGCGTTGTTGTCACAAGTTGAAGCTACTGGCATTTTGTGCGCTTATGCGCATGTGCTGTTGTGTACAGATTGCGTACGCACCATACAGTGGAGCGGCATCGACTCCACTGCGCCCATGATTGTGCATGACACGGCCAAACTGCTGCCCTGGCTCCCATGCTGCAGGCGCAGGCAGCGCAGGCGCCAGCAGCGGCGGCGCTCTTCATCAGGCTCCAGGGGCGTGCCGCCATCGCTCAGGGACAGTTGCCAGCGGCGCTGGCGCTGTTTGACCGCGCAGCTGCGCTGTGCAATGCCGGCAGCATCTGTTGCGACGAGCACATCCACTGCCTTCTGGAGGCAGCACGCGTGCGGGAAGCGCTGGCCGAGCTGGCAGCAGCTTCTTCTGCTGCTGCTGCTGCCGCCGCCGCCGCCGCCGACCGTGGTGCTGCCGATGGCATCCCTGCACGAGGTCCCGTCGCCACTGCGGCTGGCGCCGCAGGTGGCTCTGCAGCCGTCGATTCGGCGCAGCGCGACCTGATGCTGCCGCCGGCGGCCGTCAGCATCTTGGCTGCGGGCCTGGCGAACGTGCTCAACGCACATGGTCTCGCGGCAGCGGCGGTGGCGGACTTCGGCTGCGCGCTGCCTGCTGCCACAGAAGTTGCGGACGCCGCAGACGCGGAGCCAGCATCTGGACATGTGCAGATTACGGTTGTGCGCCGCTTTGTCGCCGCGCGCACGCACGTACTGGCTTTCGTGCAGCGCCTGGGGGCGGCGAGGGCGGCTGTTGAGGTTGCTGCAGCTGCTGCGCCAGGGTCCGCACATGTCAGTGCTCAACTGGCTGGGTTGTTGCAGAATGCTTGAATGCCATGCTTGAACTACGTGGCTCCAAAGCTGTGAATGCACCGCAGCATGGACCCCCTCACTTGTGTAAACACTCTCTCCATTCCATGCACTTCAGTTGCGGCGACAGATCATCGATCATGTAATCTTCCTGGCCTTATCGAAGATGAATGACTTGAACGCAGCGCTTGCTTGGTCAGGGCGTCAATGCAAGTGCAATCGTGGCAGTAGACCGAATGCATCAGGCGGTGCGGCAGTGCTCTGCCCACATGCAAATCCTGACATGGCTTCTCAGGGTGATACAAAACTGTCACCGCTGCGCACGATGGCGAACAGTGGGCACCTTTTTTGTGTGCCGGGCATTGTCCCAATGCAAAATGGTGTTGCAAGCACGCGAGTCCACAGCTGATGTCTTGTTGCGTGCAGCGTTGGTTCGTACTTGAAGTTGCACTTGACCATGAGGCAACTCACGTGTGAGGCTCCAAGACACCGTTGCCCATGCCTGCAGTGAAGCTCGTTGCCCATGTTCAAAGGCACGGTTTCACACTGCCAACGACAACAGGCAGCCTGTGCTAGTGCAGCAAGGCAGCAAGCAGCGCTCAGCAACAGCGGTCGCCGCAAGCCGGACAGCAGCGCGGCGACGGCGGCCAGGCAACCCCAACAAAGCTTGTTTTGTATTACCCAAATCTTCCAGCTCAAACGTGTACAGTGTGGGGCCGGCGCTGCTCTTCTAGAGACTCAGACTCTCACTCGCTCTCCCTCTCTCTCTTGCTCTACTCTGCTGGATGCCAGCGCCGCGCCGTAAAGCAGCGGCCCGCCGCCCCCGGCGCAGCGCGCTAAAAATTCCAATCTCAACCACCCACAATATCTAAATAAACGACTAAGAGGTCTTTTGAGGAGCGTTGGCGGGGGGTACGGGGGGCACCCGGGTTCCTGACCCTCCCCCCCCCTCCCCTCCCCCCCCGCCCCGCCCCCCAGCAGTTACAGAAATGGCCCGGTCTCAGCAGTGGAGTGAAGGCACATTTATGGGGGTGTTTAGGGGGTCTTTGTGCTCTGGACGGCCGTCTTGACCTTCTCGGTGACCGTGTCCACGACCTTGTACTCCTTCTCCAGCTCGACGGCCCTCACAATGGCGACGTCGGCCAGCTCGCCCACAACGCCCAGAGCCTGCTTGCCCTTGGCAACCAGGTCGTATTCCTCCGCAAGCTTCTTGGCCTGGCACATGGGGGGAGGGAGGGGGGGGGGTGGGATTCATGTAAATGGTCGGCTGCAGAGGGTAGCAGGGGGGGTGTAGAGTCATGCAAAATCGTTGGCCTCAGAGACTAACAGGGGGGGGGTGTAGAATCATGTCAAATCGTTGGCTGCAGAGGGTAGCACTGATTGACGACTGGGGAGGGGGTAGAACAGATTGGACATTGGGGAGGGAGACCCTTCAGCTGAATCGCGCACGCCTGCAGAGCAGCGCTGATTGCCGTGCAGCCCTGACAAGCCTTAAGTGAGTTAAGGAAGGATTGAACCCACAATGTGGCACTACATTGCGCTGTTGCCTCAAGCGGGTGCTCGCTGGCTGGCTTTTAGTTTCTGCCCCCCCCCTGTTGAAGACAGCGGCGGGGGGCGCTATCGCAATCAAGCGCCAAAGCGCAGTACGGCAAGGTGCGGCGGTGCGCAATAGAAATGCCTCCGACAATAAACGCCGCGAGGAACCGTCACAGTGTGGGCGCAGATGGCCCGGCTCTGTGAAGGAGTTGGTTGCTGGTCACACACACAGACGCGATCTCTGAGAAAACCAGCGTGACGTGCTGATGCCGCACGTGCTGACTGATGCAGCATGCCGCCTGTTTGAGGAGTTGACGTTAGGGTTGCAGTTCATCGATGTTGTCACCCCCGTGCATGCGCTCAGCACAAGACGCAGTGACAGTGAGCGCTGTCACAATCCGCACGGGTACAGGGCGGCGCGTGCTTAGCACCTGTCCCCTGCAAGTGGCCGTTTTCAAGTGGTGACGTGCCACAGTGAGCAGCACAACAGCGCGACACTTACTGGGGGGCGCCGGCCTACTCCGTGGGCTGAGAGTGAATCCTGTGACGTGAAGCACGTGTTTCACATGGAACTGGCTGCCCCTGCCCCCGCATGTATGCATGGTGGAGGGCATAACAAGGCGAGGCACACACGCGCACCCGCACCAATCTTGCAGAAAACAATGCCTTCTCACTTCCTTGTGAAGTTGAAGTATATAAATGTGACTGTGCCGCGCCTTCTCTGAAGTACACATTGCAGATGCATCACAGCTAGTTGCTGGCCCAAACCATAGCCTGGCGATGATGCGCGAGACCGCACTCTGTGCACTGCGTGCCGCCACAGCCCCTACTTTACTGCGAGACTTGCGCTGTGCGCGCAACAGCAAGCGGCACTGTTGCACAGTCACAGAAGCGGCTGCACAGCTTACGGCAGCATCTGCATCTGCTTGCCCGCGCAGCATGTATGCTGCATGTCCAAGCAGCAAACACGCCGTCGAGGCACACGGTCAGCTGCAATCTTCAACAACGCTGACGTCCGAAATTGCACGACTATATGCCAGCTTGCTGTACATGCACAGAGTGCCAGCTTTGCCCTGATCGAGCCAATCTAGCCAGGTCCGACACTTTTGCTGTTGACAACAGTTCACCAGCACGCGCGCTCGCGTGGTGTGTATATTCGCGCCAGCCAGTAATGAACGTTGAGCCTTCTCTGTCTCGTTTCTTGGAGCAAATTACAAGGTGCCTCCCAGCATCGCAACCTTGGTGCGTCAACTGCTCTCTGTGTGGACACTTCAACTTGATACTGTCGACCGCGACTCACCTTCTCAGTGGCGTCCTTCAGTGTGTCCTCCACCTTCTCCAGGGACTTGGTGTCATCAGTCTCCTTGAGCTTAGAGACAGCGTCCCCCAGAGCGGTCGACGCCTTCCCCGTGACATCGTAGTTGGCGTTCAGCGACGCCAGGAAGTTGAAAGCAGAGATGGCACTCTTGCTGACTCCCCTCACCGCTTCCCCAAATTCATTCTCCTGCTTGGAGCCATAGTTGGACGCTATGGACAGAATGACTGCCAGAAGGGGGCCGCCAACAAGCAGGCCCGCGAGACCCCCCACCACACCCGCCCCAAACTGAATGTTGTCAGTGTTGATGGGGACAATGGGCGCTGGTTCCTTGCTGCCCTCTCCAGTCATCGCCAGCCCATATGGCCTGCCGCTGCTCCTGCTGCTGCGCGTACATGGTAGACGAGCTCTGGGTAAGATTAGCAAGTCGAATGAATTTTGCTCTGAGAGTATAGAGGCCAGCATAATGGTAGTGAGCGGCACATTGCAGAACTTCATGAGATCCTGCAGTGTCGCGGCAGCCTGCTGCTGCCTCGGCGCACGTCGAACCGTGGAGAACTCAAGTTCTGGTTGCCTCCTCCTGAATATCGGTCAACTCACCATGTCCTGGCAGCCTGGACGGGCGCCCTAGGCACAAGTGCGCCAGGCACAAAAGCTGCGGCAGGCAGCGCACTTGCAAGCACCACAGCAGCGACTGCTGATGCCCTCATGGTGGCTGCTGCAGCGAGATCAGCGGCGACTAAAAAAAAAAAGGATTTGCTCAACTTACTCGATTAGTCCAAGCAGCGAGTCCCAATGGGAGGGCATGTATGTATGTGTGCAAGACCGTTACGCTTTTGAAAAATTATCGGCCCAATACACACTCCAACTGACCTCGCAGGCCTACACAGCAGAGACACAAGATACCATTGTGCTTGGCCACAGTCGAGTGCGGCACTGTCAGCGAACAGGCATTAGAGAGCGTGCTGCATTGTGTGGCATCCGATCCTACGTAGATCCTACGTTTGCGGTACGCTGCAAGCCATGGTCGGCGATGTGCATACTTCTGCCATCGGCGCTATGCCTGCGGGCTTGCACAGCTCGCATCATCAGCAGGAGTTCAGCCTCAAGTACAGCTTCAGCGGGTCGGTGCTGGCGGCATGCGGGTTGTGCACCGTGCTGCTGATGGTCTTCACGGAGTACACAGACCACGTGGGGCCTGACGAAGTGAATCGGTACTACCTCTTTTTCATCCAGGTTATGGTGAGTTGCATTTCTGTAACAAGGAAGCACAGCAGCAGGCACTCCTGCAGTTTTTTTCAAAAAAGTTCCGCAATTTGTGCCTCGGGTTGTGGCAGTCCATCATACAACCTACGACCTTCACTCAATGACGAGCAAAAATAAACTGTGAAGGAGGCAAGTCCTGTGCCCCAGGCAAATAAATGCTTCTCAGTCATGACACGGCCTGTGGCGAACCCTGGCCCAGCCCCCTAGCCCAGTCTGTGCACAACTGCAGCGTGTCGCACCTTCAATCTCTCGAGTTGTTGAACAGATCCAGCTGCAGTAACGCGCGCAAGCGCCAAGCGTGGAGTGAATGCGCACTTGCACTCCCATCACTCAATCAGCTGTCAAGCCAGTATCGGCAGCAGCGACCTTTCACTACGCAAGAGACCGTTGTTGTGTTGTTGATGACAAGCTACAGCTCCGTTGCGTCATGACTGTGTTGCGTGCATGCATGCCTTTCGCTTGCCCGCGATTCAGGCGATGGTGTTTCTGGGCATCGGCCTGCTCATGAGCTTCCTGAGGCGCTACAGCTTCTCCGCCATCTGCCTCAACTTCTTCGCGTCGTCGATGGTGTTCATCCAGGCTGTGCTGTGCGTAGGGACGGTCCAGCAGGTGCGTGAATGCAGGAGTCACAGAGTGGTCAAGCTCGCTGCTGACGATGCCTTCTCAGCAAATACCAGCCCAGTTGTAAAATTGCCAACTTGAAGCTGTTGGCCATCTGCACAACTCAAGCAGCAATAAATGCAACCCTGTGCAGGCTCCTGCGCATTGGTATCTCTACTGTTATTCCTTGGCGCCAACACATGCTGCCCAGGACCGTGCCTGTATGTGCGCGCATCGTCGGACTCTGGCATTGGGTGCTGCGTTCAGAATGTAGCGACAGCTTCTGCATGCATCATGGATCACCGGAGCCATGGTAACCATCTTTGGCTGTCGCATTGTCCATGCCAATTGTGCCATCTGCGCCAGCTCGTGGAACTTTGCCCCTTGGGCTCCTGCCTGGCCGCCGTGCAGGTGCTGTGGAATCAGACGCTCTCAAAGATCGTGTTGGACCTACCGCTCATGATCGACGCCAGTTTCTGCGCTGCTGCTGCCATGATTTCCTTCGCGGCCGTCGTTGGCAAGGCCACACCGACACAGATCGTGTGGATGCTGTTCCTCCAGGTCAGAGATGGCATCCATCTGGCCATTTGCAGAGATACTTGAAGGTTTGGAAGGAAATCGTGGCTGCTACTTTGTATTCACAGTTTGTGTAAGCACTGCTCAACATGTTGCATCATATCATCATGTCCTGTCACAGCCCAAGATGAAATATGTTAGAAGTACTTCAATAGGCTGCAGCATACATGCATAGAGGAGACGTTGAAGGCCCGCCCTAGTCGTGGCTGGTGGGATGAGGCCAGAGGCGGCTTGTGCTGGCATGGGCGAGTAGCTTGCCATGCATCATGATGCATCACAGACGTGTACCAGCATACAGATAGAACAGCGATTTGAATTAGGCCAAACAAACTGTCGTCACGAGTACATCAACATCCGCATGTAACTCCACCCCTGGAGTTTAAGTTGGTTTCCCCTCACTTGCAAGGCCTGGGTCACTCACGTTGAGGCATTGCCTTCCTCGGTGTCAGGAGACCCAAGTGGGCGCATGCAAGTGGGATAGCCTGCCATGTTCCCAATTACTTGATGTATCTTCAGAAAGCACTGCATGTCGCATTGCTGGAAGCAGATGCATGATTCAGCTCTCGAGCATCCACACGGCCGCCTGCAATGCACCAGACTTCATCATTACGGTTGCCGAGGTTTCGATACAAGATGCCTGGCGCAGCTCTCCGCCATTCGCATGGCCATCCGTGATGCGCTGGTCTCATCAGTCGCGACAACCCCTGCCGCCCCTCTGACAGTACTAGATGCTCACTGGCAGATGCCTTTCCTCAACGCTCTCGTCCTGTGTGCTGCTGGTCCCTTGTGTGTGCAGACGCCCGTGTACGCCCTCAACCAGCACCTAGTCGTCCACACGTTCGAAGCGCTGGACATGGGCGGCACCATCGTCGTGCACGCCTTTGGCTGCTACTACGGCCTCGCGGCCAGCGTGGCGCTGTCGCGGCACCAGCGCGATTACGGCGAGTCCAATCCCAAGCTCAGCTCCTCGTACATCAGCGACATCACATCCATGGTGGGTTCTCCTGTGCTTCAAGTTGTGGAATTGTGCTGGTCCATTGATGCTGCACATGTCTACAGTCCATAGTGCAAAGGAGCAAGGGCCGGTTGCGCAGTGTTGACTGACTCAGAGGCGCAGCTACTCAAGCACAGCGAGTGACACCCCGACCTCACCTCCTCGTACGGCAGCGGAATCACAGGAATGATGACTAGCGCTTCTGGCTCATGTTGGCAGTGAGAGTGCAGGCGTTGTTGACGTGAAGGCAATGCACGCGTCTCGGCACCTGTGCAATGTTGCTTCAAGCAAGGCAGAGCCAACAAGGCTCAGCTGCTGCATCAGCGACTTCTTGGTAGTTCTTCCTGCTTCCAGACGTGTGCATATGCTGCTGCAACACTGCGGCACGAGCAAGGGCCAGTTGCGCAGTTTTGCTTAGGTGCAGCGCTTGCGTTGCGCAATCAGGCCTGGTCAGCGCCAGTGCAATGCGCTTGTCTGGGCACCTGTACAATGCTGGCTCAAGTGATTGCACCAGCAGTGGTTCACTCATTGGAGTGTTAGGATTCAACACATAGCAGACCTGCTGTCATCATATCTCAGGTGCCTCAATTTGGAGATAAGAACTGGCGATTGGTTGCTGGCCCAAAATATAGGCCAACGGAAAACCTTCCGTTTCGCAGGGGTGCCAGAATCTGCCAGAAGTGACAGAGGAAATCCTAAAGTTGGATCCTGCCCTAGCCCTAGCCCTATGCAGGGTATGCACTTTGCATTGAAACACCTCATATTGAACAATTAACCTTGCTCTGCTCATTTTTGCTTTGCATACTGATCATCTGAACATTATTCGTGTTGCCTTGTCATGATCGTTCCGCCTCAACAGGTGGCAACAGTGCTTTTGTGGATCAACTGGCCCAGCTTCAACGCCGCACTGGCCAGCGTCAGCATGAGCGAGCTTGCAGCGGGCACCGTCACTGAAGCAGCGGTGAGCCTGAGTCATTCGTGGTTCGTCTTTGAAACCGGCACATGAGGCCCAAGTCAATCAAGCTGCAGTTATCTTCTCAGTGTAGAGGTTGGGGGTATGTATCTTTGCCGACACCTGAAGATGCGGCAGTACAAAGCTCTTGCATGGAGTGTTCAGGCTTGCATGGATGTGGCATTGTTACTGCCGGCACAATGGCTTCATGGACAATGACACTCGCAATGGTCATGCTTGTACATGCAGGCATGTGCCGCTCTGTTGTGATAAGCTGCACCGATATCATTGGCTCCCGTCGCAGTTGCATGTTCAACTACCACATCCACATATTATGTGCGCGCCACCACGTACAATGGTCGTTTGCAGCTCCTAGACGCATGTATTGCTGCTGGCTTACGAATGCACTTCTGACACGTGTGTGTACTTTAGGCGGCGGCCCAATTTCTGTCGATAGCCAACACGGTGCTGGCGCTCCTGGGCTCAACGCTATCCGCATTTGCCGTATCCTCGTATCTGGATGGCAAGCTCAGCGCCATCGCAGTGCAGAATGCGACGCTGGCCGGCGGAGTGTGCATTGGAGCTGCATGTACCCTCAAGATGGTGAGCTGCCCTCAAGCTCAAAAACAAACAGCAAGACAGTGCCTGTTACACCTGCCAGCCATGAGGGTCTTCGTCTGGTACACTTTGGTGACTGCTGCTATTGTAACGTTACCTAGATTTGTTGTTATTGACCAAAGTCGGTGCAAGCATCAAGTGGACCGATGCTGATGCTCCTGCTTAACTGCAGATGCCATATGGCACCGCCCATTGCACGTGACAGCTTCGCTGCTGATATCCTGTCACGAGCACTGTTGTGGCATCAACATCACACCTGGTGGTTGCCGGCAGTATCGTTGTCGGTGCAATACTGGGGAGCGCGTTTTTCAATGGCCTGAAGTATGTTGTGCTGTGTGTATGGCTGTCTGCATGAACTCGTCGTCAGTGAGACGCCAAATTCTCCCAATTTAACCGTAACCTGACACAGGACGAGCATCTCTACTACTGATTGACACCAAACACTGACATAATAACGTCATTATGTGCGTAACCTAACTTCATGTCTCACAGTTTTGCCCGAAGCAGTGACTAATCCGGCCGTAAACACTGTAGTTGCCCTACATCTAGTGCCAGGCACTGCCCCTGCCTCCCGCACAAGACGACACCCCCCCTTTGGCCCCAGCAGCCTCTGCTGTTACGCAGCCCCCTGTCATATACTTCTAGGCCCGGATTCACGGTAGCCCTTCCGCAGCGAGAAGGACACTCGGCCTGCTTCACGCGCAGCTGCTGACGTTCACAGCCCGCAAACTGGTTTGTGCCGCAGACGTGTGATCCCCTGCCCGCAGCTCAGCCAAGGACTATGGTACCCGTCGCGTGCACTGACAAGCGACGCATCTCTCACGTGCATCATCCACAAGTCCGCTGTGCCGCACATCACTCACAGCTCTCATCGGCCCACTTGCAACGGCCACACCGCAGCTGAGATTCTTGTCTCAATCATCTGCCTTCGCCCCTTGTTTCCTTCTTAGGCACCCGGCGTCGCCTTCATGGTTGGGCTGTCCGCAGGCGCCATTTCCACAGCCTGCTTCAAGTACCTGACCCCCTACCTGGACCTGAGGTTTGGGCTGGGCGACACATGCGGCATTCACAGTCTGCACGGCCTGCCAGGTGAGCACTGCCATCTTGTAGCAGGGGGTGCTAGGAACGTATACCGCCGGCTGATGCGCTGCAGCTGGCACCACCAGGACAGCGAGTGTTGACTGCTCGGTGTGCAACCATCTCCCTTTAAAGCACCACGTTTGTCCACACCAGCACGCCGCCTGCGCTGTTGTCTGAGCCTCAAGTTGCTATGATAAGTTGCCAAAGCGACAATCACTATCTACCCGCACTGAGCTGATGAATACATGTGATGAGACATGCTGCCTGCTGTGTGCCCCCTGCTGACGCAAACTCTCACGCTGATGCTGCTTACGATTGTGCAGCCATCCTGGGTGCGCTATTGGCTGGGCTCATTGCGTTCACGCAGGACGAAAGCTTCCTGCTGCATTCCAGCTCCACCCAGATGGCCTACCAGATCGCTGCCATCACGTGCACCGTGTTCATCAGTGCTGGCGGTGAGTGCTGATGTACTGCATCTACTACTTGCGTGCTCGTGACTTCAGGACTAGGCTTTCAATGAAAGTTGAGACAGTTTCACAACAGCTGTTGAATGTTAACATGAAGTCGCAACCAGATGTGTCATCCGCAGTCTTCTGACCTGCCAAATCTAGGCATGGGGCTTGTCCCTACTGGCTGGAACAAAGCAACCACTGCTGTTTACAACACTCATGCTTCGAATTCCTTGCAGTGCCACCATTATCATATCGCGTAGCATGACGGCATTGCGTCAGGGGCAGGTTTCTGCCACGTGCACACTGCAGCTCTACCATGTGCAACTGTGCCGCGATGCTACGATGGCAAATCCACGCAGGATCTCCAGTCCCAGTATGTGCTGAGCAATGGTGACCTGCTGCTGCCCTACGCGCAGCTGGCTACATGGCGGGCTGGCTGGTGAGCACTGTGAACCTGTTCGCCTCGCCCACCCTGGAGCCCGACCAGATGTTTGAGGATGGCCTGTGGTTCACCGCCGCTGGAAGGGAGAAGGACTTCGTGGCTCCTGTTGAGGTATGACTCGCAGTGCAGTACCTATACAGTAGTTGAACGCTTTGAGAAGAACCATACAACTCTTCATACTTCGTGTAATTCGCATGCATAGGGCGCGTCTGCGGATCCCTGCTATCTTGGAGCCTGCCTCCCCTCTGCCTGAGGGTGCAGCTCCCTCTGCGCTTGTCCCTGCAGCCTCATAACCTCGGAGCGTGTAGGCCGCCAGCATGCTGCAGTTAGAAAATCCAGTGAACCGAGCTGACAGAGACCTGTGCATGGCTGGTGCATGTGGTGCTTGAGGAAGTGACTCACCAACTTGCAACACCTGCCTGGAGAGGCAGCCATACCTCAGCAGGAGCTACTGCACTAGCTCAACCTATGCTGCGCTATGCACTGAGCTATGCACTGTCACTTGACGATCGTCGCCGGAGGAGAAAGCTCTAAAACGTGTGCGATTCCACTGCTAGCCCGACGCAGCATGCAAGCCTGCAGAGCGCCAAAACACATCTGTCAAGACGTGTAATTTCCAGTCGGTTTTGAGCGCATGGTGAAACATGCTTGCAACCATCTGCCCCACTAGTGCTCCGACTGATTTGTGTGCATGCCCTAATGTTTTCCATGAGCAGGGCTTGATGGCTGCGTCCTCTACGGTGGGCGACCAGTCTTCGGCGGTTGTCAGCGGCAGCGGCACAGCCCGCAGCACGCCCGGTGTGCTCTGCTGACTCAGGTGGCATTCAAGTTGACGGCACGTGCACAAGTGCTGCTGTTGCACAATCACACAGCACGCGCCATCATGGCCCCCCAGTGTCGACGTTGCGCATGTGTACAAGTTGTTCGGTCAACGGCCTTGGCCACCGAGAGCTTCAGCAGTCTTGCAAGCCCATGGGCGCGATTGTCTACCTACGACACTTTGGCCTCGGATTAGATGTGCTGCTGCGTGGTAAAGCTGGCGTAGCCGTTGGCAGCTGCCGTCTGCGTGAGCATGAATTCTGCTCAGTGACGACCGCAGCGTCAGCAGTGTCTGTTTCAGTGTGCGCAGGGTATTTTGCAGTGTGGAAAGTAGTGTGCATTGGTTGCAGAAGCGATGCTTGCTGTACGGTTCGCTGTACGCACGCACGCATTCTGCCACTTTTCGGATGCGTTATCGTAAGACGTACACATGCCCAGCATCAAAGAAGGTGCATGGCAATGTCGCCAGCAGCTGTGTGCGCAATACAAACACATACATACCCTGTTGTCACAAAACACGTTACATGCTTGCAATATGGCTTCAATTCTGTTCTGCTCTATGCTCATTGAAGCACAAAGTTGCATTTCATTGATCACATGAAGATCCTACAGGACGGTGACGGTAACGGTACTCCACGACAGAAGTCGAAAGTTTTCCGGCATCCAGCACAAAGTGAACGATGTCCTCCGCGTGCAGCAAACATGGCCCCAATGCCGGTATGTGTAGTGGGATCTGCAGCATGTCGACACAAATCATGCTCACAATGTTCACAGGTGATTGACGGCCATACACCGGCTTTGAGCGGTGGCAGGGCTGTGCGCCGCGCCATTGCCTGCGACGCGCTGCTTGAGGCCTGTGGATGTGCTTCTTCTTCTGACAGAGTGGGATTTTTCGACACCCCCGTCACAGGGGCTCCATCCACGGCATGGTGTTGCAGGGTGAATCAACCATAGTATCAACCATAGTATTTGATGCTGGCATGTGCGCATGGTCGTGGTCTTGCGCAACACTCCCATGTGCCTCAGAGACCGCTCGCGCGTGCAACATCCTTCGTTGCCCCAATGATCTAGCTGATGTGATCAGCGCGGCAACTTCAAGGCGAGCTTGAAGGTTGCCGGTTCATCCGGCACATCTGCGGATCTCATAGGACGCGGGCTGAGGCCCCGGGGAGGCAATGGAGCCAAAGGCGATGCATCTTGTTGTTGAGTGGCATAGTGCATATCAATGCGGGAGCGACTAGCTGCTGTCGGCACAGCCTGGCCTCATGCGGGGCTTTGCAGCTCCTGTGCTGGTGTTGCTGCTGCCGCCGCTGCTGCTGCTGCTGCAGCTGGTCCCCTCGCTTTCTCAAGTAGAAAGTGCGTTGAAAGTTGCAGCTCACGGCGAAGCAAATCCGCACAGCAGTCGTGATGGCGATCGGCGGGATGGCGGCGCTGGTGCCAGCGAGATGGCGAGGAGCAACAGCATGTTTTACGGATCCGATGAGGTCCTGTTCAGTGCAGCGCTTGAGGTAAGCTCTGCAAAGTCTGGTGCGTCGCACCTTTGCGTCAATGTTGCAAGTTGATTCAGCAGAACGGTCCAACCATCAGATTTGTCGTTTTGGTTAGTCGACGTCAATCAAGTCTCAGTTCGTTACAAATACATGTGTGAGCTGTAAATTATAGACTAAACTCTACAAAAATAAGGGCGTAAGATGAATCACTCATCCGCCAGACGGCCGCTGATGCATGTCAACATTCAGGCTGGTGACCGGTAAAGCTATCGGATTTAATTGTGGCTGCAGAGAACTGCACTGGACCTCGACACTGTTGCTAGCCCTAACCCTAACCCTAACCCTGTCAGTGCCGCTCCAAAGCATCATGGCTAAATCACATATAGACCGCTGTGTAGTGGGCATCGATCTCTGCAGTGTCATCAAGGCTTGAAACTCCCTCCATGTGGACAAAGAAAATTAGAAGGGCACCTCACTGCTGTTTGGCCGGGTCCCGCATCAAAGCGCAAACCGCGTTCTCGAGGGAGGCCGCGGTGGTGCTGCTGTCGCCGCATCGTACAGTGACGGAGCACAGTGCGTCGGCAACGCACAACACCCACTCAATGCAGTGCCGAACGACCCTCGTGCCAGCCTTTCCCTACCAAGAACCCGCATCCTGAACGCTGAACGCGCAATATGTTTCAAAGTATGCAAACTACTGCTGGCGGTGGCTGACGCGATAACCGGGTGTGACCGTCAGTGCTTGCACGTGAGGACTTTCCGATGGTACGATCTTGCATGCTCGTACGTTGTCGCTGTCGCGGCCGCCTTGCGGTGGCCTTGACGTCGTTCAGAAGGTCTGATGTCGGTCCTTGTCAACGTTTCGGCATCGCAGGAGAGTCTGCTTCGACGCTGGCAGTTTTTCAGATACTTGACAGTAAGCATTTCAAGTATGCGACTTTGAACCTTCCATGCACTCGTGCATACACAAGTCCGTCACCACTCACACTCAAACCCCGACATGTGTGGCCTGGTCATTTAGGGTTAGGGTTAGACGCCCGCACGGACGCTGCACACGATACCATTCCCCCCACGTCCCTCCTGCGGTGCTGCTGGAGCGTCACATGCTTGAGCTCGGACGCTGTACAGACGGCGCCCAATGCGCGCCATGTGCGGCGATGCCCAGTCTCGTTTCCTCAGCCGTTACGCTATCTCTCGCTCCACGAGCAGCAGCAGTCACCCTCCCGCCGCTGCCTTGCGCGCGCGCACAGGTGGGGGAGGACGACGGCTCCGCGTCCTTCCCGCGGGGGCGGCAGCGGCGGAGCGTCACACAGGTAAAGCTAGACGCTGCGGACGGCGCGCGCGAGCGGCGACTCACAGACGCCCTGTCGTACGTCGTCACCAGCCTGCTGGGCACGAGCAGCCGCTACGGCCTCGCGGTGGGGGACATGGACAACGACGGCGCGGCGGACGTGCTGGTGCTGGACGGCAACAGGTGAGGCACGGCTCAGCGGCGCGAGGCATCAGCGCTCAGCTGCGGGGCACGCGCTGCACGCGAGCTCTTGCAGCTAGTTGGAGTTGGTCGCGCAGCGATTCTCCTCCGGGGAAGGCGCCCCTGGTGGCGTGTGTCGACTGATGGCAAACGGTAGCAGGTGACGCGCCGCTCGGCTCTGGTGCGCGCGCGCTCTGGAGGGAGTTGCTCGCGCAGCGATTCTTCTGCGGGGAGGGCGGCCGCCGTAGCGCTGTGCGCGAGCTCGTTTCTGCTGCCTCGGCCGATGGCAAACGATAACAGCTGACGCGCCGGGGCATGCTGCTCGCGCGTGCACCACTGTTGCGCGCATTCAGGTGCTCGCACCGCGATAAGCTCGGGGCGGAGGGTTAGGGTTGAGGTTAGGGCAGCATTAGAGGATGCCAGTACCCAGCCTCAAGTGCCCATGACCGCGCAGTGGTGTTGGCGGCGCGATGGGTGTACAGTATCTGTACAGTATCTGGCAGCCCCCTACGTTGCCCCTGCAGGAGCTGCCGCCAATAGCTGACACCTTCCCTCGCCACTTCTAACCCTACCACCTGACCTGACCGCTACCTCATGAACACGCAGCATCGGAGGCGCGGTGAATGTACCGCAGCAAGTATCTGGCAGCCATCAGCGCCGCCTCTGACCCTACCTGTAATCCTAACCCTCATATCGTGACCGCACTGCATTGCAGGTGCGGTGAATGTGCCGCAGCGACCGGCGCCCAGATCTAACCCTAGACCTGATTGTAAAGCCACCTGCATGTAACCCAGACCCTCTAACCCCAACCCAAACTGCCTGCAGCGTCTACCTCATGACGCTCAGCATTGAAGGTGCGGCAAGTGTGCAGCAGCAACTACCACCAATCCGCAGCCGCTACTCACGCCGTCTCGCACCTTACTGCTGCACTCCTAACTCCTCCCGCGCGCCGCAGCATGTACCGCGTGATCAAGCCCTAACCCCCCTTAACACCGTCCCCCAATCCCGACCCCCTGCCCCAAACCTTGCCCCTCCTTGCGCACCGCAGCGCGTACCGCATGATGAACAGCATTGAAGGTGCGGTGAGTGTGCAGCAGCAGCTGCCACCAATCCACAACAGGTGGTCACGCCACATCTAACCCTACTTCCGACCCCCCAACTCTAACCCTGCCCTCATTGCGCACCGCAGCGTGTACCGCATGATGAACAGCGCGTCCGGCGCGACCTGGACGAATCGCGTGGTGGCCAGCACCGCGCTGCTGGCGACGCTGGAGCCGTCGAACCCGGGCGCGGCGTACGCGGCCATCGCCATCGGCAACATGGTGAGCGATCGGCACGCGGATGAGCGCTTGCCGTTTGAGGTGCTTCGAGAATTGCTGATGTCTCCTAACATACACTCTGGCCCACCATAAGCGGGGCACTTCCGCAGCACACTGTGTATTTATGAACGCGGGCGCGGTGTACGTAGCCATCGGCAACATGGTGAGCAAACAGCACGCGAATGAAAATTGTGGGCAGTTGCAAGTGCGGCGCCGCCGTGGCAAAAATGTGTACGTCCGACACCTGTCGTCTGCGACCGACGCATGCTGCACATTGCACGCGCGTACTGTCGCTGTGGTGGAATGGTACTGCCATGCATGCAGCAGAGTGTTTGCCGCTATCACTGGCACGCGTTTTCATGAGCGCTGTCTGCTGCATCTGCTGCACGGTCTATGTGTGCACCGTTACTGTACCGCTCCTGTACTGTTCCTGCACGGTTCCCATCGCGTCGCACCCGCCACACTCACAGTGCCCGCTGTCATGGCTTTCGCATCCGCTGCGCCGCCCAGCACCGGTGTCTGCGCAGCACTCCCTAACCCCCCCCCCCCCATCCCCCCCCCCCCCCCCTGCAGAACGCCGACGCCTACCTCGAAAAAGTCGTCGCCACCGAGAAGGCGCTCTTCGTCTTCAACAGCGCCGACGCGTACACGGCCGCGTGCAGCGGCTTCACGGCCGTCGCGGCAGTGCTCCTCGCCGACCTCGACGCCAACGGCCTGCGCGACGTCGCCGTCGCCGACGCGTCCGCGGGCCTGTACGTCTGCTACCAGACGAGCGCCGGCGTGTGGAGCAAGGCGACGGTCGACGCCGCCGCGCGCCCGACGCTGCTCGCCGCCATCGACTACTTCAGCTCCGGCCGCCTCGACGTCTTCGCCGCAGAGGGCAACGTGACGTCCGGCGCCATGACGTGCTACCAGAACGGCGGCGGCGGCACGGGTGCGGTGACCTTCACCGCGCGCGCCGTCGCGACGGCGCAGGCCTACGTCACCGGCCTCGCGGTCGGCAACCTTGACGCGAGCGCGGACCTCGAGGTGCTGACGTCGCGCGACACGGGCGGCGTGTCGCCGCGCGCGCGCTACTCGGCGTACAACGGCGCGTACTCGTGGAGCGCGGTCGGCCTCGACACCCTCGCGCAGGCGCAGGTGCGTAGCGCCGCCGCCGCTGCCGTCGAGCGCTGCTGCTGTGATTCGCCTGGCCGTGTTCAGTTCGGAGTAAATGTTGTTTCTGAACCGCTTGCGGCAGCGCGCCTCCCGGGTGCTGCGCACACCGCCCGCTTCTTCACAGACAGGGGCGCGTGCGTCACTGCGCATCTCACCTCTCATCCTCCCTGTTTTTCATCAGCATCAAGACAACCTGCATCATTTTGGACTCCAGCAGTCCTTGGCACTCCCCGCGCTCGTGCACTGCGCCGCGCCGCGCCGCGCAGACAGCCAGGAACGCTACATAGCCACGCCGATATGTGACATCTGCGGGTGGACTGCATCTGAGCACTGGCCCCCTGAGCACTGGCCCCCTTGCCCGCTACCCCCCCCCCCCCCCCCCCCCCCACCCCCCTCCTGTCAGGACGTCGCGCTCGGCGACCTCAACAAGGACGGCATGACGGACATCCTGATCCTGAGCAACAGCGCCGCCAGCATGTACCTGTACGTGGCGGGGGTGTCGAACGTCACGCGCGTGTGGACCAGATACACCGTCTCCACGAGCCTCACGGGCGCGTGGCGCGTGGCGGTGGGCGACGTCAACGGCGACGTGAGCGCTGCTGCTGCTGCTGCTGCTGCTGCTGTTGTTGCTGAGCGCTGCTGCTGAGCGCTGCTGCTTGATGTTTGCGCAGCGTTGTGTGCGACGCGCGCGCGCTGCGCTGCCGTTGCTCATTCTCATCAGCTGTGGCCATTATGCGTGCATGCATTTGTCAGTTCTGGCGTGCTGTGTCCTTTGAGCACATCTCAGCAGCTCTGACGCTGTTGTTGCAGAAGGCACACGTAGTGTTCTCCAGCAGCGCAAAAACTGCCATCTCGGCGTTGGTATACGCGTGCGGCATGCGCAGGCCACTACAGTAGACCTGCGCCATTTCACAGAGATGATTGCTGAGTGACTTGCCCAAGTCATTTTCCACTCATCTCCAAGTCCTCTGACGTTAATTTCATGGATAACGACCTAGTCCTGCCGCGCGTGCTGCAGGCATACGACGACGCCATCACGCTACAGTAGTCATGATTATACACAGCAGCAGGCAGTTGACGAGTGACAGTGATTGCCTACATCAACTTCACTCATCCCCAATGAACTCGGAAGTTCATGGACGATCTCGGCTCGCTGCGTGCGCGTGCGCCACAGGCGTACGACGACGCCGTCACGCTGTCCACCGGCGAGGCCAAGGTGCGCTGGTTCCCCAACACGTTCGCCCCCACGCCGCAGCCCACGGCGACGCCCACCGCCACTCCCACCGCAACGCCGACAGCAGTGCCCACCGCAACTCCCACCGCAACGCCGACAGCAGTGCCCACTGCCACTCCGACTGCGACTCCGACTGCAACGCCCTCCGCCACGCCGACCGCCACGCCCACTGCGGTCCCCACAGGTGAGCGATGCCGCGTTCATGTTCTGGTGTCGGTCGCGGTGTCTAGAACTTCAATTTGAAGTAGTGCGTCAGGTGAAGCCCATTCAGACGCCACCCCTGCTGGCGATCCCCACAGGTCAGCGATGCCGCAACATCTACCCTTGGTGCAGCAGTGCCAACCCTGAGCCTGTGTAGTATGCTCGAGCGGCGTTGCATATCAGCCGTCCGTAGTCGCTGAGCAAATGCACGTGCGCAGAGATGGCAGCTGGTGCTCGTAGCAGCGCGCCGTTCAGCCAGGCAAGCGAGACCACATCTGTGGCGCTTCATGTTCGAGGTTTGAGTTGAGGTTGGTTTGTGGGATCTGGCCAGGGTTGAAGCCGGCACACACCAAGTGCTCGCTCACGCATCCACCATGCTGGTGGCTACACCGGGCGCAGGACGGAGAGGTGTGGGCAGCTCTCCCCAGTAGGGTTACGGTAGGGTTGGGGTCAATTGTTGGGTTTGGGGGATCAAGGTACATTCCATGCGACTGTCGCGTGCACCGCACTCGAGCGCGCGCCACAACGACGTCTGCTGCAGCGGTGCCACGCCGCACAAGCCAATACTTTTTGTACCGTCATTACGACCATATGACGCAAATGTGGAGGGGGCCTAGTGTCCGGCCAGCGCCAAGGCATGTCGTAAGGACATCGGCGGCAGCAGGCTCGCGGCAGAGCGCGCGCTCTAACCCTAACCCTAGCTCTAAGCTAACCCTCGCGCAGCGCGCTGTGTGGCACGCCTCAGCACAGGCACCCAGGCAGAGTTCCCACGCTGGCAGGTGCCGCTCATGCGCATGCTCTGCTTCCCTTTCACGCCGACCGTGCGTCTGTCGCGCCGCACCGTTTCGCCTCGTGTAACCGCACCGTTTCGCCTCGTGTGACCGCCGCACATGTATGTATGCTGTGCGTAACCTCCACAGCCACGCCAACGGCGACGCCGACCGCAACGCCCACCGCGACTCCAACAGCAGTGCCCACCGCCACTCCCACCGTGCAGCCGACGGCGGTGCCCACGAGCACGCCAACAGGTGCGTCAACTTCTGTGCGCTGCTTGTTCAAGTATGTTCTGCGCACCAGTTCTCGTTGGTGTGTGTGATCAGCAGATATTCTGTTAAACCATGCTGGAACTACTTGTTGAAGTTTGCACGTACTTCTGTGTGCGTTTTGTTGCAGTACAATCTGCACACCAGTTCTGGTTGACGTCGTGATTGGTGACTCCAATGTTGAAGTTCTTAATTGACTAGTGCAGTTGAAGTGTAATGGCGTGCATGGCAAGATCGAATTTGCTCTTACATCGTGCTGCGCATGCCTGTCTTTGCAGACCTCTAGCCTCAAAGCTGTGGGTTTCGGACCTCAATATTCTGTGCACACCAGACTGCATCTTACTGATGTCGGCCGTGGGTGCACTGCGATCAAGGGTCGGTTGATTACACAGCCAATCGTGTGCGTTTTATACTTTGTTATCATGGAGTCATCCATGATGATGATTGCAGTTGGACAGAAAATTGTGCCGGATCTGCAGTACAATGGACTACAAACTGAGCATTGTGGATGTTTTTTTCTGCAACGCGAAAAGTACATGAAACTGAAATGAACGCATCTTGTTTGAGGATTGAACCGCTTCAGCGCTTGGCTTTGCGATGTGTGCGAAGTGTGAGAGGTGCAATGTAATAGAGTGTTCCGCATGTGCCGCGACGCTCTTATTTAGGGTAAGCACCAGGATCGACAGAATGCATGCATGTCAGCAGAATTGACTGGTTGTCGCGTTCGCTGCGCAAGATCGGCGCCTTACCGGTGACGCCCTGTGGATCGAAGTACACGATGGCATCTCGATGCATCAGCTCTAACCCTAACCCTAGGTTGCGCTGCCATACACTGCCTACATGCACTGCTGCGCGCTGCACCACTGCCTCCTAACCTTGACCTTCACCCTGATTCCAATTCTAATGGTCCTTAACCCCGTGGTTTGTCTGGCCCAGCTGTGCACCGTCTACACTGCAGCGCACCGCACACACGATCTCGTAAACCGTAACCTTAGCTGGTGGCCCTGCCATACACGGCCTACACTGTAGCGCGCTGCACCACTGGATCCCATCCTTGACCCCTACTCCTTGTTGTTTGTCTGGTTGGTGCTCCACACTGCTTGTCGCTTTGCATCTCAGCGACGCCCACGGCTACCCCTACCGCCGCGCCTACGAGCAAGCCAAGTGAGCTTTCGTCCATATGCATGTACTTGGAAAAAATGTACTCGTGAAAACATGTGCTGCGTGTTACCGCAACATGAGCAAGATGCCAGCACACCAACTTGCGTTGACTGCGTGATTGACGCCACATTGTGATTCGATCAGTTACGCATCTTGTTGGCCTGGTGGCGCCACTCTGCTGTCATGTTAGAGCTAACCTAAACCCCAACCCTACAAATGCAGTGCGCATCCCGCCGCGTATCAGTACATCAAGTAGCCCAACTGATCGAGCACGGCTCAGTGTCATAGCCGTACACAGACGCTGGGTGTGCCTGCCGACGGCGGGCGTGCAGGCGCGTAAGGGATGTACTGAGCGCTGACCCAATACCGCGATGCACGCACATGCACATGTCGATGATGCTCAGTCATGCCCAATTTGGTAGACCACGTTACATCCCTCCCGTCCGGTGCCAGAGCTCGCTGCCTGCAGCACCCGCCAGCGGCAATGACGACGCGCATCTCACGAGCCCCCTCCCCGCCGCCGCCGCCGCCGCCGCGCCGCAGCGGCGACGCCCACCGCGGCGCCGACGCGCGCCGCCGTCACCTTCGCCGCGGCCATGTCCGGCGACGGCGCCGCAATCACGCTCGCGTTCAGCGAGGCCATGGCCACCTCGAACGCCGTCTGCGGCGATCTGCTGAGCGCTGCCACCGCGGCGCGAGCCGGCGCCGCGCCCGCGTGCGCGTGGCCCGACCCGCGCACCCTGTCGCTGACGCTGTCGGCGGGTGCGACGCTGGTGCCGAATGCCGGCGGCGGCGTCTGCGTGAACGGCGCTGCGGACGCGGTGACGCTGAGCACTGTGGGCATCCTTGCGGCGTCCGACGGCGCGCAGCTGCTGGCGGCGCACGCGTGCGCGCTGATAGCGGCGCCCGCCGCGCCGCTGCCCCCCGTGCTGAGCGTCGCGGCGCCCGCGTGGGTCGGCGCGTGCAGCGACCTGACCGTCGACGCCACCGCCTCCAGCGGCTTCGGCTGGATCGCGCCAAGCGTCGCGTGGTCGTACGCGACGAACGCCACGGCGCCCGCGCTGAACCTGAGCGCTGCCGCCGGCGGCGCGTACGGCCTGGCGCTGACGGTGCCGCGCGCAGACCTGCAGAGCGGCGTCGCGTACACCGTGTCGCTGACGCTGACGAGCTTCCTCGGCGCCTCGGCCACGACGAGTGTGCAGGTCGTCATTACGGACGGCAACGACCCGCCGAGCCTGCGCGTTGAGGGCGCCGCGGCGGTCACCGCGGTGCGCGGCGCCGCGCTCACGCTGCGCGTCGCCGGCGTCAAGACGTCGTGTGGCGCGCTCGTCGCCGACAACACCACGTTCGTGGCGCTCGGCGCCACCGCCCTGTTCTCCTGGGCACTCGTCAACAGGACGGAGGCGGCGGACGGCGCGTCAGCGCTCGACGCGGCGGCGGTCGCGGCGTACGTGCAGGCGGACGCGCGGCAGCTCGTCGTCCCCGCCTTTGCGCTCGGCTACCCCGGCAGCGCGTACGTGTTCCGCGCGACGGCGGCGTTCGACGAGGGCAACACGGATTCTGTGGACGTCGCCGTGACCGTCGCGGCGGCGCTGAGCGGCGTGCGCGCGGTGATACTCGGTGAGCGCTTTATTGTATGAGTTGTAGTTGTCGGTGGCAGAGGAGGGGGCTGCGTGCTGCCCGCTGTTGGCGCAGCGCTGTGGCGGGATGACTCATGTGTGCTGTCCGTGCTTGCTGTCGAACTGTGAGACTCACCCTGAATAGCGAGCAGCAAGCGCTGCTGCCTGTCGAGTGCGGCGGCCGATGTGCTGGCGTGGCAACGCCAGTCAAGCACTTGCCGCTCGTCGCAATCGCTCTGTAGCATCATTCATCATGTTGACCTTCTCGCTCTCTGCGGCACTGCCACAACAACCACAACCGCCCACTACCGGCAGGGGCTTTCGTTCTCTCAGCCTACACGCCCCTCCCCCCCCCCCCCCCCGCTGCCCCCCTCCCACCGGCCCCCCCCCGCCCCCCCCCCCCCCCCCCCCCCTCGCTCAGGCGGGTCGATGCGCACCGTCCCCGCCGGCGCGCCCGTCACGCTCAACGCCACCACGTCGCTCGACGCCGACGCCCTCGCGGCGCTGCCGTTCGCGTACGCGTGGACGTGCACGGACGGCGGCGGCGCGGACTGCACGGCGGCGCTGGCGCCGAACGCGGCCGCGGGCGCGCCGACGATCGCCGGCGGCGCGCTGCAGCGCGGCGGCAGCTACACGTTCGCGGTGACGGTCAGCAAGGGCGCGGCGGGCGCCGCGGCGCCGTGGGCGGCGCTGCGCAGCGACGTCGCGTCGACCACGGTGGGTATGTATGTATTATGCCTGATCTAAGAATCAGTGATGCTTGCCCCAGTGCTAGCATGCGTGCCATGGCGGTGCGGAGTTGCGCGCATTCTGCAGAGTGCAGGATTGCCTGTGCTCCAAAGCGGGCACCTGCTGATTTTCAGAGCAATCGGCAGAGTTGAGAGTGAAGGTGAGAGGTAGGCCAGGGTTGGGGTGAGGGTTAGGGTTAGCAGCCCGAGAGTTGCGTGCACTCCTAGAGAGCACTGGATCGTACGCTCTTGGTGCGCATTGGTTACCAGTATGTACAACATTGACTATTTGAGGGGAAAGCCTCTGCAGCGGCTTGTTGAGCACTGCTGTACGGTGTTCCCGCATGGTGTAACGCATGTATTTAGGGGGGCAGCACGCCGCTCTACGAAACCGCCAATGCAATGCCATTTGTCCCCAGCCCCAGCATGCATTGGCGGTCTCGTATACTCAGACACTTGCCGTTGAGGCGGGCATTGTGCGCCAGTGACGTGGTGGTAGAGTGGTGTGCAACCGCCCTGAGGGGGTGGGGTTAGGGCCGGGTTCAGCGCCAGGTCTAGCGTTTGAGACAGGAGGCAGGATCGGGGCCTGGATTCAACTGTCCCTGTGCTTTCCGGCGCGAAACCGCTCGCAGGAAAACTGAACACGACTGCGCTGCTGCTGCTGCTGCTGCTGCTGCTGCTGCTGCTGCCCTCGCGCAGATCGTCGTCACCACAGGCGCCGCCCCCGTGGTGGCAATCGACATCAGCCCTTTGCAGGCCAAGTTCAACCCCACCGCCAGGCTCGTACTCACCGGCGCCGCCACGTCTACCGTCGGTGCTGCGGTGAGCAATTGATTGAGCCGTGCTGCGTGCGAGCGCGTCATGGTCAGGGTCAGGGTCAGGGCTAATTCAGGGTTAGGGCGGAGGGTGTGGGTGTAATAATCTTGGACGGCAGGCAGTCACTCGGTGCCAGCGAGCCAGAGTGAATGAGCCTATGTGCATGCCGCCACTGTCGCAGAGCATGCCCTCAGCGGTTCACCCGTGCGTCTGCCGCTGCCGCCATCGCGATGCTCAGACAAACAGAAGCAATAGAGGAGCGTCAGCGTCACCAAACAGAGGTGGGTCACCAGATGTGACTTTGCAGTGCACCGTCAAGGAGCTGACATTGAGAAGAGGACATGTAGCTGCCGCGACTCGGCAGCGCCATGCCGCTCGACCCTAACCCTATGCCCCACCCCCAACCCTCCTTGCCGTCGAGGCTGCGTACACCTGGAGTTGCGGGTAGCTTTGCAGGTAGCACAAGAGCAGGACGCAGCATCGCGCCCTCCGACCCCGCCAGAATCTGCTACAACTTGCCGACATCTGTGGGGATACCCGTGGAGTTGCCCCCCACTGCCGCTGGCGAGACTGCACTTGACATGCGAATCGTCAAGTCCTTCCCTCTTCGATACACCTGCATCGGACTGCTCTGTGCGGATGTCGCTGTCGTGGAACGTCACCTCCCTGCACATGCCGGCGACCATCACTAAGCCGTGTAGAACCAGATTCCCCTGCCCTACTGATACGATTTGTGCCCGCATCTCGGCGAGCCGTTGTTACTTCGACGTTCTCAATCACTGTTCTCGCGCGCAGGTGTCGTCGTCGCGGAACGTCACCTCCCCGCACCTGCAGGCGCCCGTCACCGCCGCGACATGGCCCGCATACTTCCGCTCGGCCCTAGCCCTTACCCTCCACCTCACCCCCGTAAACCGCTTCGTCCGTGATGTAAATTATCACATCACTCCCTCCTCACAAATCCCACATCGGGCCTCCTCGCCCCCGACGCTGCGCGTGCAGGTGTCGCTGTCGTGGAACGTCACCTCCCCGCAGCTGCCGGCGCCCATCACCGACGCGACGTGGCCCGCGTACTTCCGCTCGGCCATAACCCTTACCCTCAACCTAACCCTAACGTCCGCTCAGCTCGTGGAATTTACCACATCACTGCCAAAGCCCACACCAGACGTCCTCTCCTCAACGCTGCGTGCGCGCAGGTGTCGCTGTCGTGGAGCGTCACCTCCCCGCAACTGCCGGCGCCGATCACCGACGCCACGTGGCCCGCGTACTTCTGCTCGGCCCTAACCCTAACCCTCAACCAAACCCTGGCATCTGCCCCAATTGTGCCGCAAATCGCCACGTCACACTCCCTCCCTATGAAACCTGCGCGCAGGTGTCGCTGTCGTGGAACGTCACCTCCCCACAACTGCCGGCGCCGATCACCGAAGCGACGTGGCCCACGTACTTCCGCACGCCGCCCGACCGCGCCACGCTCGTGCTCGTCCCCGGCGCCCTCGCCGGCGGCGGCACGTACACGTTCACACTCTCCTGCACGGACGCCGCGACGGGCGGCGTTGGCATGGCGGCGCTCGACGTGGTGATGAACAGCGCGCCGCGCGGGGGGTATGTCGTTGCGAGCGCGCCCGCGGGCAGCACGCTGCTCGCGGGGTTCGACACCGTCACGCTGACGGCCGCCGGCTGGTGAGAGGCAGCTAGCTGCTGAGTGTTGTGGAAACTTCACGCATGCTTTCCGTGCTGGCCTACCAGCTAGAACCTAGCTGCAGCTACGTGCCTACACTTGCTGGATGGTACCAGTCAAGAAGTGAGCACTCCCCCTGGACTCTTCGCAAACAGCGCACATTCCGAGGCCTGTTGCCCGTGCAAAGTGAAAAGCGCGCACGTTGCCTCTAGCGCGTCCATGGGGAGCATGCTGATGACGGCGTTCGACACCGTCACGCTGACCGTCGCCGGCCGGTGAGGCGTGCACCGCCGCCGCCGCTGCTGCCGCTGTGTAGCAGCTGTTGAGCGCTGTGGATGAGTGCACAGTCAAGTGCGTACGCACACGCCGCCTCCAGCAAATCCACAGTGGCGACGCTCGACACCATCGCGCTGACTGCCGCCGGCTGCGCCGCCGCCGCTGCGCAGTTTGTAGCAATTGGGCGCTGTGGGAGATTGCATACTATGATTAGTCTCATATCAGGGTTGCTTCGCATTGGGGTCAGGGCGAGCCTTGCCTAAAGAGGGCAGCCGCGTCAGTGCACTGCGTGGAAGGAGCGCGCTCTTCACTGATTGAGTCGATCACGATGCAGTGGAGTCGCTGGCCATGAAGTGCCTCATGGTAACTAGTAGCATCAGCTTGAGGGTTATACTCACGGCTGAGTTTAGCAGCGCATCTTACCACATCCTCACCGTGGCTCGCCGCCGCCACGCCGCCACTGCGCCGCTGCCCGCTGCGCGCAGGACGGACGACGCCGAGGACCTGCCGCTGCGCTACGCCTTCGCCTTCGCGCACGGCAACGTCACCGTCAGCGGGCAGCTCGACCCGGCCATCGCGGCGGCCATGCAGCCGCTGTCCGCGGCGCCGTTCGGCGCGTACGCGGCGTGGACGGGGTACCTGCCGCTGGGCCTCGCGGCGAACGGCGGCGCCGTCACCGCGCTGCTGCGCGTGCAGGACGCGCTCGGCTGCGAGGCAGTCACCTCCCTCGGCGCCGACGGCGCGCCGCTCGCGCTCGTCTCCGCGGCGCCGCCGCCCGCCGCCACGAGCGCCGCCGCCGTCGCCGGCGACATCGCCGCCGTGCTGCGCGGCAGCGGCCCGCTGGCGGCGCTGAACCTCGCGGCGGCGCGCGCGTCGGTGCTCGCCGTCCAGGGCGCGGATGCCGCTGCGCGACGCCGCCTGCCCGGCAGCGACGGCGGCGGCGGCGGCGGCGGCAACGATGCGCCGCACCGCCGCAGTCTGTATTGGGTGTGGACGTGGCACCGCACGGGGTGGCGCTGGGAGTGGGGGTGGGAGTGGCGCGACCGGCGCGACTCGTGCACGGCGGTGCTCGGCGCGGTGACGAACTGCACCGCGTCCGTCGCGCCGGACCCCGTCACGACGACGACCGCCGCGTACGCCGTCGCGCAGGTGAGCTGAATGGAGGGGTGGTGGTGTCGCGGCGGCGGTGCGGCTATGTGCGACGAGGGTGTTTTTGGGGTCGCTGCGGCAATTCAGCTGTGTGGCACTGTGTGGCACCGCCCCATAGGTAGATGTCGAAGTTGTGCCTGAGACAAAGCCGAGCGAGTGAGTGCCAAGACTGCACCACTGTCTCATCGCCTGCTGGTCAAGTGCTGCATCAGCGGATGAACGAGGGCCTCCATAGGGAGCCAGCTTCTGAGTTGACTGTGTCTAAAGTTGGGGTTAGGATTAGGGTTATGTAGCTGCTCCCTAGTTCTGCTGCAGCACATGCAACACTCGGCGAAATTAGTGCTGTGCCGGCTGCTGCCATGCGCCGCTTTCCGCACACACGCCATCGCAAACCAGCAGTACGAATGCTGAGCCAGCAACGCGGCGCCCAATCAGACCCAGCAGCTCTCTGATGCTCAGCACCCAATCAAACACAGCAGCTCTCTGACGCGCAGCGGCCGATCGCGTCGCCCCGCAGGTGGTCGGCGGCGGCGGCGCGCTCGACGGCTCCGTGCAGGCGTCCGACGGCAGCGGCGCGACGAGCTGCGCCGTCGCGGCGGCGGGGCTCGCGGCGACGACAGCAGTGCTCAACGCGTCGGCGGGCACGCTCGGCGACCAAGCCGCAGGCCACCTGCTCACGGCGCTGGACGGCGTGCTCGCCGCGACCAACGTCAGCGCAATCCCCGTGGTTGCTGCTGCGGCGAATTCGAGCGCGGCGGCGGTGGTTGTCAACGCCACCGCCGCGGCCAGCGAGACGGCGGAGGTCGTCGCCGCAGGCGCCGCCGTTGTCATCGGGCAGCTGGGCTGGTGCGTGTCCGTGTGTGTCGGCGTTGAGCACTGCTGCTGCTGCTGCTGCTGCCGCTGCTGCCGTGACGCCGCCGTGCTCCTGCCGAGCGGCCGCTGGTGCTGTGTTTTGGGGTCATTGCGTCGCTGCCGTTGACAGCGCAGTGGGGCAAGTGCAATCAGGATGAGGGTTGAGTAACCCTACAGTAGCATTTGGGCTATACAACTCGTGCTGAGAATGTGCGCCCCTGGTGTCAGGGTTTGGTGAGCATGCGTGTTGTCGTACTGGTGCCCGTGCGGGCACTGCAGCGGTACTTGCAGCAAGGGCTGCCAACACAGCCACACTCAGTGAGCTCCAGTAATACCAAAGAAGATCGCACAGAGTTAACCCTCTTTCAGCAGGAGTTTGTAGAGCGCAGGGACGGGGCTTGCGTGTGAGGGTTTAGGTTACAGATGAGGCGCGGCCTGCACGAGGTGTTGTCAGCTCACACGCTCCCGCTGCCCCACGAGACAATGGCACTCCCCACTGCCTCCATCTGGCTGCCTTGGCAGCGCCGTCCGCGTGTCGCAAGCGGTCAGCAACGCTCAGGCAGTCAGCAGCGCTCATCGCTGCTGCCTGTCTAAGCAGCGCCTAAGACAGGCAGCAACGCTCAGACCGGCAGCAGCGCTCAGCCAGCCAGCAGCGCTCAGCCAGCCAGCAGTGCTCAATCAGGCAGCAGTGCTCAGCCAGCCAGCAGCGCTCAGACAGGCAGCAGCGCTCAGCCAGCCAGCAGCGCTCAGCCACCCAGCAGCGCTCGGGCAGCCACCACGGCGCAACCAGCACTTGCTGCCAATGCGTCCCCTCATTGCAGCAACCCTAACCCTAACCCTAAGCTCTTGCCCTCCTGTACACGCAATTGCCATGTGACCCCCCCCCCTCGCCCCCCCACCCCCCTTTCTTGCGTCGGCGCAGGGCGGTGTCGCAGTCCTGGGCGCCCGGCGAAATGCAGACGTACAGCGCCGCCGCCAGCGCCACCGCTGGCGGCACGGGCCTCGTCATGAGCGTCCAGAAGGACACGTTTGGCCTGAGCGGCAGCGTGGTGGCGGCGGGCAATGCGACGGTGCAGGTGACGTCGAACGCGACGGTGACAAGCGTCAGCGTCAGCGGCGTCAGCAACAGCGACTTGGTCGCGTACGCCGTGGTCGTCACCGACATGGGCACTTTTGATCCGTCGCAGGCCACCGGCAACAAGACCAAGAGCGCGAGTTCTGGCACCGGCAGCGGCGGCGGCGCGACGCGGGTCCCTACGGCAGTGCCTACATACCTACCTACGGCATCACCGACGGCGCGGCTGACGACGGCGGTCCCCACTGCGACACCAACCGCAACTCCTACTGCCGTCCCATCGTCGACGCCCACTGCCGTTCCATCATCGGCGCCCACTGCTGTACCCACTGCGAAACCAACGACTGCAACTCCTACTGGCGTCCCATCATCCACTCCTACTGCACTCCCCTCGTCGACTCCCACTGCTGTCCCATCATCAACTCCCACTGCCGTGCCCACTCCAAAACCGACTACTGCCACTCCATCGTCGACTCCTACAGCCGCCCCCACAACGGCCACGCCTTCAGCGGTGCCCACCGCGACACCAACAGCCGTCCCGTCGTCGACTCCCACTGCCGTCCCATCATCGACGCCCACCGCCGCCCCAACCACGGCCACGCCTTCAGCGGTCCCGACCGCCACCCCCACTGCGCAGCCAACAGCGGTGCCAACGCAGGCGCCGACCACGCAGCAGCCCTCGGCGGCGCCCACGCTGCCGGTAACGCCTGCGCCGCCGGTGACTCCGAGCCCCACCGCCGCCGCTGCCGCAAACACGACCACCGGCAGCGGCGCCAGCGCGGTCGTCGTGGCGGGCCCCGTGACGTCGGTGCAGGTGTACACCGGCGGCGGCGCGGCGGTGACGACGACGGCGGCGGCGGCGCTGACGATCGTGGTGGTCGTGCAGGTGCCGCCGCCCGCGTACGACGCGTACTACGACTACCAGCTGGCTTGGCTCTCGCGCAGCGTCATGTGCTCGTTCTGGGACGTGGAGGAGGACGCATGGAGCCAGGTGGGCGTCGTCGTGGAGAGCGTCGGCCCGTGCCGCGTCAACCCACAGGCCATGTGCGCGCGCTGCCGCACGCTGCACCTGTCGGCGTTCGCGGCGACAGCGCGCAGCACTGGCGGCGCGCCGCACGCCGCCAACACCTTCAGCCTGCGCGCCGGCACCGCGCTGCTGCCGCTGTACCGCCGCTCGCGCGCGGTCGTCCTCGCCGTCATCGCCGCGCTCATCGTCTTCTTCTGCGGCCACGCGCTGCTGCTGTACGCGTGCCTCGGCCGCGGCGCGCCGCTCGCCGCGACGCGCGCGCGCCTGCGCCGCGCGTACGTTGCCGGCGGCCGCATCGGCGACGTCAAGCTGCCGCCGGACGCCGCCGCCGCGCAGCGCGGCGACGCCGCCGTGCGCGCCGACGCCAAGGCCAACGAGGTGCGCGCCATGGAGGCGGCGGCGGCGGCGGCGGCGCCGGCCGCCCCGCACCGCCGCCGCCGCTCGTCGCTGCTGGTGAACCGCAAGCAGCCGTCGCTGTTCAAGGCGGCGGCGGACGACGGCTTTGCGTTTGGCGACGCCGATGATGTCGTCGGCGGCGGCGGCAGCGGCGGCGGCGGCGGCGCCGCGGCGCGCCGCGGCAGCGCCATCGAGGCGCGGCTGCTGCCGCCCGCGGCGGCGGCGGAGGGCGCGTCGGACGGCAAGGGCGGCGGTGCGGACGCTGTTGACGGCGACGGCGGCGGCGACAAGGCGCTGCAGGACGCGGCGCTGAAGGACGGCGGGCTGCTGCTGTCGGCGGCGCGCGGCGTGGTCTTCAACCACGCGTGGCGGCGGCTGTACAGGGGCGACGGCGAGGACCTGCGGCTGACACGCGCGCAGCACGCGCTGCTCATGCTGTGCGACGCGCTCGCGGGCATGGCGGTGCAGGCCATCTTTTACGGCACGCAGCAGTTCAGCCTCGGGCAGAAGGTGCGCGCCGCCGCGCCGCGCAGCAACGCGCTGCGATTGCGTTGTGCTGCGGTGGTCAACGGCCGTAGGTCGCGTGGGTATGAGCCGCTCGCTGCGCGGCCTTTGTCAAAGAGTGAACGAGGGCACCTCTTGTGCGTAGGGTAGGAATGGGGGTTAGTGGAGCGCGTACCACACATTTTTATCGACTGCAGATTTTTTTTTCTGCACAAAGCATGCCTCCGCCAGGGCATGCAGTGCAGGCCATCATTTACAATAAGCAGTGGTTCAGCCTCGGGCAGGAAGGTGGTAGGCGCCGAGCAGCAGCGGCCCTGAGCAGTTCTGACCACGCTCACGTTTGTGCTGAACTTGTGCACATTCGTGTCGAACTTGTGCTCGTGTGTGCTCCAGGGAGACGAGGCTGAAGCGCACGCGCACCTGACCTGTGACTCTGACTCGCGACTCTTCGTGCGGCTCACGTCCCTCTGCACCGCAAACGCATGGCTAACTTGTGCCCATGTTGCTGCAAAAACAAAGGACTGCTTCTGCGCCTCCCGACTTCAAGTTCTGCCCTGATCCATACCCTCGGCAAGCACGCAGGCTGCCCATGGCACACTTGCTCTGCGCCCAATAGCCCAGCGCCACGCTCATCAAAATGGGCCTGCTGCCCAATATGAACCCTAACGCTAGCCCTGCTCGCTCTCGGTGCCGGGCACATGGGCTGACACGCAACGGCACTGCGCTCAACCGCAAAACTTTTGCCCCAACTTCAACCCTAATCCCGCACTTCATGCACCCCCAGCAAGGACTCCCTGCCTGCCCCCCGCCCTTACCCTACCCCCCCCCTCCTCGTGCCCTCAGGCCGACATGGTGGTCGTCTCGACGCTCTTCATGATCCCCGTCGCGCTGCTCTTCCCTGGCCTGTACGCGCGCGCGAACGTGCCGCCGCGCTCCGTCACGGTCGCCGCGCAGCGCCGCCGCCGCAAGCGCGCCGTCGCCGCGCGCCGCGCCGACGTCCTGCGCGCCGCCCTCGGCGTCGGCGGCCTCACGCTGCGGCTGCCGGGCGCCGCGCTCAAGCCCCGCGGCGGTGGCGGCGGCGCGCGCTCCAAGGCCATCGTCGTGCAGCCCAAGATCCACGCCGCCTCCGACGACGATGATGGCGACGCCGCGGAAGACGCCGACGATGGTGGCGGCGGCGGCGGCGGCGGCGGCGGCGGCAGCGGCGGCGGAAGGCGGCGGCGCGGCGAGGTCGCGGCGCTGGTGGGGGGGCTGCAGTCGCTAGACGCGCGCGCGGTGGAGATTTGGCGCGACGTGGAGCGGCTGCAACTGCTGGTGCTGCGGCTCACGGGCGTGGTGTGTGTCGGCACGGGCATCACCGCGAGTGAGCACGCGCGCGTCGTGCGTTGAAATGGCCTTCGGCCCTTGCGCTGACCTCTTGCTTGTGCAAGGCGGAGCGGCGGTGTGCGTGGCAGAGTGTTTTTTGTCTTTCCGTTTTTGTACACGAGGTGTCAGGGCGCCGCAGCGACATTGTGCTGCTAAAGCAGGAGTTAGCACAGCGCAGGGCATCTCGGGCTTTGCATTCGTTTCATTCTGAACAGCCCATGCGTCGCTCTGGATTGGGCTTGAGCTCAAGTTCACTGTAATGTCCTGTGGCGTATGAAAGTTTGAGCGCAGCCCCATAGGGCATCGACTGTGGCACCAGCGCACACCGGTGCCCGTCACAGTTTCGCTCACAATCACCACCGCTCCGCTACCCTCCCGCGCTTCCGCGCGCCGCCGCCGCCGCCGCCGCCGCCACCACCGCCGCCGCCGCCGCCACCACCGCCGCCGCCGCTGCCGCCGCCACCACCATCGCCGCCGCTGCTTCAGTCATCGTCTACGCGCTGCACATCGGCGGCCTGCGCGCGAACCTGACGGGCTCGTTCGGCGCCGTCGTGTCAGTGCTCGCCGCGTACGGCCTCGCGGCGCTCGCGGCGCACCACCCGGTGCACATGCCGCGCTACCTGCTGCTGCAGTGCGTCGCGGGCGCGGGGCTGGCGGCGTGCGGGCTGTTCTACGCGAGCGCGTCGCTGCGCCTCGCGGCGGTCGTGGTCGCGCTGGCCGTGCTCGCGCTCGGCTCCGTGTGGCTCGTGCGCCTGCTGCTCAAGTGCCACGAGCAGCTGGAGCGCGTCAAGATGCTCAAGGTGAGAGCATACGTATGCACATACATGCAAGGTAAATAATAAACGCATGATATTTGCATTTACTGGATATGCTCAGGGTGCACTTGCGTGAAACAAACTTTGAAGCTCGGCAACAACACATCTACTCCATCAAGGTGAAATTAGAATGTATGATCATGTGCTCGATCAATTTTTTTTTCAGTGCTCTCAAGACACATCACGAGATGCTCTCGGGGCACATGCATATTATGTTTCATGCCTCAAAGCACAGTGCCCAGGATTTTTTTATGACATGCAGGGAACACGTACTTCTTTGAGTAGGCGATAGTGGCCGAGAAAATTCAACTTGTGTGATCGGTTGTGCATGCTTACGCAGTCAGCAATCTCTACCCCCCAATGTCCTCTGCTCCGCTGCTGCGTGAGCAACAAGATACTTCTACTCAACAGCATCGGCTGGGACAGTTGTGAGTCATCTTGTGACACTTGAGGATGCTACAGGGAAAATAACCAAAAACACATGTTGCTCACAGCGCCGCTGCTGCGCCATGCGTTCCCGCAGGTGCGATTGAGATGGGCCAATCCAACGCCCGCAGAACAAGCCGCTGTGACAAAGATGCAGTGCGCTTTCAGGTGCGTCACCCCACTTGCGCGCAAGCCCAATCCCGAATGAATGAATGAATGAATGAATGAATGAATGCATGAATGAATGATGTGACAACCATTTTGTGGACGAATTCATGAACCAATGTGCACCAGGGCGTGCTGCGGTGAAGACAATTCGCCAATCAGTGCAGCAGGTGGGTACACGCTCAGGCATGATTTTATTGATTCGATCAGTTCGAACGAATCAACAGGCTTTCGGTTCCTACACAGCAGCTCGCGTTGCAGCGCTGACGACGGAAGCAGAGTGCCTGACAGCACTGCACTGATGACGCGGACCACCGCCATCAATTCCTGAAGTTGTGCATTTGTGGTGACACGCTTCGTTGCTTTACACATGGCTGCATGGTCACGCCGGTCAGGAGTTGGGGTATGTAGATTTTCAAAAGCGAGTGTGCAGCACGGCTCAACGGTTGCGACGCCTACTCCGCAAGGCTGGAGCACTAATGGGCCTGATGTCAGGCATCCTGATGCCTGGCACTTGCTGCACACATGCGCTTTGTCCTTTGCCATCTACCGCTTCCCCCTGCACTGCCTTCGCCTCAGGCTGTGTGCATGGCGCGGCCCGACCGCATGCGCATTTGCTCAGCAGTGTTTGTCGCGTCGGAAGTGATGTGGCATACTTTTATGTCGCTTTGCCCTCAGGCGCCGGCACACCTCATAAGAGTAGCCATGATGCTCGCAGTATGTCCGATGTGTGAGGTAGGGGTGCATGTGAGGCAACTGTCTATCTGGTTAAGAAAGTCTGACCAGATAGTTCGCAACCTTTTGTGGTACAGTTGGAAGTGCCCCTGTTTTAACAGTTGGAGGAGTCGGGTTCGATACCCACCAAAGTCTTCTTCGGATTTTTCAGCATCAGCCTCCCCCCGGGTGCTGGGAAATCAAACCCGCTGAAAAGAAACCACCGGCAATGTGACTTGGGGGCCAAGTCAAACAATGAGTAGGGGGGATTGTGAGGTAGGGGTGCATGTGAAGCAACTGTCTATCTGGTTAAGAAAGTCTGACCAGATAGTGCGCAACCTTTTGTGGTACAGTTGGAAGTGCCCCTGTCTTAACAGTTGGAGGACTTGGAGGAGTTGGAGTTGAGTTGGAGGAGTTGGAGGAGTCCTCCAACTGTTAAGACAGGGGCACTTCCAACTGTACCACAAAAGGTTGCGCACTATCTGGTCAGACTTTCTTAACCAGATAGACAGTTGCCTCACATGCACCCCTACCTCACAGATGTGGTGACGCCTTCTGCCCCCCCCCCTCCCTCACCCCCGCACCCCCCTCACCCCCCCCCCCCCCCCCCCAACACAGGGCGCAGCGCGCGCGCATCACCGCCGTGCGCGTGGCGGAGTACGCGGCGTGGCTAAACGGCGGGCGCTGGCACCGCGCTGCGCTGCTTGCAATCGTGCACGCGTGCACAGCCATCGCGATCGCGTGCCTGCTGTACGTGAACCTCGTGTACGGCGTCGTGTTTGACGCGCGCACGGGGCGCGGCTGGCTGCTCACGTGCTTCTTCGCCATGCTCGTGGAGGGCATCGTGCAGCAGCCGCTCGTGCTCATGGTCACCGCCGTGCTCGGCGACTTTGTTGAGCAGGGCTCCAACGTCCTGCTGGAGGTGCTCGTCGGCAGCCTCAACAACTGAGCAGCAGCTGCTGCTGCTGCTGCTGCTGCTGCGGTGGCGGCGGCGGCAGCGGCGGCGGCGGCGGCAGCGGCGGCGGCGGCTGCCCCTGTTGAAGGCCGCCGGGGGAGCTTTTGCCTATCCGCCTTGCGCGGTCTGGCCTCCCTGCGCAGCACGCCCGAGCGAGCTCGCGGCCGCCGACGGCGCTACCGCATTTTATGCGCGCGCGAAGCGTTCCGCGCGCGCAATTTTGTGGTTGGAGCGACAGCCATCATTACACGTTGCGTCTTTTGCCGTGGATGCGCGCGCGTGGCGCACATCACATAAAACCAGCGAGCCTGCGGCGCGGGCACCCGCCAGCAGCGCTCCGCGCCGTTCGGCGCTTTAGATGCCCGCGTTGCAGGCCCTTTGACAGATCCTCCAGCAAACGGCGCGGCGCTTTAGATGCGCGGATCGCAGGCCGTTTGACGGTTTCTCTGGCTGCCTGCGATGCCCTTGGGGTCCTCGTGTGCCTCTCCCCTCCCTCGTGCCTCTCACTTTCACCCCTTGTGAATGTATGCCTGGGGCAACTTAAAGCGATGGCGGCTCTCTCAATGGTGCTGTTGCCGCTCTGTGTGCTGCTCGGCAACGCAGGCGCATGCGCTTGCGCCGGAGCTGCCTTGGTAGGCTTGCTTAAACCAGTTGATCAGCTTTCTGTTGCGCTGGTGGCCTGTTGCGTGGAGTGCTTTCAACTCTAACGCTGAATCTAGCAGCACACCGGTGCTGCAGGCAGCTGCTGACGAACGGGAGAACCCCCATGGGAATCAAGCATACAGCAACAAATCGCATGCATGCAATGCCTGCAGGTGTGCATGACTTTGAAATCTGACTGAGCCCACGTGGAGAGGCAAGGGTTCGGATGCTGACAACTTACCTGAGGGGTGGTAGCAGCACTGTACTGCATGCTTGTGCTTGTGTAGGCTGCGTCTGTTGAGCACATGCATGCCTCGTTTTGGGAGGCTCGGAAGTCTACTAGTAAGCGCGTTTTCTGCAGCAGTCGGCTGGTGCAATTAGATCAGAAGTAGGTCAATGCTTTTTGAATGAGAGCAGTGAGGGAGCGGCGGCATACATATACTTCTATGCACGTATGAAACCCGTACATACCCCTGAACCCGTGCAGCAGCAGGCAGAGAGCCACTTGAGTGCCGCTTGCATATCTGCCAGTATGAATGTCTATTTGAAAAACGATGTCGACGTAGTGACCTGGCGATGCCATTGCTTGGCACAGCCGGCTGATTCTTGTGCTGCGCAGTCATCTGTACGGGCCGTTTTCAGAAGCAAGTAGATGCGGAGTGCCCATACTAGAGTAGTCTTCTTGTGCACACCACAACGGCAGTGGCATGCCAATTGCACAGGCACTTATTATTCTGATGCCCCTGGCGCTCACCTCACATGAAAATGAAACTTGACGTTGCAATTCGACGTGCCTGCTTCTGTCAGTGGCTTAAGTTGCACGTCAATTGCGCTGTGGAGAGGCCAGTTGCCACTGTCCTTCGCTCTGCTTGTTGCGCAACAACATCAATATGCTGCATCACTTTAGATGGCAGCAACCTGGGTTAACTATTGCTATAGCTGCAGTGCTGAGGGCATGTTAGTTTGCCATGTTTTTTGGACGCTGTAGATTGTGTTTTCACTCAGCCAGTCCCTGCTGGTACCTAGCTGGTACCCTCTGTATCATTGGCAGGTGCTAGAAGGCTTGTTGCACATGCCACAGTGCGCTCACAGCAGCGGCGCAGTGCACTGCGACCATGGTTTTTTCCTGTCGCAGCTTCCTGATCATGCGACACGAACGCGTTCTTGATCATTTATTCCTATGCTCCCCCCCACTCCCCTCGTGTACATGTTGAACATGGAGTTGCAGTTGCAACAAAAGTGGCAGTTGTTGCAGTTGGCAAGGTTGAAAAAAAGTTGTGCTTACTTGTGCCTGGCAGCTGCAGCGACGGCGCGGGCGGCATGCTGCGCTCCAATGAGTGGAATCGGAAGGTAAGCGTCCATAAGGCTCCGCCAAGCCCTGCTGTCGTGCACGTGCTGCGCTCATGCAGCAAAGGCCTACTGCTCTATTTTTGGGCATGCCTCGCAGGACGAACTGCGCAGGTGCCAGAGCACGCGCTCACCGCACCAACAAACCGCTTGCAGAAGCGCAAGTCTGGAGGACGAGTGTGCCATGAAGCGTGCACTGTCTAGGGCACGAGCTTGCCATGAGCGAGCACTGGTTACCTCGGCGTATGACACCTCTTCGCGCGTTGTGGACAACAGATTTCGCTCTGCCAGAATGTTCAAGGGCATGTAACGAGTGCGCTCAAGGTCCATCAGCGCCGCAGCAACGCGAGCATCAGTTCCTCCTTCCTGTTGTTCCGTTCTCTCCTTCTCGTTTTACCTTCGCTGCAGGCTACCGCCAATTTGGCAGTTGGTCCACGCCGGGCGCGAGCACGCACACCGCTGCAGCCGGTTAATTCCGCAGTGTTCATGGAAGCCGCCACAAAGCAGATGGCGGTGGTGAAGCATGCTCTCAATCAGCACGAGAACAAGCCAGTGCTGGCAACGCCGGAGGCACCGCTGCTCGACCACCTCGTCCCTGCCGCTGTTGCCGCGGATGGCGCTGTCAGCAGGTGCATGCCTACCTTGACTGCGGCGCTGTCACCATCATCGCTACAGGCAGCGGCTGCAGATGAAGTGGCTGCGGCGCCAGCATTGGTGCACGTGATTGGCGGGTGGCGGTCAGAAACGACGCGCCGCTCCGCAAGAGGATCCTCTCGCGCATGGCCGTTTACCTGCAGCAGCGCGAGCCGAACGCGCGCCCGGAGTGGATCAAGAACCTGCCGCTCACGGCTCGGCGCCTCAAGAGCGAGCTCTACCGCGGCGCAGCAACATTGGCTGAGTACAGCAACGCGGACACGCTGTTCACACAAGTGTCGCAGCTGGCGCGGATCCTCGGCGACGAGGCACAGCCAGCCGAGCTGCACGGCAGCCAGGACGAGGGCGCTGCCGCCCACAGCGCCGCCGCCGCTGCCGCCGCGCCCATGGCGGCGGCAGCAGGCGGCACCTGTGAGCCTGCCTGCGGAAACGGCTCCCGTGCACCGCTGGTGTGTGCCAGCCCGAAAACGTGCCGGCTGCTGCTGGTGCCGCCGCGGGCGCCGACCTGACCATTGGCAGGCACAACAAGGGGCAGCAGCTGGCGGCGCAGGCGGCGGATGCGGTGGCAGCGGCAGCGGGCGGACTCGCAGTCAACGCGTCCATGACGACTGGTTGTGGCGGCGCGGCCAATGCGGAGGTGGAAGGCAGTGCTGAGGGGATGGCAGCTGGCGATGCCGCGGCTGCGGCAGCGCACTGCGGCGGCGGTGGCGGCGGCAGCAGCGGTGCGCAGTCGCCCAAGTACACGCAGCAGCAGCGCGTGCCGGCGCTGCAACAGCAGCAGCAGCGGCTGCTGCTGATGTGGCACGCTATTATGTGCACTGCGGAGGCGGACAAGTGCCAGGTGACGGCGCATTGCGCCAACTTAAAGAGGCTCAGGCACATCGATCTGTGCGAGGTGCAGGCGTGCACCGCGCCGAACTGTGTCAGCATCAGGTGCGTGGCGCGCAGCTAGGGCTAAGCCTTTGCATCGGGCACGCTTTCAGCGCCGAGGCGCGTGCGCATCCTGATGTGCTGCCTGTCTGTAGCAGAGCTAGGGTCGGGGTAGGATTAGCATACAGGGGGTGATTGCTAGCGCATGTCGAAGGCATACTGTCGAGTCTTAGGGTCAGCGTCAGGATGAGGACACGGCTCAGAGACTGAGCTTGCGGACTTAAAGCTTCCAGCTGGTGTATGATGTATGCTGTCGTCATGTCCGGCGCGAAGCACACAGCGCAGCAGCGCTCACGGGGTTGGCGCCAAACGTGTACGCTGCCGAAGCCGCTGACAGTGTACATGCGGGCGGTGTTGAGGTCATGGTGCTGCAAGGGATGGTTGTGGTCCAATTATAAGCAGCCAAGCAGTGGGCAGTAGGGACACAGTCAGCCTTATCCTTACTCTAGAGACTCGTGTATCAGTGGCCATCTAAATCTTGCGTATGACGCACTTGCACTGGTCGCATTGTGGCCACTCTAGTTTGCATTGGCGCCTCGGTGCATCCATGCATACAAATCCACATACTTTGCAGTGTAATCATGTGTGTTCCATATGTTTGTCAAACCATCGCTGCTCGAGGAGAAGGGTGGCATAATGATTCCATCAGTTGAATCACATCCGTGCGATCCAAGCTTTGAAGACACATCACTCGTGAGCTCAGTGTCCACCCAGATGTCACACTGCTCAGCAAATACTTGGCACCACTTTTCACTGGCAGCGCCGGCAGCTGTGAGAGACCTGTGCTCAGCGCTCAAACTTCCTGAGCGCTGCTGCAGCAGCACTGCAGCACAACCCCCCCCCCCCCCCCGTCCCCCTGTGCTGCCCTAATGTCCCCCCATCTTGCTGTGCTGAACCACTGACCCCCCCTATCTCCCCCTTCATCTGCTCCAGATTGGTCTTGACCCACTACCATTGCTGCAAGGACCACGAGTGCGCCGTCTGCGCGCCTGTGCGCCAGGTCAGCCAGGGATCGCGCCAGCAGCAAGGCGAGGCGGCTACTGCCCTCGGCGCTGTCGCCTTCAGCGGCGTCGCTGCCGCCGCTGCGCGCGTGCAGGAGCAGACAGAGGACTGTGCTGGTGACAGCGACAGCTACGCTGGTGAAAGCGACAGCGACAGCAACGGGTCGTCGCCTGCGGCGGCAGCGCTCCACAGGGCGCACAGGGGGAACACGCAGGGCGGACAGCGGACTATGCTGGCGACAGCGGCAGCGGCAGTGACGGGTCAACTTGCCGCGCATCGCGCAAACTTCCGGCACCTGCGCTCCACCACACCGTCCCTGCCGCTGCTGCCGCGGATGACGGTCTGAGCAGCAGCGAGTCGGGCGTGACTGCTGTCACTGCGCTGCTGCCGCAGTCATCGCGCCAGGCAGCGGCTGCAGATGGAATGTCTGCGGCACCAGCATTCAATTTGGCGCAGGTCACCGGGGGGTGGCAATCGGCAAACGATGCGCCGCACCGCTGGAGGATCATGGCGCACATCGTCGACAGCATCCCAGGAGCTCAGGAGCTCAAACAGAATGCTACTCTAGAGTTGTTGAAGCAGCTGCGCGAGTGTTGCGAGGGACTGGAGCTGTCACTGTACCGCAGCGCCGCTTCATTCGCGGAGTACAGCAACACGGACACGCTGTTTGCGCGCATGCAGGCTCTTGGCGGCAGCGGCGCATCTGCTATCACTGCGCCGCAGCCACAGCCACAGTCATCGCGCCAGGCAGCGGCTGCAGATGGAGCGTCTGCGGCAGCGGCAGCGGCGCAGGTGACCGGTAGGTGGCGGTCGGCAAACGATGCGCCGCACCCCAGGAGGATCATTGCGCACATCGTTGACAGCATCCCAGGAGCACAGGAGCTCGGGCAGAATGCGCCTCCAGAGATGTTGGAGCATCTGCGCCAGTGTTCCGAGGGACTCGAGCTGGCACTGTACCGCAGCGCCGCTTCATTAACGGAGTACAGCAACACGGACACGCTGTTCGCGCGCATGCAGGCTCTTGGCGGCAGCGGCGCATCTGCTATCACTGCGCCGCAGCCACAGCCACAGTCATCGTGCCAGGCAGCGGCTGCAGATGGAGCGTCTGCGGCAGCGGCAGCGGCGCAGTTGACCGGTAGGTGGCGGTCGGCAAACGATGCGCCGCACCCCAGGAGGATCATTGCGCACATCGTTGACAGCATCCCAGGAGCACAGGAGCTCGGGCAGAATGCGCCTCCAGAGATGTTGGAGCATCTGCGCCAGTGTTCCGAGGGACTCGAGCTGGCACTGTACCGCAGCGCCGCTTCATTAACGGAGTACAGCAACACGGACACGCTGTTCGCGCGCATGCAGGCTCTTGGCGGCAGCGGCGCATCTGCTATCACTGCGCCGCAGCCACAGCCACAGTCATCGCGCCAGGCAGCGGCTGCAGATGGAGCGTCTGCGGCAGCGGCAGCGGCGCAGGTGACCGGCAGGTGGCAATCGGCAGACGACGCGCTGCACCGCAGGAGGATGCTCGCGCACATCGTCACGGACGTCGCAGAGACGCATGCCGTGCGCGCCCCCGGAGATGATGGAGCGGCTGCCCGAGCAGGCCGAGCGCCTCGAGCTGTCGCTGTACTGCAGCGCCGCCTCGTTCGCCGAGTACAACAGGACGGGCACGCTGCGCAGACGCATACAGGCGCTGCACAGGCGCGAGAGGCGAGAGGCCAGGGCGCAGGGCCCCGGGCCCAAGGCAGCGCGCGCCGCTGCCCGCAGCGCCTTCAAACTCTGCGATGCTCTGACGGATCTGCCTGCGGCGGGAGCAGCGCGCTGCGGCCTGCCGCAGATGGGCGGCATGCAGGGGCGGACAGGGAATCATGCTGGCGACAACGACAGCGGCAGCGACAAGGACGGGCCGCCTCGCGCAGCTCCCGCGCCTGCTGCGGCGGAGGAGACGGCAGCGGCGGCGCCACACTCCAGCGGCCGCACTGATGCCGCAGCGCATGATCTCAGCGAGTGGTGCATTGCAGCCGCAGCTGGCGGCAGCAGTGGCGGCGGCAGCGCGGACCGCAGGCGGCGGCAGAAGCGCAGCGGACGGCAAGCGCGGCGCAGCGGCTCTGGGGGCGGTGCGGGCGACGGCGGCGGCAGCGGCGGCAGCGGCGGCGGCAGAGGGCAAGCAGAGCATTCTGCGGGCCCGCACAGCAGTCACGGCGAGACTGCGGCGGAGAGTCTGGGGGCGACAATTTGACGTGCAATCAGGTGGTGGAGGCGGGGATCTGCGTGGACGCGGCAAACGACATGGGGTTCGTGGACAGGGACTACCAGCATTGCCCGGTGCGTTGGTGGCCGCTGAGCCCCAATCCTGACTTTGACATTGCGTGTGCACTGGGGGCGATCTGAGCCTCAATCTGTTTGGATGTGTGTACTCATGTGCATGTAGGTGTGCATTACAGACGGTTTCATGAAGAGAGACGTCAGCACACCATGTGGCAACCGGTCCACGTCGTGCCATGCTTGCAGTCATACTTTATCATTGTAGAATGGTTGACAACACGTCCTTGCGTGACACGAGCGTATTGCAAACGGGCAGCACGGACCGATGCAACCTCCATGACCCACGGCAACACAGCAGCGCTCTTTCAGCTGATGCGAAGTTCAACCTTCATGCACCCCCCCCCCCCCTTCCCCTCGCGTTTTGTCACAGATCTGCAGGACGGCCTGGTCGGAGCTCGCAGACAGCCTAGCCGTCGTCCTGCAGTGCGGCCACGCCGCGTGCCTCTGCTGCCTTACGAGCCAGTGGCGCGCATCGCGCGAGGCGCTGGACTCAGAGGAGGAGGACGACGGTGCGCGCATGCGCTTCTGCTGCGCGCTGTGCCACGCGCCGCTGTCGCGCCAGCTGCCGAGCAACCTAGCAAAGGAGCTGCTGCGCACGGGGGCGCTCACCAGCGGGCTGACCATGCTGGCAAGCAGGTGAGCCTGAGAGTGGAGAGTCACCTGAGACTGGACAATCTGATTGGGGAGAGTCACCACCAGGCTGGCGGGGCCGGTGGGGGGTGAGCCAGGGTTAATGCTGGAGTTGAACTTGAAGTACAGTGACCGATCAGACACGAAGACAAACCGGCAAAAGAGCATGCGAGGAGCTTGCGCGGGGTGTGGGCAACTCGTCGTGTGAGTGCCACCGTCTTGCGTAGCACTGCGCAGCGCTCATTTTTTGCGGCAGCTGACTGGCGCTGAACTTTGCCTCCGCACCGCCGTCTGCAGGCTGCAGGTGCGGCACAGGGGGGAGGGCGACGACGGCGCGCGCAATCTGCAGTGCCTGCTGCTGGTGGAGAAGCTCCTCAGTACACACAACTTTGACATTGCCAAGGTGCAGAACGTGCTGTTCGAGATGGTCGGGCTGGTGTCCTACGATCCGCGCACGCGTGATCTCGGCACGGAAGACAAGCAGGTGAGCTTCCTGTCAATGCCCGCCAGGCTATTGTGGGTTCAAGTGCAGTCAGACTTGTAGTTTTTGGGTTAAGATTAGGGTTAGCCCTAAGCCAAGTAGGACTAACCCTAACCCAACCCTACTCCTAATCCTCACCAGGTGGTGACTAGCCACTAAGTTAGGGACTAGCCCTAACCCTAGCTCTATCCCTAACATAACCCTTCGTGAAGTCTATCAGAGAGCTACCACGCAAACTTGTATGCTCCGGAGCACATGCATACAATCTGAGGTATTAGACTACATTGAGCGTTGCTGTCCGGGATGTAGGAGTTAGGGCTAGGGCTTAAGTAACCCCATGAGCTAGTTGCACACCAGCATTGAAAAACAGCCTGATCTGTTGAGCACTACACACCGCTTTTTGTCTAAGCTAGAAGTGAGGGTGCCTCGCTGCCGCAGTGAAGGCTGCACGTCAAGCTCGTGACAAGGTACCCGAGGGCGGCGACTGAGCGTTGCCACCAGCCAGCATCAGTTTTGAGCATCATCATCAGCAAGCCCTGTGCAGAACCTTTGACCCCACATGCGTCTGAGTCACCACATATTGCGATGATTTCGCTGCTGATGAGGCTGCAAACAGCATACTTGAAAGACCGGCAGAGATCGACAGAACTACCTACAGTGTATAGCGTACTGTTACAAATGCGTATGCAAGACACCGCTGCCTCTGCATTTGCATGCAGCACAGTCAACATGTCAGTGTCAATGGCTCTCATCCTATCGGCTCGCTGATGTCCCGCATAGTACCATGGAAAGCCGTCAATTCCATGATGGCACATGATGCACTGCACTGTCTGACTTCACACAGGGTTTGATCAACGCCAAACAGCGCGCAGACATACGCGCATGCATGATCTGCTTCCCATGCTTCTGCTGTTGCAGTGCTCAACCTGCTGCAAGCCGCCTATAAGTGCTTGCAACGCCTCAGCAAGGCGGCTGACAGCGCCGCATTTCAGACTTCAGGCAGGCTCTGCACCAAGCACAAGCAGACATTGTCGGTGCCACATGATGCTCATTCTCACTGAGCGTTGCCGCTGCTCGTTGCTGCCGCAGGCCATCTACGAGCGCGCGCGCCGCCCCGTGCGCGCCCTGCAGCAGGACCTGCGCAAGGCGGAGGCGCAGGCGGCGGCGGCCGCAACGGACGCGCAGCATGCGGCAGCGCTCCGCCGCCGCGCCGCGGTGAGCGCGCGCCTCGAGGAGGCCCGCGTCAATGCCGCTGCGGACATCTACGCCAGCATGAACGCGGCGGGCCGCATGGGCGTCGCCACCAGCGCCGCCACCGGGCGCGGCAGCAGCGGCGGCGGCGGCGCAAGCGACATAGCGTACGTCGACCTTCACGGCCTCACGCCCGAGGAGGCGTGCCGTATCGTCAGCGAGTTTGTGGCGCCGATCGCGGGCGTGCTGATCGGCGGCGGCGGCGGCGTCGTGCTCGTGACGGGGCGCGGCGCGCACTCCGCGGTCCCCGGCCAGTGCGCGCTGCGCGAGAGCGTCAAGGCGCATCTGGCGGAGATCAACCTTGCGTGGGAGCCCGTGCCCGGCAACGCGGGTGCGCTGCAGCTGCGGCAGCTGCGGCAGACCTGAGCGCTGCTGCGGTGCGCGCTGCCGCGCGGTGCACTGCGTGCGCTCCAGCAGACCTCACGCCAGGATCAGCTAGGAGAGGGTGCAAGGATGCATGCACCAGAACTTTATGAGCCGCAGCGGCCAGTACAGCCACACAGAATCCCACTAGGCAGGCAGCTGAGACTCGACGCGGCGGCTGGTCGGTGGTTGCGGTGCTGACAGCAGCGTGCTCGTGACAGGCTGCGGCGCGCGTCATGAGCCACGAGCGCGCTGTGGATGAAGGTTAGGGTTAGAGCTGAGGTAGGGGGTAGGGCAAGGATTAGGTCAGGGTTTCTGATTGTTACGGCAGTGACCAGTGCGCGCCCAAGCTGAGCCCGTTCTGCTGGAGCTGCAGCTCCCTGGGGCAGCAGGTGAACTGCGCATGGGCATTATGGAGCACCCCCTTGCGCAGCTTTGCCAATGCGCCTGGAAGGACGCATAAGAAAGGCCATGTCGCCTACCGCTTTTTTGTACAGAGGCAGGCACAGGGTCCGCAAGTGATGACCTCAATGTATCAGTAGTAGCAGTTAGCAGGGGGCCGACGTGTAAAGTAGAACAGGGACAGCAAGGGCGGCAGTCATTTATTGTTTAGTTCAACTGCAGTGATGCACAAGTACGCATACAATGCTTGCAAGTACATGTAAAGTGTTGTGGGTTAACTGAAAAGTGAGCGTATTTGCAATGCATGAGCTGGACGGCCACTGCAACGGGCAGACCACCTCAAGTAGCACAATTGTCTTTCAGCATCTGCCGCCTTCTGTGATTTTCACAATAAGATGATTCTATCATGATCGAAGCAGCGCCTGCTGCGTCTGTGCGCTTGTGAGTGTGGTAATGCCGTTGCTAGCATGACTTGCACGTTGTGTGTGCGCCTATGCTTCTGCTAGCGAGCGATGTGGCCACAAGGTTTTCCCATGGTTTGTTGTTGCCAAGTATGTAGCTGGAGCTCCCAGTGCCAGAGGCGGGCACCGGCAGCCGCAGCTGCAGGGTGTACGCGAGCCACTGCACAGCTGCGGCGGCGGCAGACAATGTAGTCAAATGTGCTGAGCATTGGGCGGCATGCGCGTATGTGAGGGCGCTGCTCTGCCATGTTGTTTCAGCTCTTATGGGCGAGTTGTAATGTTGTCACGATGTGACTGTTCATGCGTACTTTTGGACTTGCATGCGTACATGGCAGTCAAACACGGCGAGCCGCACCAGCAAATTGCAACTTGCAGCAAAGTGTACAGGTGACATGTATTGCAGTGGGCACCAGTTAGGTGTGTTTCCTTGTGAAGCGCCATACTTCGAAGTAGTTGAAGTGAGCCACTTTGAAAGTGATGCAGCTAACGAGGTCTCTGATATGTCATGAAATCTTGCGCCCGCCCTCTGACCTTACCTTCTGCAGTTGCGGCGAAGCAATGCCCTGTCTCACGTGCGGAGCGATGCTTGGGGGAGGGGTGGGGAAGATTGCCATGGAGGCAATTGCTCCTGTTGTGGCCTCGTTCTCGTCAGAGCGAATGGACAGAGCATGCACCTGAATGAGCCCACGCTCCTCGCTGCGGACGATCGTCATGATGCAATTTTAGTCGACGCATACTGAAAGCACTCTGCCGATCGTCGCTGCAGATGACCATGACGCAGTTGCTGTCGCCTATGTATTACACCACTGATCTCTCCATGCGTTCTGAGGCTCGCAAACGTAAGCGCTGATCAAGAATGACGGCTACTGCGGCTCTGCGGTCACCCTCAGTGGCGTGCCAAAGGCGCCGCTAAGGCAAGGCAGCGCGCACGAAACCACAGCTGCCCCCCCCCCCCGTGGTTTGCGCAGCTGCCGCAACTACAGTAGTACTGGCGCGCAAGTTGCGCGACACAAGACACGCAACAGAACTAGTGGCTGCCAGCGGCGTGTCAAACTCTTCAACTTGCAGATCTGGATCTGAAGACCGCTATGCCTATGTCTGTGTTAGCACACCAGACAGTGGCTGCGCGCGTCTCGATCTGGGGCGGTTTCGGTGACCATTCTTGGGGCCCGGGAACGCGCCGAAACTTTGATCATGCTGCCGCGAATAGCCTGCAAATGGCGGCGAGATGCTACCAACAAATAAGGACACCGCCGACAGTGCCATTCAGCAGTCTGCAGCATTGTCGTAGCAGTGGGCACGCGGCTCGTGTACGCAACCGGCTACGTTTGCTACCGGAGCTTGTCCTGCATCAGCATCAGCGCGCTGCAGGAATCCGGACACACGCTTGCCGACACCACACCGTTGTACGCAGCTTGCGCAGAGTCAGTCGACACACTCTCGCTATAAGCCCAGTGAGTGCCTGTGCCTGGTGCTCACATCAAGATCAGGTCAAGCAGTATCAACACCGACGCCACCATTCCGCTGCTAGATAGGCTCGGAGGCGCCATGGGCGTCTCAGGCTCGCACGGCGAGGCATACCCTCACAAGTGCGCGGGCTCACGTAAATCCACTCCTTCGAGAGGTTGCAGCAGCGCAATTCCTCTGCAGCGACAGGAGCACAACCGCTGGGTCAAACTGCAGGTATGCGGCACCGTGCCCTCCCCACGCTCGGGCCACGACGTAGCCGTGGTGGGCAACAAGCTGTACCTGTTCGGGGGCTGCGGGGGCGAGAACGACGCCATTAACTGCCTCAACGACATGTACACCTTCGACCTGGACCGGCACGTCTGGGAGCTCATACCGCACAGGGGCGAGGAGATGCCGACCGCGAGGGCGTCCTTCGCCATGTGCTCGGGGCCAGACGAGAAAACGCTGATCGTGGCGGGGGGGACGGGCGTGGAGATGGACAGCCTGAGGTCCGACATCCTGCAGTTCGACACGCGGACGCGGCGGTGGATCAAGCTGCACAGGGACGGCGACGACGCGCCTAGCAAGTTTTACGGGCAGACGGTGTGCCGTTACGGAGACGTGCTGCTGCTGTTTGGGGGGTCCACGGGGCTGCACTACACCAACGACCTGTTCGAGTACAACGTCGTCACCAACTGCTGGCGCAAGCTCGTCACGCAGGGCCGGCGGCCGTCGCCGCGCTACAAGCACCAGGTACGACTGCCGGCAGCTGTGGTGACTTCAAGTTATTTATGAGGAAGTTTGTGTTGTGCTGTTGTTGGCGCGCAGCGACGCGACAGGTGCAGTTATGAAGTAATGCAGTTGTGAGCTGCACAGTATTAAGATGAGCAGCAGTCACATGAGGTCAGTAGCATTGCCCGCTAGTGGAGGCGCAGTCTTCTGCAGCAAAGTGCGTGGAACTTGTTGGCAGTGCATCAGCCACTTTGCGCATTGGCTGCCGCCATATTCTGCCAGGGTACATATTGCGTACAAGATTCAGTTCAGTATGTTTTGTGCTAGATATAAACTATCAGCCCTACGTGTGCATCTTGTGCTGCAGTGTTGGTCTGTCATGGCCTAACATTTTCTTAGTGTTCCCTGGTAGACAGCGGTCCTTGTACCACGTCTTGCGCTGACCGTTTTGTTTGCAATCATAACCTCGCAAGCATTTCTGTGCATCGTGTAAACTGCCTATGATGCAGCCCCTACGCGGTGTGCACCACCACCCACGCCAAACCCTGACCTCCTAACCCTAACCCTTAGGAAACATCCCCCCCCTGATCACCCAGCGCTCACCCTCTCCCTGCCCCCCCACTCTCCGCACCCGCCGCACACACACAGGCGGTCGTCGTGGGTGACTTCATGTACGTGATTGGCGGCGGCTGCTTCAAGCCTGAGCAGTCTGCAATCGACATGTACTGCCTCAACCTGCGCACGCTCGTCTGGGCGCAGCCGCGCAGCGCCGGCGCCGTGCCGCGCGCGCGCGTCGCACACTCGTGCTCCTTCGACCCCGAGACCTGCACCATCTACCTGTGGGGCGGCTTCACCGGCGAGCTCAGCCGCCTCCAAGACTTCTACGCGTACCACGCCCCGACGGGAGAGTGGACGGAGATCCGCACGGCGCCGCCGGGCGGCGCGGCGGCGGCGCCGGCGGCGGGCGGCGGCGGCTGCGGCGGCGGCGCGGCGGCGGCGGTGGCGCCGTACGCGCGCGCGTTCCACTCCGCGGTCTTCTACAAGGGCGCGCTGTATGTGTTCAGCGGCGCGAACGGCGACGTGCGCTACAACGACGTGTGGCGCTACCGCATGCGCAGCAGCCCGCCCGCGCTCGGCGTGCTCGCGGGGCGCGCGCTGCTGCACTCGCGCCTCGGCGTGCAGCAGATGATGGCGCTCGAGGCGCTGCTGCCGCACGAGGTGCTCGACGCCGTGCTCACCATGAACGAGAGCGCGTCGCGGCTCACGTAGCGCCGTCGCGCTGCTGCCGCCGCCGCCGCCGCTGCTGCTGCAGCCGCCGCTGCTGCTGCCGCTGTGAAGAGCGAGCGTAGCGCCTGTTGTTGCGTCCCCGCGGCGGTCATGCACTGAGCAGTGCTGTCTGCTGCTGCTGCTGCTGCTGCTGCGACGGCGGCGGCGGCGGCAATGCACCGCAGTTGCGGCAGCGGCAGCGGCAATGCTTGTAGGAGGTGCACGAGCACACATTTTATAGTTTTGTGATTCTGTACATGACAGTGGCCGCCGTGCCCGCCTGCGCGCCCCGGGCCACTGCAGTAAGCGACCACACCCGCCCCCCTATATACATGTAGGCACTCGCAGCCCCGTCCCCCCTTCCCCTTGCGGGGTTGTCAGTGGGGAGCGGGGAGGGGCAGGGTACAGGGGGACTGGATGGGGATGCACCTTAGCTGCCCCCCTCTCCTCCCCCCCCGTTCCTGCCCTTTGGGCGTGTTGCCTGCTGTGAGTGTTGGGCCAGCATTTACCCCCCCCCCCCCCCCCTTTCTGTTCCTGCTTCCCGTACATCCCCATTATGGCAGCGACGCGCCACGACGCGAACGCAGCCGGGCCTCGGTGCCAATGCTGTTGACCTGTTGCATGCCCCCGAATGTCAGTTTACTAGATGTTGTGCAATTAATGATATCGCCGGAGGGCCGTACACACTTCGCTGCCCTTTCCCGTGCTTTGCATGCCCTTTTCTTCTTGCCTGCTCGTTGCTCGTGACGTGCGCATGCAATGCTTGAGCTATTAGCAGCGTGCATTTATGAATGTGATGCACGGTGCAGGCCTGCCGTCGACTTCTATGCATGCGGTGTCCGCGACATCGTGTATAATGCACCATGGCCACGTATACGGTAGGTATAAAGCAAAAATACATGTCACGTCACCTCGGTCCTGTCTGACATCAGCGCGACAGCACCTCTGTCTGACACTGAAAATGCAATTCATTTGTCAATAAATGCTCACGGAGGCAGCATAGAATGATGCGAGCTGCAAGTAAGAAAGTTTGACTTGGGCTGCGCAACACACCACTACCTTAGCACTGCTACAATGCCTACTGATGTCAAGTATGCTGTTTCCTGTTGGTTCTCTTCCACGACAGCCGAGTGTATCAGACGCCAGAAAGATTGTATTTACAGCCGTTTTCAAAAGGTGGCCAGCAAAGAGGCTTGTACGAGAGGACGCTGAGTCGACATGGCAGCCGACGACTCGTTATGGCGCCTGTGGCTCACAAATTGTGCGGCGGGCCAGTGGCTGACAACGTCACGCATGCCCATTAGAACATGTGTGCCGTTTCGCAGGCCAACGCCACGATCATCAAGTACCATGTCCGCTGTCGACGCAGCCGATGCCTCAAGTCAGACTTGGAACAGCACCACGCAACCCGTCACTGCTGCTGGCAACGCCCTGCCCACAGCTTTCGTCGCTGCTCAGCGGCACCGCTTCCAACCTCTGCCCCGGGGCAAGTCATCTGCTGGACGCCCCGGTGCCGCGCCAACAGCGGCACGCGATCGCGGCGGCAGCGCTACGCCCACGTCGCCGGCTGCGCGAGCGCCACGCTGCGCGTCATAATGGCCTGCGGCCGTGCCGCCGCCCACAGCGCCGCGCGCGTCGTCGGCGCCGCCGGCGCCAAGTCACACGTGTGCAGCGCGCCGGCGAATCTCTCGCGCCGCCCAACGTACACCAGCGGCGCGGCGGCGCGCGCGGCGGTGCGCGCCGTTATGCGCCCACGGTCAGGCCCCGGGCTCGCCGCCGCCGCGGCACCTGCTGCTGGGGAGCTGTGGCTCAGGCGCTGGGGGTCGGAGTGCGGGAGCGCATGTTGAGCATCGATGCCGGCAGCAGCGCTCTGCGATCGATCCGCGGCAGGCGGCAGGCGCGGCAGCAGCAAAGGCAGGTGCGCTGCTGGCGCAGGCGCTGCCGCCGCAGCCGCAGCCGATGCGCGCGGGGTAAGAGGCTGCGACAGCAGCGGCGCCATTACGTGCGGCCGCTGCGACCACGCACTGCTGCCGCCGCCTGTCGCCACTGATGCGCTGCCGTCGCAGTCCGCGTCTCGACCGCGCAGCGCCGACTGCAGCGCCATCAGCGGCGTCTCGCCGCCGTCGCCACTGCTGCGGAAGCGCCAGCCGCACCCGCTGCCGTCGCACGGCGCGGCCGGCGGCGCGTACACTTTGGCTGCGCGCTCGCCCGCGCTCAGCCGCCGCCGCCGCGTGGCGGGGTGCTGCGGCCGGCCGCCGTCGCGCTCCCGCTCTGCAGCTGCCGCACTGTCCTCGTTCCTTATCAACGGCACCTGCACACCGCTGCCCGACTCGGCCGTCTCTGCGGCCACCGTCGCCTCCGGCGCCGCCGCTGCCGCCGCTGCCGTGCCGCCGCACTGCTGCGCCAGCGTCGTGAGGAACGTGTCAGGGCGCGGTCGCTGCCGCCACCGTCGCTGCGCCTCCGCGCCGCCGCCGCCGTCGCCGCCGTTGCCGCCATCATCAACCGTCACAAGCCTCAAACACGTCGCCTTCCCCACTGCCGCCCAGCCGCCCTCCCCGTCGCCTGCTGCGCCTGCCTCCGCAGCGGCGCCGCCGCGGCGCCCCGCCATGGCGCGCAGCAACGCGTCGACGCGCCGCATGCGCGCCAGCGGTTCGCTGCCGCCGCCGAGCGCGGCGAGGCCGGCGGCGCGCGCGGCGCGCGCGAGCAGCGCCTCGCGGCGCGGCGCGCCCCTGTCGTGGCGCCGCGCCCACGCGCCGACGCTGCCCGGCGGCAGGCCGCCTGCGAGAGCGCGTGTGCGGTGTGCGTGGCGAAGGGTGAGCACTGGTGCGATGGTGGTCGGGCGGCGGGGGGGCTGTGCGCTGGCGGCGCCGGCGGGTGGCAGCGGCGTGGCTGCGGGTGGTAGGCCTGTGGGCAGCAGCGGTTCTGCAGCATGCATGGTGCAGCAGGCGCAGCAGGGGTGCCTCGCGCTGCGTTCAAGAATTCGGGCCCTGGCCTGCGCCAGTTACACCAGCAGAAGCGGAGCTGCACATGTACAGTACCGTGGTTGAGCACGCGGCTGCTAATGCTGCCAGGCACACAGCACAGGAAGAAGCTGATGATGCTGCCAGCCTTACAGCACAGCAGGCACTACCAGACTTGCCTGTGGCACGAGCGTGCGTGCGGCGCGCCCGCCGCGACATCATCTTCGCCCCACTCCCCCCCGGCCTAGTACCGCAGCCGCCACCGCCGCCGCCGAGGCTGCCTCTGCCACCGCCACTGCCGCCGGCGCCGCCGGTGGTGGTACCGTTGACAGCGGCACACACTGCGGCCGCATTCAGGACATGTGCCTCAGGCGAACGGTACATGTCACGCATGATGGCCGCCGCAGGCAGCGGCAGTGGCGGCGGCGACTGCGACGGCGGCGGCGGCAGCGGCGGGCGCTGCGTGTGGCGCTGCAGCGCGCTGCCGATGCCGAGCGCGCTGGACGCGAGTGACGCCGCAGATGCGGGCGTGGCCTGCGTCGCGCCATCGCACGCCGCAGGATTGATGGCATTGCGGCTGCGCCCGCTGCTCAGCGGCAGCAGCGGCCGTGCACCGCCATCGGGCTCCCAGCGCAGCTGCACGGTGGTGGCGGCAGCAGCGCCCTGATCACGGCGCCGCCGCCGCTGCTGCCTGTTAGGGCTGAGCGCTGCTGCGGAGTCGCGGCCGCTGATGGGGTCGCTGAGCCGCGCCAGGGCCGCCGCGCTGGGCCGCTGGCGCGTGCGCGGCCGCGCGCTGTAGCGCTTCTGCAGCACTGACAGGCGATCGTCGCCGCCGCCGCCGCCGTCTGCGCGGCAGCACGCAGTTGAGAACGGGATGCAGCGCGCAGTTGTCGATCAGCAACCGGGGCGTGTGCGTGCAGTGCACGGCGGCGCGCGCGCGTGCGGTCGCAACGGAAGACGCGCGGGGTGGCGCTGCTTGACGGCATGCGCGGGAGGTCTGCCGCGTGAGGCTGCTGCCACCAGAAGTTGATGTACGTACACACTGCGCTAGCCATGAAAGCATTGTGCTGCCTGACTAGACGTCATTTGGTCGCTGATGGCAATTAGTGCTGGGGGAGCAAGGTTGAGGCTGCAGAAACTGAGCAGGTGAAAATTCATGGTCTGATCCGCTATTGCACTTGAAGTGAGAAATTGAACAGCTAGTTGCGGCGGCCCACAAGCGAGACGACGAATCGTGGTTGACTAGTCAACACTGCCATGATCTGCTGACCATCGATGGCATCTACTACTTGAGCTTTGGTGCAGTGAACCAACAAGAATCCGCACACGCAGTTGAGGTCATAGCAGCTACACGGCGATACCAGCGATTAAGGTCACATGTACGGCCGCCATGCAGAAGCAAGGTCGCAGGAGCAAAATGAGCTGCCTCAATTAGGGGGGGCCTACATACTATTTGCGCACCCTAGTTTGCCTACAGACCGCTACAGGCTTCAACTGGCACCTTTGATTGGCCTCTTCTGCTGCTTCACGTGTGCTGGTACGGGCTGCTCCGCCGCTTCCCATCCACCAAATTCATCTGAGGTCAGCTCCAGCAGCGACTTTATGTCGGGTGTCGGGAGCACCAACTCCACAGACGCTCTGTGCAAGCGCTGCATGCCGCTCTGAGATGACGGCCGGCTTCTGCTCTCAGCCCCGCATACCGCGCACGGCACGCCCTCTCCGTTTTTACTAAAACCACAATGCGAACACGCCATTCCAACTGCTGTTCAATTATTCATTTGTTGCTGCACCACATGTGCACTCGAGCAAGAAAAAACCGTTTCGTTCAAGGAAAAAAACGAAACTTCAAGTCCAGAGTTCAGAGAAAAAGCGAGTGCAGTGCCCGCCAGCCAGCAGAGCGGGGCATGGGTGCATCCAAGAGCAAGCCTGAAAAACCGGTCTACAAGCCGTACATACTGTCCGACTCAGAGGCAAGTACATGCACACAGCATACATGCGCAAACGCGATCGCAGCAAACACACTTTCAGTGCTCTCAACTGCATTCACACGTCATGTAGCTAATGTCGTCTTCGTGCTCGAGGAAACGGAACTGCCATCTCTTCGCGTGCACTCGGGTGGATTATTACTTCCAGATCACAGCGCTTGAAGATCAGCGTCCGCTCCGCTGCTGGAAGTGCGGCGCCTCGATCGGGCAAGCCCCCCGAGTTGGTGAAATTCGTGAAATCTCACCATCTCACAATTCCATCGGCACGATCACTTATGCAGCTTCCCGGCGGTAGTGTCAAACCTGATGGTCACCTGTCGGTGATCTGAGGTGTACCTTTGCACTACTACCTTGGCACCGAAAGTTCATCAGCCGATACAGGGGCGGCCGGGCGCTACTGCTGCTGGCTGACACAAGCTCATCGCGCCCGCGCTGCTGCCGCCGCCGCCGCAGGCTACCCTGGCGCCGGTCTTCGACCCCGCCGAGCAGAAGGCGCTGGACAGGGGCGCTCACCAGCAACGCCTGCTGGAGCAGTACGCAGAAGTCAAACGCGTCAGCAACGCCAACTATACGCCGCCGCCGCCGGAAGACGCGGCAGCGCTCGACAAGGCAGGGGGTGCCGCTGACGCGCACAGCGCCGCCGCGGCGCGCAAACGCAGGGGCAGCGCCAGCAGCACTGCGAGCGCGCGCGCGCGCGGCGCGAGATACCCAGCATACTCGATATGCGCGCCGCGCGGCGCCGCGACAGCTTCTTCCTCACCGCGTACGAGGTGAGCCCGCGGCGCAAGGGCGCCGTGGAGGCGGGCGGCGCGCAGCCGCGCAGTGGCGCGTCGTCGCTGACGGGCGTTTGAGCGCGCAGGGGCGCAGTGTGCGCGCCGCCTTTCTAGAGTTCCAGAGGTTGGTGCACAGTAGTCTACACGAGCGCTGTTAAGCACCCGGACAGTTTTCTTTCGCCGACTCTGGGTGCAGTGAGGCTGCGATGCCAGTGGCCATGTATGCCGCATAGTGGCATGTAATAGTGGGCATAGGCGAAGCGCACCGCGAGCGGTTGATGTTAGCACATGTGTCGTTTGGTATCTTCCACTTAGCGATCAGCGATCAAGGCGTCGCCAGAGGAGTGGCAGCACCACCCAGCTGCCTGCGCACGATGGCAGCATGCTGTCAACATGGACCAATTTGGTCGTCATACCACGCTGTCTGTAAACACAACAGCGTGTGTTCAGGTTCACGTTCAGGAGCCTCGGTGCAACGTGGGCTGCTCGGCAGCATCAGTCCGCGCGCTGCGCACAGGGGCTGCTGGTCTGGCGCCATCTGCAACCTGGAACCGCAGCGCCCACAGCGCTCACAGATTTTCAGTCTGTACTCGTGATACATCCACTACCAATAGTGCTGTTGCTTCCAGCGGCCGAGCTGCTCCGCAAGCGGCCACGCGCACCAGCACAGCAGCGCACAGCTGGAAGTTGTGCCATAATCAGGAAGTTGTGCCATATTCAAAATGACACTAAAACACATGCTTGCGCTTCTGTACTTCAACTCGATTGTCGTTCCTGCGCTGTAATGAATGAGCACAAATGCTTGTGTAGGCTGTCCCTGCTCTCATGACTTGCCGTGTCGTCTCTGTGACCAGTGTGCCTTCTACTTCAACAAAAGAAGCTACAGCGCAAGCTCATCGGTTCATGTTGCTCCCGCTGCTTATTTCCTGGTGATGACAGCATTTGAGGTGCTGAGGTGTCACCTCTGAGCCGCAGTTTACTCATCTGATTTCAAAGTGTCGGAAATGGTATTCAATGCCACGGTGCTGATTATAATCGGATGGCTCATTACCGCTGGGGTCGCCATGCCAGGCATGCGTGCCAAATTAAGACGTGCGTGTCTTACGACTATTCAGACAATAGCTTGACACTTTACTGAGCTCAGCAGCGTTGTTCACAATTGTTGACACTGCGGATCACTTATGGTGTGTGGGGTGAGCCCGGATCAAACTGCAAGATCCGCATCGCTCACAGCGTCACCAAAACGTGTACTGTGTTTTTCTTTGCGCAGTTGTGCCTCAGTGATGGCCTTCGTTGTCTCTGCAGCTGCTATTGGTGGTAATGCTGCTGCGTAGACGCCTACACTCTGGATGTGGGAATGAAGGCAGGTAGGTCATACGTCAAATTCCGCCTTTGAGATTTCTAGAAGCGACAAGTGCTCTTTTTGCACTGTGCCACGCATCAGCACATGCGCAAAGCGGAGAAGTCAGGCGCCTCAGCTCAAGCCATCAGCTTTAGCAGCACCGTGATCAACAGCAGCAGCACCATGAAGGGCGTTATCGCACTCGTCTGCCTGGCCGCAGCCGCGGTGTCCAGTGTCAGTGCATTCGTCATGCCCGCAGTGAGCCAGTCCAGCTTTGTCGCCCGGACACACACGTACCGGCAAGCGGCTCCCGCAGCTGCAGCGCCAGGAGCCGGAGTGCGGACACTGCACATGGGGAAGGTGTCTAAGTTCGGCCTCTTCTCGCCCGCAGTGATCGCCGCCAAGGTGGTGCTTGGGGAAGCCCGCCTCAACAAGATCAGGGGCAAGGCCATCGCGTTGCACTCGCAGACCATCACGTCCTTCTGCGACTGGGTGGGGGCGGACAGCAAGATGAGGGGCCTGCTGATCAAGAAGGCGAAGACCACCGGAGACGAGCTTGGATTCCTCTGGTGAGGAGCACGAGGCGCGGGGGAGGCGGGAGGGAGAGATAGCTGCTGCGTGTTGTGTGTATACGGAGAGCGTGGTGACTGTGTTTTGCGTTAGTGGGTTCAGGTAACAGGTCTGGTGGTGGCAGGCAAGGCAGCCACATTATCACTCTGTAATATTTTGTTACTGTAGGGCATCGATAACGCCGGTTAATACACAAGACGTCTGGAACAAACATCACGTGGAAGGTTGAGACCTGTGCTGTGTGCTGTGGCCACTATTCTTCAACGCATTGATCATACTGTGAGTATGCATAGAGTGCTGGCGCGTCTTAGGAGGTATCACATGCAGGTCAGCTGTCTCGGTGTAGAAGCACTGTTTTCTGGCACTTTGAGAGGCGACAGTTGCCTGTTGTGGCAGTTGTTTCAGTGCCTGACATTAGTGCTCTGCATAAGGAAAAAGGTCCTGGCAGAGCAGCGTGCTGCTACATTGCGCCTTCAAGGAGGGTCAGTCCTTTGAACACCTGCGTCTGACATAGAGACAGGTACGCTGGCCGGGCCTGCTTGGCTGTTCAGTATCCCCATTAAGTTCAGCTCTCACCACTGTGATTCGCTGGCTGCATCACTCATAGGTATGCCTACCGTATTTGATGTACAGTAATGAGGGAAATTGTGTGCGTGTTTGTGTCTCGTGCTGGTTTTACACACCCGTACTCTGCCATAGGCATACAGGTACCTGAAAGGCGGGACCCCTGCTCTCCGACCACACTAGCAGCCATACATCTCGTGTACAGCATTCTGCGCACAGCGCACCTGATCTGACCTCAAGTTTTGCGTACACCATTGATAACATGTTCAGATTCCTAATTGCGCAATAGTGTACATGCACAGCTCCCGGTGTATGCGGCGGTTTGTCAATGGCTATGCCCCTCATTGGCTCGCGCGTACAGCAGTTGCAGCACGGCGAAGCGCCATGTTGTGAAGGTGCAAGGCTTCAGTCTGCTGGTGCACCTTCTGCGTGATGCCACCTTACAGTATGTGCTTGATACATGCTGATGCCACGCCGCATACGTGCACGTGCAGTGGACACCATGTAGCCATGTTACTTCAAGCCAAATTGTCTAGCCGTCAAATGGCCCTTCTTGCGCTGAGTACCAGCCATCTGCTGAATTCTTACCCTTCACACCGGCAAAGAGGCATTGGCAGCAGCTGCGGCAGCTGCTCCCTGACGACAACATCTATCTACAATTCTAGACTTGATGTGGATCATGTGCTGCCCACAAAGAGAACCGGCACGCTCGTCCCACACCAACTTCTCGTACATCCTGTCCGATGTCTAGCGCAATGCTTGGACTACATTGGATGGCCTCCAACATCCAGCACCCATATGCATGGCCACTCGCATCCGCACTCTGTTCGTGAAGGTTTTGACCTGATGAAGGTTTACACGTTGTCTTGTCCAGTCCTTATGCATCACGATGCATGATTGACTGCTGCTTGGAGCAAAAATACCATTGTGTAAGCTTCAAGAAAATATGAGTTGCCTCAGTATTCCACGGATATGCAAGTATGGCAGTGATTGTTGTCTTTGCCGGTCAGAGTTTTTCGACCGCACGTGGCTGCTTTCTGCAAGTGATAGCTCACCCTGTTTTATGCTACCTGATGCTCTTGCATGGCATCTTTCTCTGGACAATACTTCAAAGGTGAGCTTTCAACTTCAAACACCCTTGCGAGTTGAAGTTACGTTCTGGGGCGAGCAACAAAAAGGTGCGAACAGCCTCATCTAAGCGCAATAGCTACCAGCACCGCAGCAGATCGAAACTGCAGGTGACTAGCATGAGTGACGAGGAGAAAGCCAAGAAGGCTGCCCCTGCAGCAGTGGAGAGGACCTATGAGGAGCGCCTCAAGGCCTGCACCGTGATAGCGAGGCCCATGGCGACAAAGAAGCAGGCGAAGAAGCTGTACAAGCTTGTCAAGAAGAGCGCTGGGGCCAAGTCGGTGCGGCGAGGGGTGAAGGAGGTGGTGAAGGGGCTCAGGAAGGGAGTCAAAGGTGTGTGTGTGATCGCTGGCGACATCAGCCCCATTGATGTGATCACCCACCTCCCTGTCTACTGCGAGGAGAATGAGGTACGGTACATGTACGTGCCCTCCAAGCAAGATCTGGGGGCAGCGGCCAGCACCAAGAGGCCCACCAGCTGCGTCCTCATCACACCCAAGCCCGGCTTCGACTCCCAGGATCTGTACACCGAGGTAGAGGCCATGTGTGCCGAAGAGGAGTCACAAGTGCCCAGACTATAGGGCAGTAAAACAGAAATATGTAGTGCAGTCCACAGCAAACGTGTGAATATATGTCCCATCGCGTGCTCGCTGCAGATACGTGCGTGTGTTCGCGCATCGCTATTCTCTGAGGACTTGTTGTTTGCTTTTACTTTTCTTATCGGAACTGTTTATAAACAGGGCGGCACTCTTCCTGCTTTCTTGATAGAGGTCGTGTAGCTTGTTGAAGTTCGTGTATGCCTGGACACTTGTGCTGTCATTGCTGCGTTGCTGCACTGGCATCATACAAAGTCTCTTTGTGCATGCAAGCTCTGATGTCATGCAGATTGATGGCGCAGCGAAGGTGTCATAGCATGTATACAAGGGAATGGTGGATTCCACTCAGCTCTGCGCAGTTTGACTTTTCCAGCAAGGGCATGAATATTTATGACGCTACTCTGAGCCGTCGCATGCCTCGGAGACATCGAGCAGCACCATGCAGCACACATCTTAGTCACATCGCTGTCGTTTTGCTCTTTGTGCCTGCACACACATGCGTGCTGTAGCTCATGCGTGCGGTAGGGTTCATGCTTTCTGATGGTGCCACACGAGGCTTGCGCTTAGTGCTGCCAAAGTGAATGCAATCATTGACGTGCTGCTGCTTGCTCACTGTAGATTTCAGATTTTGCAGCGCCCCGCCCGATGTCTCACCGTGGCTAGCTAAACTGCTGTTCCGGGGGCGGGTGCGGACGTATATCCACAGATGCGAATGTCCGTTTGCACTCAACGCTGAGTACAGCAGCGTGGAGGTGCTGAACGTTTAGGGGGCAGGGAGTACTTTTGTGATCTACGCTGTGCACGGCAGTGTTGTGCGCCTGCCTGTGTTGCACAAGGCATTGATTGGCTGTCGGCTTTGATGGCCAGAGCAGTATTTCCTTACAAGCGTGAAGCTGACTTTGCCTCAGTACTGTGGCGCCCAATTCAACGTTTCTCCTCTATGCAAGTGTGTGCTGTGGAAGCACTGATTCTTGGCCGTGGCGGGTAGAGTGTTTCTATGCAATGCATGCTTTTTTGGTGTTTGCTTGTCAGCATTGTAAGCTTTCTTCGCCATACTACGTGAGCTTCGTCAGACTGCTGCGAGCGTGCATTGATGAGTCGCTGACGCATGACGCCATGGGTTGCAGGACCAGCCACTCTTGGACCCCATATCAGCCTCTGAGAACCCAGACTGTCTGCACTGTCTGCGCCATCGTGCTGGTATGTGAGTCGGCGTAGACACCGCCCCCCTTCCAGACATCTGCCTAGGCTGCAAGATCAACGCAGCATAGTGGCTACAACATTGTATAGAGCTCTACGATCTTTTGATTCGTTTCCATTGTACATGTGCAAATGCGCCATGGCATACAAAGGTTCAAGTTGCTAGCATTACCAGCCAACTGACCTGTCTGTTTCGCCCTGGTGAGCACGTCGGGGGCTGGCACATAACACTTGGGCACCACATGGTAGGAGATGGTCATCGAGGGAAGGACTGTCACCAGTTGAGACTCAGCATATATACATGTATAAGCCATGTATGTCAAACAAGCTTGCCTCTCGAGGAAGGACAGTTCAACTGCCTGCTTCAACATCGTGACACGCCGCGTCCTGTACCACACGGTAGGAGATTGTCAGCCAAGGGAATGTCAGCAATTGAGACTCAGTCAGCACATGTATATAGAGCCATGTGTGTGCACAATCCTTAGTGTTCAACTGCCTGCTTCAACATCGTGACACGCCACTCGTGACTGATGATCGCTAGTACTGTAGCCTGTGGCTCTCTTTCGCAGCAAGGACGATGAGCGCACACCAGGTAGGTGTTTGTGATGTCGGCTGTGCTCGCTGTTAATGTGGCTGGCGCTCATTCGCCAACAGCAACACATAAACAAAAAATGGTGTTGTGGGCTGTGTATCTTGCAGAAAACCGCGACAGAGAAGGCGGGGGAGTACACCGAGGCAACCAAGACCAAGGCGGCAGAGTCTGCCGAGTACGCCAAGAAGCAGGCAAGGGCCTGCTTGTGTGATGAGTCCCCAGAACAAGAAACTCAGCGAGTGCTGTAGCATTCCGACATATTTGACATCTTGAAAGCCAGCACGCCGGCGAAGAGTGGAGTTCTGGCAGAGAGCCCCTGTTCGTGGTTCCAAGCTAACTTTTCTCGATCCGACACGGACAACTTGTTGTTCAAAAAGGTTTCACTGTGTCGAAGTTCAAGTTTGGAAGTTCTGAAAGACCAGCGATGCCGCCGCCCCGCCGCCATGCCATGCCATCGCCATCATCCTCACTGTGTATCACCAGTGAATCGTGCATATTTTACTCTTTCTGCAAGGTTTCCAGCAGCTCGAATGTTGTTATATTGTTTGGTTTGGTGGTCATGCAAGTCACACCCAAAAGTGCACGTGACAGCTTCAGCCCATGTGTGCGGTCACGTTTTCCAACCATGTCACCCGCAGTAATGTACCTATATTTGCTTTGACCTTGCATGCAACCGCTGCTACTCAGGCCCAGCAGACCACACAGCAGGCCTGGGAGATGGGCCAGCAGGCCCAGCAGAAGGCTGGCGAAATGACTCAGGAGGCGCAGAAGCAGGTAGTGTTGGTTGTGTTGTACGTATCATATGACTATGATATGAGTACGTCAGATTGCACGTCTGTTGAGAGTGCTGCACGGACTACTTTTTTCTGGTGAGTAGGGCAGTCATTCATGATGAAGGTTTGGTGTCAATCTTTCAAAGCGCGCACTATCTGCTGCAGTGTCGCGATCAGTTGACAAACGCATCATGCGCCACCCAGTTCCACATTATCAACGTCTGCGCGCATGTCCACGCACACCGATGTCATGCATATGCACCATTTTTGGCCACCGCTCATCACTGCCACTGCTAGTTCATGACCTGTCAATAGCAGCGCTAATTTGTCAATGCAACAGGTTCTCCGTCTGCAGTGACTTGGTCAACAGCAGTGCTCGACTTGTCAACACAGCAGTGCTCAGACTGCTGTGACTTGATACAACAGCAATGCTCAGCTTGTCAGCACGACAGTGCTCAGTCTGCTGTGGCCTGTTGACAACAGTGCTCATGTTGAATTTCCACACCACTGAAACTGTGACCCTTCCGTGTCTGCAGCTCTCACCTGACACTAGCCATGTTGTGTAATCAGTGCTCGTGCTTGCTTGCAAGTGCCCATCTTGATGGTCCCATGGCACCAGCTGAGTAAAATGCAAGTTTCTGTTCGAGTACACGAAGGCCACAGCACCAGTTATCAATACGACCTGCCTCTTTTCTCGAATACTCCAAAGTGAGCCTCCATTGCAAGTTGACAATGAAAGCATCTCACCGAATACTGGGCACCCTGTAGACATCATCCGCCGCCAATCGCTCGATGCGGCCCCTGTTCACAACCTCAACAAGTGACGCGCCCAACTGCAGGTGGCGACGCTCACCGGCAAGGTCAGCGAGTACGCGGGCGTTGCCAAGGACAAGGTCTGCAGCGCCCTGGGCATGGGCAAGGAGAAGGCCGGCCAGACGGGGCAGAAGGCCGGCGAGATGACGCAGTCCGCCAAGGAGAAGGTGTGCATGTATGCTGGTATTTGAGGGGTATGTAACAGCACGCATGGTAGCTAAAGAAAGAAAGTATCTGGATGTATGGTGGTCGGTGCTTTTCGAAGAGCGGAACGCAAACAGCTATCGTCCGTCTTGTCCCCCAAGTAGGCCTGATCAGACGGGGCAGAAGGCCGGCGAGATGACGCAGTCCGCCAAGGAGAAGGTATGCATGTATGCTGGTATTTGAGGGGTATGTTTCAGCACACATGACAACAGACAAGGCCGGCCAGACGGGGTAGAAGGTCGGCGAGATGACGCAGTCCGCCAAGGAGAAGGTATGCATGTATGCTGCTAAGTAGGGGGGCATGCTTCAGCACACATGATAGCTAGAGAAAGACGCCAAGGAGAAGGTATGGATTACGGGTAGAGTTAGCGCGCCCACTGTGCTGACGTTGTGGAGCTTGATTCACAATGTAAAGTGCAACGAACATGCGCTACAACAGCTGCAAATTATCATGTGAATTGCAAGCGGCGCAACGGTCACCTGAGCGCTGCAGGTCCGCCCGTGCTAGGGCTAGGGTTAGCGCTAGAGTCAGGTTGGGCTTGGCAGAGCTGCGTGCAGCAGGCCGAATTCGCTCTTCTCTCCTGACGCGGTGACGGAGAAGGCTACCTCGCCTGCCAGAGCATACGCAAGCAGCGCATGTGCAGCTGCCGTGCACACGCGTGCCTCGCGTGCATGCGCGCGCACGCTACTGATCGCGCTGCGACACGACACCCGCGGCGTGCTGCTCTCGTCGCCGTTGCGCTGCCCGCGGCGTGTTGTCGCTGCGGCAGTCTCCGTCTCCGGCGACGCTGCGCACGCGCGGGGGCATGGCTTGTGCAACCGTCAATAGCGTGTTGCCGATGTGCTGCTGACTTCACAAACTTAGACCCGCGGGCAGTTATACACGCTGGCAGCCGCCGTTGTACGGTGGCGTGACAGCGGCGTTCCGTGCTTTGTCGCCCGGGGCAGAGCAGCGTTTGCCTTAATAGCGGTAGGGCACGCCGCGCAACGCAAGCGCGTGACAATGCAAGGCACGCACACGAGGCTTTGTTCTTGTATACTGCATGCATTGCGGTATGCCGGTGCGCTGTTGCGTCGGGCACTGGCGCCGAGCGCCTTGTCAGCACTTCACTGTCTAACGCTGTTCACAACTGAGCGCACCTCTTCAGTACCACTTCGACAAAGCCGCAAATCATTGCGTTGTGCCACTTCCTTTCTGCATCCCTAGACCTCAGCATCTCGCCTGCCAATCCTAACCGCAAGCGCCACTCACATGCATCTGAAAGGGCTTCGGTTGCCCCCCGTTGAATGCCATACACTGCGCCTGCTGCGGCCAAACCGCTGCCTCAGCGCGGCATTTAGCCCCTCTCTGATAACCCTTGCCACTGTATGCATCGTCTCCAATTTTCTGCGCGCGCGACAGACCATGGAGACGGCCGGCGCCGCCACGGAGAAGGGGAAACAGATGGGGGAGAGCGCGCAGTCCGAGCAGCCCCGGGCGGTCAAGTACTAAGCGCGCGCAGCGCAGGGGGCGCCAGGGCGGGTGCGCGGCCGCTCGCGGCCGCGCGGCGTGAGTGCGGCACTGGCATCGTGATCGCGGCGCGCGTAGCCGCAGCGCTGTCGGCGTGTGCCGCGCACCGCCGCAGAGTATGTCTGCAGCGTGCATTTGCGCCGCTGACGCCGCGCGGGTCGTCACGGTGGTGCGGCGTGCGCTGGCCAGTGCCGGGAGGTGCTGGGACGTCTGCGCGCGCTGGCCTGGCCGGGTGGAGGCTCGTTGCCAGCGCCGCGTGCGTGGTGCGGCGTCAGCGTTTGTGATGTATGATGCATCAGTGACAAAGGGGGTAGAGCAGCGTGGACGACAGCACATTGCGTGTGTGCAATGTGGTGCGCTGTGTGCATGAGGCATTCATATGGACGATGCACACGCAGAAAGTCACTTCAACAGAGCACAACACCAAGAAGCGCCGACAGGGTGCCCAGATGAAGGCGCTGTGTTCATGACTGCGAGATAGTCATTTGTGAAGCTGCTCACATCAAGGGGGACAAATGAAAAGGAGCACTTGAAGTTGGGGCAGAAGCTCCACCACCACAGTGCATGACACAAAGCGACGGCGGGCACACAGACAGAAGCTGCGCTCATTGGATTCACAAATACCACCATCCATGCACACAAATATCACCATACCACCTACGGACGCGTTCCTAGTGAACTTTTCTTTGTTCAGACGCATCAGAAGGTGGGGACAGTCGAGGTAGGGTTAGGGTTGGGGTCGCGAAACCGATGAATCGATCTGCAAATGCTCGTTTTTCAATTTGACGAGCAGCTCACGTGTAAAAGCAGGAACATCACCATCAGGTTGCACCGGGAGCGCTCAGCACCCCCAGTGGCCCTAGTGAGTGCTGCTGGCAGTTCATGTCACTCACCAAAAGCCAGCAGCAGGCGAAGCTTTCACAGATCCTAGCTGAGAAGAGGCGCACGGTAAGCATCTGCGTAAGCACCTGGGGTGTGGTGGTGTGGGCGTGATGCAACTGCCACGACGCGTATGCAGAGCAACATTCTGATTTCCTGCTAGCGTACGCAACGCCCCACGTGCACGTGCTCACGCATTACATGGCATTGCTGGAAGACCTTGCACTGGTTGAGGTTGCGGGGACTCGTGTTCACACCCGACGGCGACCTCCTCAGGCTTGCGTTCGCTCACAAGCTTGCCTGCAACCGACATCTATACGCAACGTGTTTGGCACTGGCGCGGCATACAGCTACGGCACAGGTTCCTTAGCACACACTTGGCTTGGCGGTTTTATGAGCCCCTTGTCTCTTGCGCTCAGTGGGCAAGAAGGCGGCTTACTTCGTGTGCACTGTGCCTCAGACAACATGGCATTATATTATGGACCACCGCAGCCCTTCGCACACAACCCCAGCGACCAAAGCCCACGTGATGGTCACTGCGTTCCACTTTCACGCTCGCGCCGCGGGCGGGGCGGGGCGGGCGGGCGGCAGCCAATCCCACCAACCTTTCTGCACACCTGCCTCCTTGCCTGCCTCTCCGCTGTCACTCACAGGACCCCGCCGGGCTCCTCAAAGCGCAGCGCGAAAACACCCTAGACGAGTTCCTCGCCGCTGACCTCGCCAAATTTGGCCTCGCAGCGGCGCCCAGCGCCAAGTCCCGCGCGCCGTCGCGCGCCAGCTTCACCTCCGCGGCCCGCGAAGCCGCCACCGCCTCCGCCGCCGCCGCAGCAGCGCCTGAGCCGCCGCGCGCCGACGCCGCCCCGGAGCCTGAGCCAGCCCCCCAACAACCCCCCTCGCCCGAGCCCACTGAGCTCGTGCCGGAAGCCGCCGCCACAGCCGCACCCAGCCCTCAGGAGCCGACTGCTGCCGCCGCCGCCAGCCCCGCCGCAGCGCCGCCGCTAGTCGACGCGTCCGAGCTGCCCGCCGTCCCGATCTCCTCGCTCATCAGCAAGCTCAACTCGGCGCCCAAGCCTGCCGCCGCCGCCGCCGCGCCCGCAGCAGCAGCAGCAGTCAAGAGGCCCTCCGTGTCCTCGCCGTCCAAGGCCAGCGCCAGCGCGCCAGCCGCCGCCGCAGCAGCACTACCGTACACGGCGCTGCGAGCGCACCTGCGCCCGACCAACTCGCCCGTCGCCGCGGAAGCAGCGCTCTCGCCGCCCGCGCCGCCAGCAGCCGCAGCAGCAGCGGAAGTAGCGTCCCCCAAGACCCCCCCGCCGCAGGCCGTCGCGGACGCGGACGCGCACGTCGGGCCGTCGATACAGGACCTCAAGAAGCGCTTCAGCGGCAGCGAAGCCGGCTCGCCGCCCGCCACAACCGCCAAGCCGTCGACCTCGCCTGGCAAGAAGTCCCCCGCAAAGCCGGTCGCGTCGCTGTACCAGCCAGGCGCCCCCGCAGCAGCAGCGGCAGTAGTGCCGACGCCGCCAGCGTCGCCGTCGAGGGCCGTTCCCGGCGCAAGGACCGCGCCTCTGCCCGTTCCGGAGAACGCGGGGAACATCTACGCGCCGTGGGAGCACAGGGAGGGCGCCGACGTACCGCGCGCATCCGGCCTCGTTGCGAACCTGATCAAGAAGCTCGACAAGTAAGCTCCCGCGCGCAAGTAAGCTCCGCACGCGAAGGCGCCATGAGCGGAGAGGAGGAGACCAATGGCGGCGCGGCGGCGGCGATCGCCGCGGCCGCCAGCGAGATTGCCGCCGCCGCTGCCGACGTTGCTGCTATTGAGCCGGCGCAGCTGGAGACGGCGGTGCCAGAGGAGAGCGCAGCTGCTGCGGAAGCTGCGGAGAGCGGTTTCGCGGCTGCGGACGCGGCAGCTGCAGCCTCGGCAGAGATCGCAGTAGCACCGGCGGACGCGGAGCCCGCTGCGGAGACGCTGCCGCCAGCTGCCGCGGACGTGGGAGAGGAGGCTGCAGCGGAGGATGATGCAGGCGGCAAGACCGCGATAGAAGAGGTGAGCAGCGCGGTGCCCTAACCCTAGCCGCAACCCTAGCCGCGCGGCGCAACGACGCGCCTGTGGCAGCACCTGAGCGATGTCACATGCATGGCAATTGGGAGCGTTGCCGCTGCGGCCCGCTCCGCTCCACCCCGCGTGTGCGGCGGCACCGCATGAGCCGGGCTGTTGTTGAGCCGGGCTGTTGCGGCGAGCCGTAATCAGAGCATCACGACTCGCGGTGCTGGTGGCGGCGGCGGCAGCGGCGGCGGCGGCAGCGGCGGCCAGGGGGTCCGCACATGCATCATGACTTGAAATTGAAGTGGGGATTGGCAGCAGTTACGCAGAGACTCCGCTGTACCGCCCGCCCGCGCTGGGCTGGACGAAATGCGAGGCGTGCTTGTTGCCGCATTTCCTCATCCACGTGCGCCTGTTCGCTTGCACTCTTCACCCGTTTTCCCTCCGCGTGCGCTGCTCGCTGCTGCTCGCTGCCGCCGCCGCAGGCCAAGAGGCTGCTCGGCGACAAGGCGGTGGAGAAGCGCCTGCAGTCGCTGCACAAGCAGAAGGATTCGTGGCGCAACGGTGCGTCGCACGCGCTCGAAGTTGCCCGCTGAGCAGTGATAACTTTCTATCTGCAGCGACATTGAAGTTGATGGCGCAGGCGCAATTGCGCGTCGTCGCATGACTGCGCTATGAGGCGTGAAGGGGAGTACTCAGCACAGTGCGATGGCGCGGTGCAGTCAGCGCAGCGCTGCGCATCACTGCATGACTGTATTGCGAGGCTCGGAGTTGGAAACTGCGTGGAGTTGAAGCGTCAATCAATTCGTGCCCAGCGATTTGTCCGGGTGTAGTGTTGGCATGCACGCCCACACTAGACACCTCGTCCGACTTCGTGGGCAGGAGCACTGCTTTCTGCCAGCAGGCCCTGTTTTTTGTCAAGCCGATGAACTTCAACTGAGCAAGAGCAGAGCTATGCATCAAATGTATCGCGTTCCACATGATGTGTTGATCAGCGCCAGCCTACCTTTTTGTTTTGAAGGTCAGGCTGACATAACATGTGCATATATGGACCGCGTGTGTATGCCTACCCAGGCATCTGCCACATCAGTGCTTCGGTTACATCAGTCCATTCACACATGGATGACATGCGCGCAGCTGACAGCAGCCGCTGTAATTGCATCATTTGCTTCAATGATCAAGGCAACAATCATTGCAGGAGCCCTGCTATCCCCGCTCCCCAGCCTCATGCACCCCCCCTCCAAAGACCTCTCCTCTTCGCCTCTACCCCCCGAATCTGACCCCCTCCCCCCCCCCCCCCCCCCCCCCCAGCCTCCGACGAGCTGCGCGCCAAGGGCGTGATGGACGTGCTCAACGCATCGGCGGCAGACGCCGGCGGCGGCGGCACCGTCGCGGAGCGCCTCGACCGCCTCGCCGCAGCGGAGGCCGCGGCGGCAGCGGAGCTGGAGGCGGCGAAGCGCGCTGCGGAAGAGGGCGCGCGCAGCGAGCTCGCGGCGGAGGGCGGCGTCGCGGAGCGGCTGCGGCGCCTCAAGGAGGCGGAGGCGGCGGCGGCGGCGGCGGTGGAGGCGGTGCGGCGCGCGCAGGAGGCGGCGGCGCGCGACTCGCTGAGCGCGGAGGGCGGCGTCGCGGAGCGCCTGCGCAAGCTCAAGGTGAGCGCTGATAACTTTTTTTGTGAGAGGTGAGCTGTGACATGTGGGGCAGAAGTTTTCTTGTGAGAGCGGCGGCAGACATTGTGAGCGCGCGCCTTGCTATGTAGAAGTCCATGGTGCTGGGGAGATTGGGGGGGGTCTGACAGCGAGGGCGGCGACGCAAAGCTCCTGCGCAGGCTCAAAGTGAACGAGCGGTGACGCGCGGAGCGGAGGTGTTGTGAGTGCGACGGAAGTTGTGAGCGCGCACCGTGCTTCAAGTTATCGGTGCTGAAGGGAGAGGGGGTGTGGTTGGGGGGGGGGGGTTACAGCGAGGGCTGCGTCGTGGAGCGCCTGCGCGGCAGCACGGCACGGCGCGGAACTCGCACGAGAGTGGTGGAAGTTGTGAGCGAGCGCGCCGTGCTTGAAGTTGTAGGTGCTGAAGAGGGGGTGGGGGAGTGGCTGGGGGGGAGTGACAGCGAGGGCGCCTGTGCAACCTCAAGGTGAGTGGCGGCGCGGCGGCGGTGATGACACGCGCGGCGGCAGGTGTGGAAACGACAGAGGCTGTTAAGTTGCAGAGGCGCGGAGCAGGCCGGGAAGAGGGGGGGGAGGCAGGCAGAGTGTTTGCTTGCAAACTTCAAGTCAAGTACGACGAGCAGCCTCCGCAAGCTCAGTTGACGCAGCGGCAATAATGCTGCGGGAGGTGGAGTGCGCTGGAGGCTGAAGTTGCAGAGGCGTGGCGGGATGAAGCGTGCAACGGCGCAAGCTTGAATTCAAGGGGAATGCACGCAGCGGCCCCTTTTGTGCGCTGCGCGTCAACTTGAACTTTCTGTTTGAGAAACAACCAGCTGACGAGACAAGTGCTTGTTCATACTTTTGCCTATGCTGTCTCATGGCTGCCTTTGGGTCAGGATCCAGTAGCTAGGGTTGAGAGGAGGCAGCGCTGCTCACACTTGCGTTTGCCCCCCTTCCCCCCCCCCCCTCCCCCGCTGGACAGGATGCGGAGGAGGCGGGGCGCCAGGAGATGCTGGCACAGAAGCGCAACAGCGCTCAGGAGGCGGCCCACATCTCCAGACAGGTAAAGCACAATCAGGGTTAAGTCCCAGGGTTGTGGTAAGGTCAAATTTGGGGTTAAGTGAGTCTCAACTCTAAGAGGTCGCGCAACAGTGGCAGATGTGGCTCTCAACACTCCTGACAGGTCGCAGACAGCGGCGTGCAGGTGGCTGTTGAGACGTTCGCTCCGGTGCTCAAGGCGAGACAGAGCGCGGCCCGCTCAAGGGTTAGGGCTAGGGTTAGCATGTCGTATTGGGTGCAAGTGCTTTTTTGCTTCGCTTGTATGTATGCTGGCCTTTGAAAGACGTGCGAGCGGCCGACATCATCGAGCCTACCAAAAGTATGCTTTCGAACACAGACGCCACGTGCAAACAGAGTTGGTGCTAGGGTTAGCGCCTCTGGAAATAGGGTTAGCGCCTCGCCGCTGTGAAGCGCGGTCCTAGTGATCCGTGCGTGGTACCGCCGCTGCTATTGTGTATATACACACGCATCTCGCCTGCATTAAGTAGCGCAATGAACAACACATTGAAATTCACACACACACCCTGCCGCCGTGTGCCCACCACTGTGGGTGCTGCTGCGCACTCCTCTCTGAAAGCGTGCCCCTACCCCCCACACAGAGCGCCGCTGCAGTCCGGATTGCTTTTCCGCGAAGAACACGTCCAGGCACAAAGTTGGTCGTTGAAGATCATTGTTAAGGTTCCCCAACTGCCGCCGCGCGTGCCTCAATTGACAATCACTAAGCCCCCCACCCCCCCCACCCCCCCCCCGCGGCTGCAGTCTGACAGCATCGCTGCGAAGAAGGCGTCCATCGCTGAGTCGGGGCGGCGCGCCAGCAAGGAGCAGCCGCAGGTCAAGAAGATTGGCGACTGGAAGCAGCGCGGAGCGTCACTCACGCAGTTCACCATCACCAGCGACATGGTGCACGGTGAGCCGTGCAACAACGGACTCCAATTCCTTGTGTACTTGATAAGAACACATGTATTCGACAAAGTAGGTTTTACTGCAGCGCGGCGCGTCACTCACGCAGTTCACAATCACCAGCGACATGGTGCACGGTGAGCGTGAAACAGCCAACAGCAAACTTCAACACTTCGCATACTTGAGAAGCACACACACGTTTCAAAGTATCTGACAAAGCATGTTGTACCGCAGCGCGGAGCATCTCTACTGTAGCGCAGTTCACCATCACCAGCGACATGGTGCACAATGAGCAACAGCAAACATCAATACCTCATGTGCTTGATAAAAACACACGTTTTTTACACAGCATGTTGAACTGTTGCGCGGAACGCCTCTAGCGCAGTTCACCGTCACCAGCGACATGGTGCACGTTGAGCCTGCGCAATTTTAGACTTCACAGTGCACATTTGAACTATCCATCGATCGCGATCTTGAAACCACTTCTGTATTTTTAGTGAGGCAGCACGGAGCGTCGTTCACACAGTTCTTTAGTGCACACTGAGACTGCGGCGACTGCTAAATTCAACACGTATAGGATGTCATGTACTTCTTCAAGGACTCGCAGTGACGGTATGTAGCGTTCACGGTCCCCAGTGCACTGCGGACTACGCGACGGCCTTCACTTCCGATACATACATACATATGTCAAATAGGTCATTGTTCTCACAGCCCGCGCCCCATGCCCCCCCTCCGTGCCCAACCGCGCAGAGCAAGAGGCCGCCGCCGCCGCCGCAGCCAAGGCCGCCGCGGAAAAGGAGCAGCGCGCGCGCGACGCGGAGCGCGCCGCCAAGGCTAAGAAGGCCGCGGAAGATCGCGCTGCTGCCGAGCGCGTGCGCGCCGCCAACGAGGCTGTCAAGGCGCAGGAGGCACGGGAGCGCGCGGAGAGGGCGGCGGCGGCGGCGGCGGCAGCGGCGGCGGCGGCGGCGCCGGAGGCGCTGGTGGTGCCCGCCGCGGCGGAGACGGTGCTCGCGTCGCCCACGCGCATCCAGGTGCGTGCGGCGTTGCCTGCAGTCACTGTGTTGATGATCGCTGCTGCCGTGGCAAGCGGCAGGTTGTTGTCGGCAGGTTGTTGTGGAGCACGCAAGTTTAGCGCATGTGCGCAGCAGCCACATGCGCAGCTACTTGTGGCTGGCGGTGGGTATGTACAGCAGGGTATGCGTGTACGCAGCAGCCCTCGGCTCTTGTGGCAGGGGCTGCGTCGAGCGTGCACCTGTGCGCGCAGGGACGTTTGCAGCGCTGCTGGGCTGGTGATGCGGAGCGCTGCCACGGCCGCTGCGCTGTTGCCGATGAGCGATGTCGCTAGCGAGGGCAGGTACCTAGGTACAGAGAACTTTACATCTCCAAAGGGGGGCAGTCTTAGTAGCACCTGGGGCAAATTGCGTCATCACAAGCCCGAAGGCGGGCGCGCGCGCGGCAGCATCCAGTCTCAGGACATCTGCCGCACAAATGCCGTACTACTGCTCTTGTGCTGCGATGCAGGTGCTGCTATACAGGAGCTGCGCATGTTCTCAAACTCATGACCAACTTGCCGTACGGGCAACACAGGCCATTCTCTGACGCCGCGACCCCCCCCCCCCTTCCGCCGCCACGCTGCGCAGAAGGGCTTCGTGCCCGCGGCGGGCTTCTTTGAGGACAAGGAGACGACGGTGCGCAGGGACAGCGTCGCCGCGCAGGCCTCGCCGGAGGCGGCGGAGGTGACAGTGCTCAAGAGCGCCGTCACCGCCAGCACGGTCAAGGCGTCGCCCGGCAAGGGCGCCGACGCGTCGCCGGCCAAGGCCGAGCAGCAGCGCTCCGCCGCCGCCGCTGCGGGCGCCGCCTCGCCGCTCAAGGACGTGGACCTCTCGGACAGCGGGGCCGCCGCCGCCGCCGCCGAGCAGCCCGTGGACATGGCAGGTGCGTGGCGTGGTTGAGCGCTGCTGCCTCGAAATGGACGCGCGGCGGCGGCGGCAGTGGTGCGCTGCAAGCGCCGCTCGCTTGAGCTGAGCGCCCCGAACATTGGAGGCAATTTGTAATCGGGGCGAAGGAGTAGCTCGCCTGTCTGCAGTGCCGTGCTGCCGCACCTGCCGCAAGCTGCATCGGTGTGTCGTCAACCCTATTGGTTGCGCACGGCCACCGGGCTGCATGCGCTACCCCTGCGCCTCAAGTTGCGCACACGCCATTCAAGTGTGGTGTCTGGGACTGGTGCACGGCCCGTCAGTGCTCAGCTCTGTGGCCACCACACAGCCAATGCGTGCCGCTCGCCGGCTGCAGCTGCCCGCTTCTTGCGTGGCGCGCGAGCACTTCCGCTGTCGCCGTCGTCGCTGCTCGCGCTGCTAATCGCCCTCGCCCCCCCCCCCCTGCTTTACCGGTCTCCTTCTCTCTCCCTGCGGCAAATCGCCTCGTATGCACCCCCCCCCCTGCTTTACCAATCTTCTTCACTCTCCCACCCCCTGCCCCCCCCATTTCACCGCAGCCATGTCCAAGAGCAGCAGGTCGGAGCGCGCGACGCAGCCGTTCCCCACGCCGGACCCCGCCAACAGCAGCAGCGCTCAACCTGCTGCCGCAGCGGCGGCGGCGGAGCCTGCTGCAGCCCCCGTGGCTGCTGCCAGCGGCGGCAAGTGCTGCGCCGTGTCTTGAGCCGCTGGCAAGGAGCGGTGCGCAGCGCGGGGGCGTCTTGAGCACTGCTGCATGCGCAAACGGGGGTGCCGGGGGGGGGGGAGGGGGGCTACAAAGGGGGGGGTTCTCTCGCAGGCGCGTGTTTGCTTGTTGAGTGAGGGGGGTGGTAAGTGGAGCGCTGTTGCTGAGCGTCAGCGGCAGTGGAGAGAGGAGGCGTGGAGCACATTTCACTAACTGGGGGATGAACGAGGGGGGAGTCTTGGAAAGGGGGGGGGGAGGGGGGGTTGTGCACGGAGGCAGCCCCCAAGGCACATCGCGGTGCGTTCATGGTGCGTGCATGCAGCAGAGGTTCGGGCAAGTGTGTGCTTTGGAAACCGACACTTTGCAGCGCTTTCGAGGATTAGATGTATTGGCGTGAGGTGACGTGCAGTGATGCCTGTTGGAGACGAGACGTGGGAAGTGCGTTATGTAATTGGCGGCCCACCGCCGCGGGGACTCCAAGGGTGACCGCTGGCGGCAAGCGCTGCATGTGATAAATTGACGTAAATCAAATCAAAATCTTTGAGGCATTGGCTCTCATGTGAAGAAAGTGGCTGCTACTGCTTTGTGCTGTTGTCGTTGTGGCTGAGCACTGGTACACTAATATTGCTCAGCACTGTGCGCGCGGCGGTTACGTACTGGCATTTGGGAAACATGAAAATGCAATATGCTGCTGATGGGAGGCAGCATATATATGCGTCAAGTCCGGCAGCAACACACAGCTTTTCAAGTGCTGTGACCAGGAATACACTTCAACTTTCGTGTTGATGATCACGTTTGACTTGACTCGGTGCCTCCTCCCCTGTGATCGATCGAGAACTGGTACACACATTATGATGCGCACCATAGAAGAAACGTGGATGAGACCCAGATACATGAGTCCACAGGCCCCCGCTCTTGGCATTTTTTCTCGGGTAGTCCTCGGGTAGTTGGGAGGCAGTTGAGTTGAGCAGGCGGGAAGTAACAGGAAGTAAATTGCTGCAGGAACTGCGACGAGAACGCGAGTGCGGATAATCGGCCTGTCGATCATGCACAAACATCAGCACCACTCCACTCTCACTTGCGCACCAGCCGCTGCCTCAACTTCAGCCTCGAGCTCCTACGCCGAAGAAGGAACTACTTTTAAGAACCATGGAGCTGCAGTGGCTCAGGTGCGTCGCTGCGCATTGCATGCATGCTCAATCTCTGTCATCGCAGCCTCAGACAGCCGCCTGCTGCCAGGCTTTAGCGACATAAGTAGAACGTATGCATGATGCGCGGCTCTACTATGGTCAACAACGGCCCTTGTTGTACAGTGCTTTGACAGTTGGCTCGCACGCTGTGCTGGTCGCCAGCATAACACGCTTCATTCGGTTGCACGCTGGTTTTGCGCTGTTCTCTGCCCAGGTACCTATGCGAGGTCAGGCAGACAGCTGGGCTGGCGATACTCTTTGGCTCCATGGCCGTCCTGTCAGCTTGCATCGGCATCAGCGAGGTCACTGACATTGGCCAGAAGTGGGCTGGCAACAGCCTCACCTTCCCCCCCATCGCCCTTCTGCTGGCTAACCTGACACAGGTGAGCTCCCGCGATTTCGTCCTGGGTGGCTCAACAAAGAGCTAGCAATAGACCATCAGCTGCAGCAAGCAGGGTTAACCAATTGAGCGTGTTCATGCATGCAGAGTTGTGTCCTCCCTCCCACGCTCTCCATTTGCCTTCTGCCAATGCCATACTTGACGTTGAGCTGGCGCATGCTGCAAAGCCTCAACAAGTCGCTCTTTGTCGCTGTTCAGCGGCGAACAACACCTGCTATCTACATCTTGAAAGCTCAAGTTGCTGGCCACTACACCGCAGCAGTGCCTTCCTGTAGCATTGCCGCACTCAGCCCCATCCGTTGCCTCTTCTGCCCCCCCCGCTCTCTCAGGCTCTATTTGGCCTCTCCAACATCGGCGTCGGCCTGGCATGGCTCGTGTCAGGCAAGGGGAGCGTCGGCTGGAGCTTCTTCAGCATGGTGATCACATATGCCGCGTGGTTTCCCTTCCTTACGGTCATCTCGCTCATCAGCTTCACGGGCGACAACTACCCGCAGGCGCCGCAGCCGTTCATTCCCATGTGAGTCAGGGTCAAGAGCCAGAGTTAGGTTTAGATGTCTGCCCTGAATCATCAGGTCCCACGCTGCAATGACCCACTTCTGCTGACGTACAACTTTTGCTGCACAGATTGTTGAAAAAGTTTCTGCTGTTGTCACCTTGAAGCAGCTCTGTTGCTCTCGTTTGAGGCATCGCTGTCCACTGACCACGGTTTGTACTGCTTTGCTTCCCATTGGGCTGTAACTTCATCATGATGCAACTTCACTCACACTCAGAGGCACAACTGGCGCGCCCCTCAACAGGCCCCATGCCCCCCCCCCCCCCCCCCTCTGGTCGTAACCTCTTTGTACAACACCGACTCTTCCGCCTGGCCACACTGACAATCTGCTCAACCCCCGTATTGCCCCCCCCCCCCCCCCCCAATCCCCCCCCCCCCTCTCCAGGACCCTCATGCCCACCACCACCGACGTCAACGCCGTCACCGCGCTCGCGGCGCTGGGCTTCATCGCGTACGGCGCCAACCTGGTGGGCGCCCTCACCTTCTGCGCCACCAAGCTGTTCCGCGCGCACAGCGTGGCGGGCGTCACGGCGTACACGGGCGCGTACTACGCGAGCCGCCAGACGTACTATGGCTTTCTGACGCTGCTGGCGGGCGTTGTGCAGCTCGCGCTGGGCGCTTATGTCCAGGACAATTTCGGCAGCGACCGGTGAGTGGCTGGGGGCTGCAACACAGAGCTTTTTTTTTAATGTTCCGCTCGGAAGATGAACAAGCGCTGCAATCATGCACAGCATCGTGCGGTCACAACTCTTCATGCGCAACAGTATTGAAACATGCATGGTGCAGAAGTGTGTCGGGTGCTTGGGTGCAAATGTGTGTCAGGCAAGGCAGCAGCAGTGCAGTCAGAGCGGCTGATGCGATCGCCTCGCATAGCAACAGCAGGTGGACCGCTTGTCCTACGTCCGTAGGCACGCTCTAGCACGCACGCATGCCGCTGGCATCCCTGACAATACGCGGGCCCGATAATTTCCTGGGCAGTGGCTCGTCTTTTGAGGTGTTGATTAGGGCTAGGGCGAGGGTTGGGGTTTACGCCGGTTGTTACCAGCGGTGCTGCGTGCGTTGAGCCCTGTGCTAGCGTACCTTCGTCCCGGCACCTAGGGTTTGGGCTAGAACTAGGCCTAGAGGTATGTCCACCGCCCCTTGTGGCCCCTTAACACACACACACTCTCTATCTCTCTCTCTCTTTCTCCATTCTGCAGTCTCTTGGAGCCCATCGCCGCCGGCCCCTTCACCGTCACATACTCGCAGGCGTCAATCGCCATGGGTGTGCTGGTGATGTTCCAGGGCGCCCTCCTGATGGCGCGCTCCTACATGTCGAAGGACTCCAAGGTGAGCGCACGCACGCACAGCGCACGCGCCGCGGCAGCCAGCAGAAATGTGGCGACGCATTGAAACAGGACGCCGTGTAACAAGCTGTAAGTGTACATAGATCACCGTGCGCGACTTCAAGGTGCAGTTGCACTTTTGAGCAGCGGGCCGCTGCGCTGCTGCGTCCCACGCATGCAGCGCGCGCATGCACGGCCCGGTGTTGCTTTTCACCTCGTGCAGGCGCCACTGCCCCCTCTGCGCTAACCGCCACCACAAGAGCGCACACGCAACGCGCACCCGCTCGCATACGCGCCCACAAGCCGCATACGACACGCACACATGCAGAGTGCTAACGCGTCAACAGTGGCAAATCTGACCTCCGTAATTTGTGCGTGTGCATGTCCGCCGCAGGTCGCAACGGGCGCCGCCTTCGACTGGTGGAGCGTCTTCGCCTACGTGACAGTGCTCGCCGTTCAGGTGCTGACGCAGGTCGCAGTGGCGCCCGCACCGGCGGCGGGCCGCGCTAGCACCGTTTTCGAGACGCTGGCACTGGCGGTTTTCCCGGTGTACTTGGACATCAAGGTGAGAGCGTCACAACAGTGGTTGCTCTGTTTGCCTAATCGCAAAGGCTTGCCATATGGCACTCCTGCGGAACTCATGTGGCTGTTGCGGTTGCCTTCTTTACTGCATGCATTACGCTCTTGGTACCCTGCTAGAGTGTTTCCGCCCCAGCTTTCAATTCAAATGTTCCCTTTGGTTTGATGAGGGCTTCTGCTGCGCTGTGCCGCCATCGCCTGCACCGCTTGCACCATCATACACCCCATGTCACAGGCCCACCTGATTGAGGCCAGGCGTCAAATACATTCACTGCGTTGCTTGGTGCTCAAGGCCGTTGCGTACGCTGCAGCGACCGGGTATCAGCAAACACTCACTCTCGCTGTGTTCATACCTACCTTTCCCCCTCCCCCCCGCAGTCGCGCTCCGCGCCGGAGGCGTTCCCCTCCGACTTCTACTCGCTCGAGGAGGCAGGCCCCGCCAAGTCCGTGGAGGAGCACATGCCGTCCGCGTGAACTTCAAGTGCCCCCCCACATCTGCACCTCGACTTCAACTTCCCCCACTTTTTACCTGTGACGTCTCTGCGGGCGCCTTGCGGCCCTCAATCGCTGGAGGGCCGCGGCTGCTGCGCGCGCTACCCTAGTTGGAGAAGGTAGCTCGACCTTGAATTCAGGTCGTCTTTTCATTCAGTAGTCTTGTGTCGCCGCCGCCGCTGCGAGTCACTCGTGGTCGCTGCCACGAGTCACTCGCAGCGGCTGCGCGCGAGCGGCTGGCCAGTAGCCGTCGCCTCTCAGCGCTGAGCACTGAGTCCTACGTCGAGCGCAAGCGCGTCTCATACAGCGACGGTGTGTGTAGTACAGTAGTCGCTCTTTTGCATCGGCACTTTAGTCTGGACGCGCGGTGTGGTGGCGCTGGCCGTAGCTACGCCACATGCAGTAGTGGGCATACTTGCTTTTTCTTGTACTTGCAGCAAAGTAGTTCAGTAGCGGCCCCTTGCCTTGGTAGCACCTGCGGCTATGGGATGGTGCCCGTGTGTGTCGGATTATGCTGTCGTCGCTTTGTAAATGGTGCTGCGCGAGTTTGTGCCCGCCTTTGAATGGTGACGGGATATGTTCAAATTTGTCTCGGGACTGGTTCCATCCTGTCATGCTGTTGCTGTCATCACATGTTCTGTGCTGCGCATATGGTTGGCTGTGACTTAAATGATTGAACCACGCTGCAAATGCTCAGCTGGTGTCCGTGCTCAGTGCTCACCCAGATGCTTGGCTACTTGGCTATGCACCAATGTACCGACATATCTTGTCGCTTGTCACAAAAGTGTGCAATGCACGCACATTTGAGGTGCTGGCGAGCTGCTGATGGTATGCGCAAATTCGCCACGGTCCAGCGCAGCAGCCTTCAAATGCAGACAGCAGCAGCAGCAGGACGAACCGCACACCAAGCTCGCCAGTTGTAGCTCTAGAATTATAGAGGAAATTACATATGCATCATGCGCCGTATCCAGCTGTGCGGCAATGAGCTACAGAGCGTATGTTCATGACGTTCCGGCCGCGCGGATCGCGAGTGCGCCTAGGGGGGAACTGCAGCGCTGCTCAGCGCTTGCCCCCAGGCTTTCGCGCTCGTAGGCGGTCGTTTTATCCCATGCTAATAGTTATTTAGAAGTGTTCGTCGTGCCATCCCGGCCACGGCGCCGCTGACCGCGCGTGCGCCCGCGTAAAGTGCCGCCTCGTGCCGCCTCCGCTGCGACAGTGCTCAGCATCAGCATCATCAGCGCACCGCGCGCGCGCATATGCCCCCCCCCCCCCCCCTTGCGCGCGTCTCACGACAAAACGCCGCAGCGGCAGCGCTCAGCATCAGCATCAGCGCTCCGCACAGTGCGCGTGTGCCCCCCCCCCCCCCCCCCCTCGTGCTCGCGTCACACGACAAACACCTCGAGCTGCACGTGGTGCGTGAGCACCGTCGCGCCGAGGACCGCCGCCGCGGACGCCAGCGCGAGCAGCGGCGCCGCCGCCGCGAACGCGCTCGCCACGGGCGCCAGCGCCGTGGTTGCGGCGTCGTCGTCCGCGCCGCGCCGCGCGCCGAGCTCAAAGACGGCGCCGCACTCCGTGCGCACGTACTGGTCCGCGACGCGGCGCCCTGTGCAGGGGGCGGCGGGAAGGGGAGGGGGGCGCGGGGGGGGGGGGGGGGGGGTATTGGTCATCCATACTCTCTGTAGGATCGGCTGCGTCTGTTCTGGGCTGAGGCTGTCTGGCAGCTCATACATATGATAGTGGCCGCCGCGGTCGAGGTTGGGGCCACGGGCAGCGGAAATGAATGCGAATGAATGCAAGCATGTTGCATTGTGCAAATCAGGACTGTTAATTGCCGCTGGTGCACAGGATGCCACGAGTGCTTCTCGGTGCGCCAGTCTTAAAGCTCACACTCACTTGTGGGGCTACGTCAGAGCGGTCATACACCCACTCACAATCGAGAGTGTGCGGCCGAATCGACTGTAGCTCTGCGCCGCTGAAAGCCATTCCTGCGTCTCCCCCCCCCCCCCCCCCTTGTGTTCTGAGAGCATCCTGTGGCCCTTGCAGAACTCCGCATGGATGTTCACTGCAGTGCTCAGAGCATCTTGCAATCCAGGGGTGGTTTTGCGTGCGCTGTTTGATACTACTTCAGGCGCGTCATCCACTTGCAAAACTTCAATGCAAACTTCGCTGGCACCAACCTGCGCCTCAACTGTGGCCTGCACTTGTCGACACAGCCATGACGTCGACTGCATTCTACTTCATTGTACTCTGGGGCATTTGGGGTCAAAGAGTCTGAGTCTGAGTCCTGTCGGCGCCAACAGCGCTCAACCAGTGGGCTGTAGTGTATGCTGACTTTGAAATGTAGCCCTAAGTGCAGCAGTTGCACACTACCTAGAGCATGAAACGTAGAGCACGGCCTGCTCCATGTCACTTGATGGGAAGTCGTCGTTACTGCAACATGGCGCAATCATTGCCACATGTATTCACGAAGCTCTCGCCAAAATTTACTGCAAGTTGCATATTGCCTGCACGGCTCCTTGATGGCTACTTTGAAAAGAAATGGGGGGCCCTGCACAAAGCATGTGTAACAGTTGAGTCATCAGCCCACCGAGCACTCCCAGAACTCCCAGAACAGTTGTACCTGACCCTTACCCTATCACTTGCCCTAATTCAAAGTAGCTGAGGTCTGCCATGAGCCACGGCAACCTCCCTCAGTCACCATTACCCGCAACACCGACACCCCAGTCACGCACAATCTTCCACAAGCGCCAGCGATCGCAGCTCTCAGCACTGCTATAAGTGAGCAGTTGCTGCTGGTGAGCACTGACCTGCGAGGTCGGCGCTGCTCGCAGCTTTGAGCACTGCTGTGGTGAGCACTGCTGCTGCTGAGCACTGACCTGCAAGGTCGACGCTGCACGTAGCTCTGAGCACTGCTACTTTTTGAGCACTGCTACTGTCGAGCACTGCTGCTGCTGAGCACTGACCTGCGAGGTCGACGCTGCACGTAGCTCTAAGCACTGCTACTCTTTGAGCACTGCTACTGTCGAGCACTGCTGCTGCTGAGCACTGACCTGCGAGGCCGGCGCTGCTCGCAGCTCTGAGCACTGCTACTGTTTGAGCGCTGCTACTGGTGAGCAGTTGCCGCTGCTGAGCACTGACCTGCAAGATCGACGCCGCGCGTGCGCACCAGCACGCCGTCCGCGAGCCCCCCCATCCCCTCCACGCTCCCCTCAAATGACCCGTCCTCAAGTTCCTCCCAGTCGTGCAGCAGCGGTGGCTGCAGGTAAAATGTCTCCACATCGGGTGCGCCGCTGCTGCCGCTGCCGCTGCGCTGCTTCGCCGCCGCAGCGGCCGCGCCGCTGCCGCCGCCCTGCCGCTGATCCGTCAGCCTGCCGGTGATGTGGAGCCAGCGCCGCCGCGCCTCTTGCGGCGTGCGCCCTATGAGCTCCGGGACCTCCGTGACCATGCGGTTCCAGAGCACGTGCTTGCCAGAGCCGATGGCGTAGCGCGCGAACGTGTCCTGCGGCGCGCGCAGCGCCCACGTCAGAGGGCATGCCGTTTCAGGTGAGCTGCGGTGGTGGCGAGTGTTGCAACAACTGGGCAACATGCGCAAATGAAACTTTCAACATTGGAGGGGTGTTTACCCCCCCTGGCAGTTGCATTCAGCATGGGACAGCGATGCTTGCCGGAGCCGATGGCGTAGCGCGCGAACGTGTCCTGCCGCGCGCGCAGCAGCGGTGCGTCCGCGCGAGCAGGCATGCGGTTCCAGGTGATCGGCAGTGATGGGGAGTGTTATAACAACTGGGCAACATGCGCAGAGAGCACTTCAACATCAGAAGGGTGTTCGCACTTCTTTAAAGTTGAGGTCAAAATGGTCAGCAATTTGCGGTCCATGTGTGGTGAGTGCAACGCGCCAGACTGTGATTGCTATCTGTTTGAGACTGTGCGTGTGTTGCTGCAAACGCGCATGGGTTCATGTCCATGGCCTTGAGTGTTAGCTGCGCATCGTGTAGCAAGCCACTCGTGTGACATGACAGCAGCGGGTGCGAAAATAACAATAACAGCACGCACTTAACTCACATAGCTATGCATTTCACTAGGTGCCAGGCCGCAACAGCATGCCATACAAGCAAATCGCGAGTTGCCAGCCACATCTGCTTGTGGACACCAGCAGGTGGCATCGCCCTGCGCCCCCAAAGCTTGATTGGAGCAGTACACGGTCTGAGGTAAGTTGATATCAACTGATCTTGCTCAAAGCTATGTACAGTAGATCAAGTGAACATGATCTCAAAGCGAAGCTCGCATTGAAGGTGGGATTGAAAAAGCCAAATGCAAGCAACAACTTGACTTTCACGATGCAGCTGAGTTTTGCGATGCTGTCAAGCTGGTAACTGTGGATCGATGTACATGGATCCATGTTACCTGCAAGAGCCAATCTTCGAATTCAGTCCATGGCATGTCGGCCTCCTCGTGCTGGTCCTCCGAGAACCGGTATCGCACAGAGCTGGCCGTAGCCACGCCATCCATGGTCGCCCGAAATTGGGACGCTCCCTTGCCGCCATCCTGGTCTATGCTGAGTGTCATCGAACATGACACTCGATGTTGAGGGCAGATCCGACCACGGATCTGTCTGTGCTGCGGCGTGGCGGAGAAGCCCGAGGCTGTGCCCAGCAGCACCGCTGCACACAGCGCTCTCTTCATGACGCGCCGCCTACGCGCGCACAGCAGGTCGTTGTCCGACCAGCATAAAAAACCTCCCCAGGTGAAGATCGAGATCGACCACGCCCCTTCCCCCTTTTGCACTTTTTAATCCCACCCTACTCCCAGCTTCGCCACCGCCCCAGCCATGAAGGTCGCAACAGTCGCCGTCGTGCTCGCCTGCGCTGGTACGTGCCGCAGCCACTCGATGCCTGGTGCACGTCAATTGCAGCTGTGGTGTCCTGCATCAGCATCTTCTCGATTGTCTATGGGGGACTTGCAGCTTGCTAAAGCCAGAATGACGCCTTGCGGGTGCTGCTGCCAGCATGGATTGTCTTGGCCGAATGCGAATTGCACGCAGGTCCGACTATCAGAGCTGAGGCTGCGCTGCTGATGTTAGCGCACTCTAGGGAACAGAGTTGGCTGCTGCAGGCCTGCAACATTCACTGCTAGAAGCGGCCCTGATCATGCACTCGCTGGCGAATTTCTGACCCTGCTGTGGTGCGCAACTGGTTTCAATGATATCGCAGGCTTCGGGTCCGCCTTCGTGGCGCCCGGCAGCAAGATGGTCATGACCGCCGAGGGCGGTGTGAGCCGGCGTCAGGTCCGTATCTTCTGTTGTGCACCTTCAAGATACGTTCCTGCGCAGCGTGCCCTGCACGGCGGCATTTGAAAGCGCTGCAAAGTATCAGCTGCACCGGCTGTACTGTCGCATTGCATGAAATCTATCGTGCACGATTCAGCAATCCATTTGCTGCTCCTTGCCCCCAGGTGATCATTGTGTTCTGATATTGAGCAACTTGCTCTGGACTGCCCTCACTGCTCTGCAGGCGATCCAGACAGGTGCGGCCACAGTGACAGCGACGGGGCTGGCGTTTCTGACGAACTCTGTCCCTGCTCGGTACGTGCGCCCTGACCGAGCTCCACATGCCTGTCGTTGTCAGATCACGAGCTGCAGAATAAACTTTGTTGCTGTAAGTAATCAACCATTGCAATGGGAGAACATGTTTCAAATGCCATCATATATGGCGCTGTTGTGTCGATGCCACCACCTGTTGTACAGCAGCTTTCGAGCTCCAGGCCGCAGCAGCAGCAAGACTCGCGCTCCACACAATCGGTCCCAGTCGATAAGCCGTGCCGCTACGCATGCGTCCTTGCTTGAATGTACAAGGTTTGCTGCCGCATCGCTCACACGCTGCGCCAACCCCGTTATGCTCCTGCCCCATCAGTAACATTGCAGTGGTGCTGACTCAGTCGAACATAAAAGATTTGCAATATACTCCACTTGAATGTTTCATCGCAAGTACCTCGGAGTATAATGCATTGCGCTGCCTCGGCTGCAGCGCGGAGGACGGTGCTGCCGGACCTGTCGTATGCGTACGAGTATATATACCCGTATCATATACTCCACTTGTACATGTACATTGCAAGCACCTGTGAAGTGTTGCGCATTGCGTTGTTTCGGCTGCAGCGCTGAGGACGGGCCGTATGTGCTGCCCGACCTGCCGTGCGCGTACAAGTGTACTTGTATGATGTCCCACTTGTACATACATGTACATGAGATGCCATTCATCTGGGCTTTTACGCGCCTGAGCGAGAATTAATAACAAGTACATCATAAGTAATTTCGAAGTATTTTAATTTAAAATAAAAATAATGCATTGCGTTCCATCAATTGCAGCGCGGAGGACGGGCCGTACGTGCTGCCCGACCTGCCGTACGCGTACGAGGCGCTGGAGCCGCACATCGACGCCGCGACCATGAAGTTCCACCACGACAAGCACCACCTCGCGTACATCACCAACGCCAACAAGGCAGTCGCCGGCAAGGAGGCCGTGTCCATCCTGGACCTCCAGAAGGGCGCCATCAAGGTATGTATGCATGTCTGCAGCAGCGCTCATCAGGGCTGGGAGCGTGCAGACATGGCACTGGCGAACGTGCGGCCTACGCGCTCCGTCGGGGCTGGAGCTTTGGCCTGCGGAGGGCGGCTGGCAGAGGCTTGGGGACAGGGCGCAGGGGAAGGGGCGGAGAGGCGAAGTTTTACGTGAAGGGCTGGCTTCAGCATCAGGAGGCGGCGCAAATGCAATCGTTCTCTGCGTTGCCGTCAGGCTTTCTGATGACCACTCTATCCTTGCTGCCCCCCTCCCCCCGCCCGCCGATGCCCCCTTGCACGCATCTCGCCGCTGCGACGCCGCAGACTGCCGCACGCTGGCCTTCTCCAATCCCCGCAATAAGTCGTCAGTGTGGCATCCGCGCACTGACACTTGTCCTCGCTGCAACTGCCGCCGCCGTCATCTGCTTGTCCGTCGCGCCTCACTGACGCCGCTGCTTGCTGCCACCGCCATCTTTGTGTATTCGCGCGTCGCAGGCAGGCGGGCGCTGACCGCTTGCAATGCGCCGCACGCTGACCGCCTGCGATATGCCGCACGCTGACCGCCTCCGATGCGCGCAGTCATGCGCACGGTCGCCAGCGTGCCGTCTCTGCACTGACGCCTCGCTTGCTGCCACTGCCATCTTTGTTCAACGCGCGCGCACGCTCAGGCGGGCGTGCGCAACGCGGGCGGCGGCCACTACAACCACTCCCTGTTCTGGACGACGCTCGCGCCTGCGGCGGACAGCGGCAAGCCCTCGGCGGCGCTCACCATGGCGATCGACGCGTCGTTCGGCAGCTTCGACGCCATGAAGGAGAAGTTCGGCGCCGCTGCCGCCGGTGAGCGCTGACTTGCTGCCGCAGTGTTAGGGTTAGGGTTAGGGTTAGGTTGTGTGGTCCTGGGGGGTGGCGTCGGCTCGGTACGAGGCCACGACGCAGGCGCACAACGGCGTGATCTTTCTCGCTGGCGGTGGTGATTGCGCTGACAGCTGCTGCATTGAAACTTGAACTTTGGAACCTCAAACCCGTGCCTCCCACCCCGAGGATCGTAGGCCAGCTCATATCAGCCAGATGCATCGGGTAACGTGGATCAGCGCCTCAGGTCATGCTGCCCTAGGGTTAGGGTTAGGCTGTGTCGTGAGGTAGGCATCGGTCAGCTCAGCGCCTGAGATCGCAGCGCTGGCATGCGGGGACAGGGTTTTCTTGGTGGTGGTGGTGGTGGTGGTTGGTGGTGGTGGTTGCCATTGCCCTTTGTGCCAACAGCCGCACTGCAACTTACACTTCGGAAGCACTAAGGGAGCACTCCGATGTATGAGCTGATTCATAAACAACATGCGCACACACGTACGACGTTCCGCGGCTTTGGTGGAACGCGACTTAGCCGAGCAGCAAGCTCACCACCACAATCATACAGGCTTATGTATGCATTATCATTTATGAGTGCCATGCGCATGCATATGCCTACATGACAGGCGTCTTCCTTCGGGTCCGTCAGGGCGTGGCTCGGCGCGGGCGACCAAGGACGGCAAGCTCAATATCACCATCAAACATGCATACGACTACGTGTTGTTCAGCCTTACATGCAAATGTATACGTACATGTCAGATCATGAATGTCATTTAATCCATGAATGTCATGCGCAACATGCATGCCTACCCTGCAGGCGTCTTTGGCTCCGGCTGGGTGCGGCTCGGCGTGACCAAGGACGGCAAGCTCAACATCACCACCAAACATGCATAATGACTACTGGTTGTTCATGCACGTGAATACGTTTCAATCCATACTGGAGTATATGCATGCGCAAAATATGTGTTCATGCCTACATACCCCGCAGGCGTCTTCGGCTCCGGCTGGGCGTGGCTCGGCGTGACCAAGGACGGCAAGCTCGACATCACCACGACGCCCAACCAGGACAACCCGCTGATGGAGGGCGCCGCGTGCACGGCCATGATCCCCATCCTGGGCCTCGACGTGTGGGAGCACGCTTACTACCTCAAGTACCAGAACCGCCGCCCCGAGTACATTGCCGCCTTCTGGAACGTGGTGAACTGGGCTAAGGTGCGCGCCACCCTCTTCCCCCCTGCAAGCTGAATCGTGCTGCTGCGTGTCCCGGGCGTTGCTGCTGCGTAGCCTGCTTCGCGTGTGAGCTGCTGGCAGGATCTTTGCGCCGGCACTGAGGACGGAGGTAGTGGCACATTGCCGTGCGCGCGTGTCAGCAGCTAGAGGCTATGGGAAGCTCTAGCGCATCGTCGCTGCTGCAGCATGCATGTAGTTCTGCTTCTCTCTGTGGATGCCTTGCGCGGCATAACAGTGCATGTGACCGGCGCGCCGAGGAAGCGCTTTGTGGCCGCAAACAATCTCAGCGTCAGTCACGCACACGTCAAACGAGGTGCTCACTGCTACCTGTGTGCTTGCCTGCATTTTATTCCTACTTGCGAAATTGTGTAGGCATCGCAAACGCACTTGGCGCGAGGTGCACGTACAAGGCCGTGCTTGCTGACACTGCGTGTTTGCCTGGTTTGGTCTCTGCTGCGACATCGTGCAGGTCTCCGAGTACTACGAGCAGTACGCACTCAAGCAGGAGGGCGTCCCCGTGCAGGGTTAAGCCCCCCCCCTGCTGCTGCTAGGCGAACAGACGGCCTCCCCCCTTTTCTTTACGTGGCGGAGAGCCGGCATGTACGGACGTGTCACATGTAGAAACGGCGGCGGGCCCCCCTCTGTGTTGGTTTAAGATGCGCCACAGTAGCTACACGCACACCACAGCTTAATAAACATTTCAGTACATGGACGCGCCTGCATGTGTTGGCTGAAGTCTTGGTGCATGGACGGTCCTTGCGCACATGATGTGTTTCGCATGGCCGCACCGCATCAGTGCAGTTATTTGAACAGCGTTGACTTGACATCCGTGATTTGCATGCGTCCCGTTCACACCTTGGTCAACGCAGCATCATATTCGTTGCTGCTACAGTATACTACGTAGCTGCAAAACAATCTGTGAAGTATTAGCTGTATACTTCAAATATGGCAAGAGAGCGAACTTGCGCACAAACGAATTCTGCCTGCCCTGACGGCAAAGGCACAACTTGAAATGAGTGAGGTCTCACACCGACAGTCAAAGGTGCTATGTAATCTGAAGATCCGTGACCGTTAGACTTGAAGGCGGGATTTGGTGCTATCAGTAATTATACCTCGCAGTGAACGAGGCGCTCAGGCTGGTGAAGACAAGCACACAAGTCTTCGAGGACTAGGCAGCGGCAGAGATCAGCGGTACAGCACACAAAAAAGGTGAGTCGTGAAGCTGCTTGAAGCTTCAAGTTGTGCTCGGTAATTTTGGCCCTCAGGCGTTTGCAGCGTGTGCCGCTCGAGGCGCAGTGGGTGGATGTAGCGTGTCGCCAGTTCATTGTGCAGTGATCCCAACGGATGCCTGCTGGCGCCGCATGCTTTGAATGTGTCGTCGCACATGACCCTGTGATGGCGGCAGGTGTGACAGCCAAAAGCTAGAATGAGGGAACCAGCGTGACGTTGCAGGACGCAGTAGCAGTCGAACGGTGCAGGTAGAGAAGAAGCTGCGACCGCACATTGCACTACCACAAGGCACGGCGGCAGAGCTTGAGCCATAACGACGGGCACACGCACACAGTACAGCACACTTACACAATGAGCACTCGCTTCTCCTTCACTGCGCGTCAATGTGGCCTCAAGGGCTCTACAGCGTGCAGCGCAGCCAGCACGAGCATAGCCAGCAACCTCAGCTCCCTCAGCTCCTTCAGCAGCTGCGGCGACCTGGAGAGCATGTCCTTCGTGACGCAGCGTCGCTATAGCGACGAGTTCCACAGCGAGGAGCAAGGCCTGGAGCGCTTTTTCGAGGCCTGTGCCTCGCGAGGGCGCGAGGGAAGCGCAGTTGAAGCTATGGACAAGGTGCGTTTACATCAAGAGATTGCGGACCTGCGTCAACGCCGTCACGTACCGTTGCCCGGCTCTGCTATACACATTTTGCAATGCAGGGTAACAGAAATGGTGTGGTACCACCTCAAAGCTGCGGTGGTGGTGAGGTGCATGCCGGTTCTAACTTTGGCGCTGGATCGTGGCTGCACTGCCCAGCATGCCGATCCTAAGCTGCAAACCTGAGAGCTCGCCTATGTCGCAGTCCCCAGATGTTCTGTCGCTTTACACACTTCATCTGAGATCTTCCCATCCTAGTGTATCTGCCACATCATCATACAGAGGAGTGGCACCACAAATATTTGCTCAATTGGCAGCCTGCAGTGCTGCCGTGCTGAACATGAGCTACGTCCCTATGCATCCATGCAAGTTCAGGCTCTGTGGTGGTCAAGCAGCGTGCATGTGCAGCTCTGCAGCACCAGATCACTGAAAAATCTTTCAACACCTCAGCTAATAGCAGAAGCCAGCTGGCACCAGGGCGCAGCATGACGCATTCAGCGCAGACCTGACTGCAGCAGTAGTTTATGAGCCTCACCGGCCACTTCTTTGAGCGCACAATGATGCCACTGCGCCAAACAGTCTCTTACTTTGCGCCACATCAGCGCTCAGAAGTTGGACTCAGTTGTTCAACATGGTACTCTCACGCACACAGGGTCAGCGGCAGTTCGGGCTTTGAGCATATGCTCCTCATCACCTGCACATGACAATCTTGCCATAAATCCGCATGTGAAATCGTGCAGCTGATGTGTGCCCCCCCCCTCCCCTTCGCTGACCCCCATCGCACACAGGGCTCAGTGAGCGCCAACTCGCGCGGCGTGTTCGGCGACAGCGCGCTGCACTACGCCGCGCACTCGGGCAACGTGACGGGCCTCAAGTGCCTCGTCGCGCACGGCGCGGACGTCAACGCCCGCAACCACCTGCAGGTGCGCCCCCTAGTATGTATGTATGTACCTGCCCCTGCTCTTGTGTACATGGTCTTGTACAGCAGTGAGGCCTGAGCAGGTGCGCCCCCTAGTAACTGCCCCGCCCCCTGCTCCTGTGTGGAGAGTCTTGTACAGCAGTGGGGCCTGAGCAACAGACTCTTTTGCTCATGTGTGAGCAACCACCTGCAGGTGCGCCCCTAGTAGCTGCCCCCACCCTTGCTCTCGTGTAGTCTTGTACAGCAGTGAGGGGCGAGCAACAGAAATTTTGCGCGTGAGAGGCTCAGGGAGGGGGCGCATGGGGGGGGGAGGGGAACGTGCATGCTGTGGACGGACACTGCCTGCTCTGCATGCTCAGAACTTGCACATGGTGTGCACTGCAGCGCGCGTGTCTGCAGTACCATGCAGCTCTGCCCGGAGCACTCTTGACAACGGCAAATCTTGCAGACATGGTTGCTGAAGCATGCCACCTGCATGAAGTGTTCGCTGCCCCCACCTCCACCCCGCTTCAACATCTGGTGCCCCCATGCTAACCCGATCGCACTTCAAACAGTGTACTTACCATAGTGTGCATCCTCCGTGCGTGCAGGTCACACCACTGGGCAAGGCAGTCGTCGAGGGCCAACTGGCGGCTGTCCGATACCTCCTGAGTGCGGGCGCTGACATTGAAGCGGTAAGCCCCTGTCCCCCTTTCTTATACATGTTCTGAAGCACTTACTTGGTTTGCAGAGCAACACTGCGGTCACGACCTCGGCAACCGCATGTTTGCAGGCATAATGTGAAGGGTGTGTTGCCCCCTATTCCCATCGACATGCAGATCCCGTCGGTTCTCCGTTTGCGCCAATATGCAAGAGGCCTAGCTCTGCAGACGCGCCCACAGACCGATACACGGTACTGAACAGTACACTGTTGCAGGCGACCACGCTGAGCACTGATGCGATGCCGAGCACTGATTTGACACTCAGCACCGACTTTGCTACTACGTCATGGTACAGGCAGACGGCACGTTTGGCACGCCCCGCTTGCTGATGTAAGCTGAGCAATGATGCAATCATCGACCACTGATACAACTGCTGTAACGGCCGGCCATGCGCGCAGGCAGACGACGTGTCGGGCACGCCTCTGATGGCGGCGGCGCGGCGCAGTCGCACGGACGTCGCGCAGGTGCTGCTGGACGCCGGCGCGCGCGTGGACGGCACCGACAGCTTTGGCAACACGGCGCTGCACCTCGCGGCGGCAGGTGCGTCACACCTTGAAGTCGGCCTACTCCTATTGTGGCTGGGTGTCGTACTGTGCTCCGGCAGCAGCAGCACCAGCGCTCGTCTACAGCCTTGCGTGGTGGATAGTAGTCGTGCGCACGCAAGCACTTGCGATGCGGCTGCAGATGCAGTGGTTAAGCATGTGTGGTCTCCCATGCTCGTGTGCAGCGCGTGCGCACACAGTGCAGCAGCCGCGAGCGGCTGTTGAGCGGCGCCGCCTGGTCACTGACAACCGTTGGCGTGCTGCCTGAACTCACGTTCTGTTTTGCACTGGCCTTTGAGGCCAGAAGCCTGCGGGGCACGGGTCTGGCACGTACTTCACTGTCACAAGAATCACCGCTGCCATCCACACGCGCAACAGCTTTGAGCGTTCCACCGCCGCAGCGGCGCACCGCATCGTGACTTGGTAGACTCATCGCCGTCCGCCACTCTGCTCGCGCGTGTTGCCCCCGCAGAGGGCCACCTCTCTATGCTCGCGCTGCTGCTCAAGCGCGGCGCCGCCGCGCGCCGCGCCAACGCGCGCGGCCAGACGCCCGCCGACATCGCCGTCGCCTCCTGGACGGACAACCTGACCAAGGACAAGATGCTGCACATGCTGCGCGACGCCGGCGACGAGGACGGCGGCGCGCGCGAGTCGCCGGAGGCATAGCCTGAGCGCTGCTGCTGCTGCCGTCAGCGCCCTGCTGCGCGAGCCGTGGAGGTCTGTTGCGCAGGACGGCGGCGGGGGGGGGGGGGGTTCATGCCCCCTCAACCCCCCCCCCCCCTCCCCATCTCCCATCCCCCTGCCGGTGTGCGCCGTCACCACCGCCAGCCTTCAACTACCTACCTACGCTGTCATCATCATGCAGCAGTTGATCGCGATGGGGTGGTGGCCCCTGCTGCGGGCCGGGATGCGGTGCGCGCAGGGGGGGCACACGCAAGTGCGCGCCTGCACTTTTGTGTGACCAGGCTGCACTGCTGGTGAGCAGCAAGATCAGCTGCACCTGTACAAAAACACGCGCGCGCACGCTAGGCCCCCCTATCCGCAACGCCGGCATGGGGGCGCGCCACACTATACATACCCCATACATGTTGCAGCGCTCGGCGGCGCGCCGCGGAGCGCGGGTCAGAACTCGTCGCAGAGGTGTGTGTGAGTAGAGAGAAGATGTGCTGCCACGCGCCACGCGCCGCAGCAGCGGCAGCGAGCAGTGGCGTGCCATGCGCTCACTGTAAGCCCAGCCTGCGCTTACACCCAGGAGCGCAGCCGCCTCTACCGTCGCTACTGCTGCTGCGGCGGGCAAAGCTGCCCCCCACAGGTGTAGCAGTACTAGTTGCAGCAGACGGGGAGAGATACTTCTCATCCCCCCCCTCGTGTGCATGTTTCTTTGCGCGGAGAAGAAGCTAAGTGGTGAGTACGAAGGGTACCTTGCCCCCAGTTCATTTTGTTCATGTCTCCATCAGCAGTTCAGCCCCCCCTCGCTGCAGTCGTGCCACGCCACGCCCGGCACTGGGCCTGTAATGTATGGTTGCCGCCGTGTTGGCGCACCGTGCCATATCCCGCATGATTCCATCTTTTGTGTTTTGCCTTGGCTGTGTTTGATGTATCCCAAAAAGTGCTCTCCTAGCTGCCATGAGAACTAACCTATTTTGATTGACATAAGGCGCAATGGCGTGATTAGCAGAGGTATCCTGCTGGCATTGAGTTTGTGCCAGCTGCTCGTTGGTCACCTGCTGGTGGTACCTAGCATTTGTCTGGTATGCTGTACATGATGCTGTCGCGCACATCAGCGTAATGTCTGTCTGCACTTGATAGACTAGATGTACCATTTGACTCTGTGATATGCTCAGCCAAAACTTGACCAAGCCTAACTTTAAATTTTTCAAAACCTTCAGGCTAAGAAAACTTTGAAGTTCAAAATGTAACGTCCGGAGTATGAGAAGATCATTGGGAAGCAAGCATCATCAGCAGCAGCTGAAGCAGTTGTTCCCGGAGTTCACGAACCAGTTCTGCAGATCTGCAAGGCCCCTCTATCATAGACCATCAGACTTCGGCACAATTGTCCTTATCGCTGGAGGACGAGGAATTTGAGCCTGGAGCAATGGTGATTCCAACATCACCACCCACCACAGGCATGGTGGCTGCGGCAGCGCACCCTGCCGGGCGCCGCAACGATATGTTGTACAGCTACGGACCCAGCGGCCACGCTAAGATGGCTGCAGCACAGACAGCACTGCGTGCGGTGAACGAGCGCATCGCTCTCATCAAGCAACTGTACGAGGACCGCGCTTGCGCAGCGGAGGCTGAGCAGCAAAGAAAGGTACTTTAGTAGTAGCTTTCGGATGCTTGGCGGAGCTGACTCGCTAGTTCAAGGTGACGCATGCCTGCAGTCTTTCGCCAATAGCGGCCTTAATGGCACAGCCTCCTCTTGCAATCAGTCAAGCTGCTCTCTGACGCTATGATTATCGCTTTCGCTCGAAGCACTCAAGACCCTGTCTTCACAGAGTCCGCACCTCAGTCTCTACTGACCGCGTTGTCACTGTCTGGTTTCTCAACAGGCAGAGACGGGGTCTTGGCGGCGTGCGCGCACCTCAGTATGTACTGACTCCATTGTCACTGTCTGGTTTCTTAACAGGTGGAGCAGCTGGAGGCTCAGGTGGCGCGCCGCGGCAAGCGCCTGCAGGACGCGGACGTAGTCATCGCTCAGCTGCAGGGGCACATGCGCACGCTGCACGCGCGCGCGGACGCGGAGCGCAAGCGCGTCGCCGCTGCCGCCAGCGCTGCTGCCGCCGCCGCTGCCGCCGCCGCCGCTGAGGACAAGCGCGCCCTCGAAACACGCATCGCGGCGCTTGAGGCAGCACTCGAGCAGCAGCGCTCAGAACTTGCAGCAGCGCGATCCGCTGCTGCCACGGCTGCTGCTCGTCCGCCGCTGCCGCCGCCAGCTGAAGACCAGCGGCCTGCAGCGGCAGCGGCGGCGGCGGCGTCGATAGCAGCGGCGGCTGCAGCGGCAGCAGCTCAGAAGCCGCCGCAGAAGGAGCAGGCACAACACATGAGTTCCGCGGTGGCAGCGGCAACGCAGACGACCCTGGGGTCACAGATAGTAGCAGCGCCACCAGCCAGCGCCGCGGCGGCGGCAGCGGCGGCGGCGGCGGCCAAGCGGATGCGCGAGCTGGAGGCCGCGGCGGCGGCGTCGGCGGCGCGCGTGCGGCAGCTGGAGGCGGAGGCGGCGGCGACGGCGGCGCAGGTGGGCGCCGCAATGGCGCGGTCGCGGGAGATGGTGACGACGCTGTGCGCGCGCGCGCAGGCGCTCGGCGCGGAGAAGGCAGCGCTCGTCAGCGAGGCGGCAGCGCTCAGGGAGGAGCGCGACTCGCTCACGCGGGAGCGGGACTCGCTGGCGCAGGAGCGGGACTCGCTGACGGTGGAGCGGGACTCGCTGACGGAGGATCGGGACTCGCTGACTCAGGAGCGGGACTCGCTGATTGAGGAGCGGGACTCGCTGACTGAGGAGCGTGACTTGCTGGCCGCGGAGGTGAGGTTCGAGACAGGTGGGGGGGGGGGGGCGGCGGTGGATGCAGTACGCTGAATGTGCACCTACCCCCTGTGTGCGTGCACGTGTGCTACGCTGCTGTGCACGTGGTGCTACGCTGCTGCATTTTTCCTGCAGCGCAGGGGCGTGCGTGACTTGCCTACTGTGCCCCCTATACGTGTGCGTGTGTACCTGACTCTATCCTTAGCGTGAATCGAAGGAAGCTCAAGCTTGCGCGCCGGCGCCGCTTTGGCTGGCAGCCCTAATCCCTCACAGGCACGAGACCTAATGCTATAGGGTCAGGCTTAGGTGTGGGATTAGTGTTGACCCTAACTTGACTTGACTCGGAGGAACTCGTGCTTGCGTGCCGCTGCGCTTTCCTAACCCTAACCCTGAACCCTAAATCTAAGGCGGTACTTTGCGCTGACGCGCAGGCGGAGGCGGCGCGGGACAGCGCGCGCGAGGGCTCGGAGGGCGCGGATGAGCGCGCAAGCCTTGAAGCGGAGCTGCTGTTTGAGAGCAAGCGCGGCGACATGCTGGAGGCGGAGGGGAAGGAGCAGGTTAGGGCTATGGTTAGGGTCAAGGGATAGGGTTAGGGTCAAGTCAGGTTGAACCTGACTCTAAAGTCAGGGTTAGGGCTGAAGTAGGCAGGGTCAGGGTTACTCTCGTCCCCCCTGCCGCGTGCCGAGCGCCACGAGTAAGCACCATGTGACGAGTACTCTGAATGACAAAGACAAAGTCAGGGTTAGGGTAAGGGTCGGATTAGGTTGGGGTCAGGGCTATCTGACTGTGAATGTCCTAACCCTACTGCAGTGTACTCCGTGTGCACAATACCATTCAGCTGACCTGTCTCACAGCATTGTGTCCGTGCCACGTTGACCCCACACCCCAACACCAGCCGCTTGCAGATGCAATGGCGCGCATACCGTACCTCCCCCTCTCCTATCTCTTGGCCGCTGTCCGCAAGCCCCGTCGCTGACCTGTTGCCACCTATGAACTCCGTGCGAGCATGCTGATCGTTTAGGGGAATCACCATCGCTTTGTCTGCAGGACGCGCTGGGTTCTGTACTACCCGATCCCCAGCATTCCCGACCCTAAGAATCAGCTGAACCGTGCCACCTGCCCCCCCCCCCCCCCCCTCCCCCCCGCACCACCAGATGATGCGCATACTGGAGCTGGAGACGACCGTGGCAAACCTGCGGAGCGGCTTCCAGACGCGCCTCGCGGCCATAGAGCAGCAGCAGGGCGGCGCGCACAAGGTGAGCGCTGCCGCTTACCTAAGAAGAAACTAACCCTAACCCTAACCCTAACCCCTTCGGGCACTGCTCAGCAAACGATGCACGCATGTGCTGACCCCTGCAGTAACAAAGCTTGGGATGGGAGCGCTGCCGCTCGCTGTTTTTTGGGCACTGCTTAGCGAATGACGTGGGCGGTGATTTCTGCAGCGAGGGCGCAGGTCACCAGGTCAACTGCTTAGCAAACGACGCGTGCGCTGATTGCTGCAGCGAAGGCGCAGGGCAATCCTACACTCAGAACTTACCAGTTTGCATGTCCAAGAGGCTCAGTGCCGCGCAGACAAAGTGAGCGCTGTCATGCACCAGTTTTGGGGCACTGCTCAGCGAACGATGCGCGTGCGCTGACCCCTGCAATAGTAAGGGTTTGAGTGCAGGAGCAGGCTCAAATACGCACAATGTGCTCAGCAACAGCCCCTCAGCAACAGCCCTTGATGCCTGAGTAGGTTCCCTTTTCAAGTGGCAACTGAACTGACCAACTTCATCCCCCCCCCCCCCCCCCCCCCCTTCCCCCCATGGCAGGACCGCGCAGACCACCTGGGCTCCGTCAAGGACGCCACACAGGACGCACTGCGCGGCATGGAGGCGGCGCTGGCGCAGCTGCTGGCGGACCTGGAGGCCGAGCGCTGCCCCGTGTGGAGCGCTGCTGCTGCCGCACTTGAAGTTGCGGCAGAGGACGGCGACGGCGGCGCTGCTGCAGACGACGACGTGGCGCCGGCAGAGTCAGAGGCCGAGGCAGATTCGTACGTCGCCGCTGATGGCGACACGCTCGAGCCTGTGGACGAGAGCTGCTGCGAGGAAGAAGTTGAAGTTGAAGATGAAGTTGAGGCGGCGGCGGCGTGCGAAGAGGGTGATGACGGCGGCGATGACGGCGGTTGCGATGTGCGGGCGCGCGCGGCGGGGGTCGGCGCGAACACCATCGAAGAGGAGGAGGAGTGTGAGGGGGAGGAGGAAGAGGGGGGCACGGAAGAGGAAGAGGAGTGGGGGGAGGAGGAGGAAGAGGGGGGGGAGGGGGGCGGCGGGGGTGCTGCCCAGGGGTACGGCAGCGGGGATGATGAGGGGGAGATGGAAGAGGCAGAGGGCGGTAGTTGCGGCGGGTTCAGTAAAGATGGGGATGAAGGCGAACGCGGTGACGACGCTGAGGACGGGTGCAGTGAGGGGGAGGGGCTCGCAGAGGCGGCCGTTGCGCAGATGAGCGAAGGCGACAATGATTACAAACAGGCCGTCGACGAATGCGACGAGGAGGATGCGTCAGGCACAGAGAGATGTGCGGATGTCAGCGACGCTGACGAAGCAGACGTCGAGACGGATAGCGACAGCTGCGCAGCGGACAGGGGGGTCGAGGGGGAGGGGGGCGATGATGAGGGGGACAGGGAAGGGGACGTGGAGGGGGAGCAAGGGGGCGGGGGGTGCTGTGATGACGTTCCAAGGGACGATGAGCTGTCGAAATCTGCCAGCAGCACTGCCGCGGGTACCAGCAATAGTGATGATGCCCTGCAAGTAGACTGCGGCAGCGGCACTGACAGCGCGATCGCAGGATAGAGCGGGGGAGCAGAATTCATGCGTCGAAGAGAGCCTGGACTGCTGTTGTTGACGCATATTACAGGCCGTCAAAGATGTATTGTACGACATGCAGGCACAAATTCGTCGTGACGCTTTATCGCAAGGGCCGGTGCTCACAGAGTTTAAATGTGGCGGGTTATGTCAGAATATGCGCTGGACCTGCCCTGGGCGCGGTATGGCGGTTTCAAAGCGCCTCATTGTAGAAATGTGTGCCGTCAATGTGTGATTAGGTACACGCAAGAGGCGGCAGAATGTTAGGTGACCGCTGTGCAAATCCGAATGTGTGCAGGTCCATCGACACTATGCCCCAGCAGCTGCATGCAGCGACATGGCAGCATGTATGCTCGTGCTTATGTTGTCAATACAGTGAGGAATTCTCCATGTGCACTGCGCTTGACTCTGTGTCACATTTGCGTTGGTTGTGAATTGACAGCCGCGCCATCACTCCCCCTGACAATGTTGATCTACAGCAGCACGTGGTGTGCATGATTGCATTTACTGAAGCAGACACTGTGCACACCAATGTGTTGTTCTCAACTTGCTCATGAAAGGGATGTCATTCATCATGTCAAACAAAACCACAGCAGAAGTGAGATGCAAAAGTGAACATGCAGACCACGCATTACATATTCCTTTGAAAGCATCACAAAACGCCTGCGCAAAGCGCAAAGTATCACAACAAGGGAGTAAGTTTGTTTTGTTGAACAACGCGCCTGGCACTGCATTTGCTTCCCGAAACCACCAACCCGGGTGCGAGTGCATGTTGTGAATCGTCATAAACACGCCCTCTAAACATGGATGGACTGCCCAAAGCTGTGTGCCGAGCGAGAACAACAGTCGCCGTGGGTCATGACACCAGGGGGCGAGCACGGTGGTGTGCGTCACTGCCCCTGCAATCTGAGAGCAGATGCCGCATACGCCAATGCGTGTGCGCGCTGGCGAGTAGCGTGGCTGTGTTGTGTTGGCTGTGACTTCCTTGGCGGCAGTTGCAGATGCCGAGCGCACTGCCCCGGCGGCAGCCAAAGCGTGCCTGCCGGCGGCGGCGGCGACGTGGCGTCACGTGGCGTCTGAGCGCACTGTCCCGCGTAGAGTCCGTGGCGACGCGCACAGTGCAAGCACCACATGGGCCCCTGCACAGACTGAGGTCGCGGGACAGAGCTGGCGCCAGCTGCTCTGAGCACACGCGCCACAGCCGCGTGCGGCAGAAACGCCGAGCGAGTCGGCTTGTGCACCTCGGCCCGGTGCCTGCGTCTCCCTGCGGCTCGGCCATCGCTTCTGGCACGCTGCATTCAAGCGCAGCAGCGCTCGGCGGGCAACCTCAACATCAACATCAAGAGCGCAGTTCCCCGATCCTGCAGCAGCGCTCACAGTGCCGCCTCCACCTGCCCATCCCACGTGCCGTCGTCGCCGCCGTTCACCTTGCCTGCCTGCTGCTGCGGGTGCAGCAGGCGATGCGCCAGCTGCCTGGCGCTAAGGCCGCCGCCGCCGCCGCCGCTGCCGCCATTGCCGTTGACGCGCGCAGTAGCCGCCGCGTCCTGAGGTTGCGGCAACTGCGGCGCTTGCGACTGCGGCGGCGGCGGCGGCGCGGCGCGAGGCTGCTGCTGCTGCTGCTGCTGCTGCTGCTGCTGCTGGTGGTGCTGGTGGTGGTGATGATGATGCGGCGGCGGCGGTGCAGGGAGCGTCTGCACATGCGTGTAGTGCTCCGTGACGTGCGGCAGCCCGTCCGGGATGTGCGGTGGCGGCGCAGTGTACTGCTGCCGAGGCGGCTGCGCCTGCTGCTGCTGCTGCTGCGCTGCTGCCGCTGCCTGCTGCGCTGCTGCCACTGGCTGCGCGGCCACCGGCTGCTGCGGCTGCGGCACCTGCTGCGGCTGTTTGAGTGGCGGCGGCGGCTGCTGCTGCTGCGGCGGCGGCTGCTGCTGCTGCTGCGGCGGCAGCGGCGATTGCTGCTGCTGCTGCTGCTGCTGCGGTGGCGGCGGCGCCGCTTGCTGCTGAGGCGCCTGCTGCTGCGGCGCCGCCGCCCGCGGCGGCTGCGGCGGCGCCACGGCACCAGCAATGATGGCAGCAGCGGTGGAGGCGCCGTACGTGCTGGCGCCTCTCCGCTGCGCAAAGTCTATTGTGTAGAGGGGCACGGAGATTTCCGTGCCGCACTCGCTGATGACGCGCCCCACTTCCAGCAGCGCCAGCTGCAGCGGCGGAGGCGAGCAGAAGCAAGTGCGGTCAGTTCGATGGAGTCGTACATTGTACTTCGAAGTACATGATACTTCGAAGCATACAATTGGAGGTGTACTGCATATGGTATTGCTGATAATGCAGCGTATCGTTGAGCTTCGAAAACATCATGTGTTTTTTTAATATTGCAGCGCATCATTGAGCGCAAAGCAGTGGACAATGATGTGCGCGCACTCTTTGTCATCCCGATTGAGCACTCACTCCGCAAGCAATGCTACAACATGGCAAGCCCCAGCCAAAGCCCATGTGCCATTCCGGCAAGAGAATGTTCACTCACTTGATGCGACTAGCCAGTAGGCGGTATGCAGACCAGAACATCAGAAAAGCTGAACTTCACCTCGACTCCGCCCTCAAATTTGTTCAAGCCCATGTTAGTAGTGTGCTGATCAACAAGTGTACGTGGTAGAACCTCAATCAATCAGGATGAAAGTTTAATGTCCCAGCCTTTGCAGACTTCAACAGCTACATGTGAGCAAACCCTTGACTGCAACAGCTGCGGGCAACCTGATACTGCAGAGCTGTAAATGAAGCTAATGAGCGAAGCACAACACTAATATGTACCAAGAGATTGACGATTGACTGCCGCCCTAAAAGCAGTGGCGCGCCTGCAGCCGCACCTGGCCCAAACCCTAACCTAACCACTACCCTACCCCAACCTGATCCTGAGGCTCACTTTTTTTTTTTTTTTACCCTGACCTCTGACCCGAAACCCAATGCAGCCGCCGATGTTTAGTGCGCAGGTTCAGGCCGCAGAAGCACAAACACGATGTGGGGTTTTCATGCTCCTGGAGACTGAAACATCCCCAAGCTAGGGTCAGGGTGGCTGCCATGTACTCCAGTGAGTGCCGCCCAGGAGGAGGGTCAGGCTTCGGGTGAGCGGCACGCTTGATCCTTCAACGCAGTTTGTCATGGAATCATGTCACTGCCTTCTCACACCGGCCAAGGACTGCATGGGTGCAGGCTTTGTCCGTACTTGCCCTAACCGTGTCCCTGACCAACCCCATGTCTAACCCTAACCCTAACCCTAGCCCCTGTTGCACTCGCTCTCACCTGCTGCAGGTAGAGGAACTCGTCGAAGCTCTTCGTCGCAAAGTACAGCACGATGCTGATCTGCAGCCCCCTGCAGCAGCGCGCGCGCGCCCAGAGAAGCACAGATGAGCACTGCAGTCAGACACTGAACGCGCAATGTTCGGCCGTTCTGGAGGCGCCAGCAATGGGAAAGAAGGTTTTGCAGCCCAATCAGCTGAATATGCCGAGCGACCAATGTACTGAAAAATGCTGGCAGTGACCGTCACCGAATTCGAACCCTACTCCTGGCCGTATTTTTGATCTGAACGTGGCGCACAGTGCACGCAGTGCAGCACAGGCTGGATCACACGATACATGCGTGAAGTGTACGTGGTGTAATGATGAGCACTGGCGGGTGAGTCAATAACCTCAACGTTGAAGCAAAGCAGCTTTGACATGCGCATCGGGACCCTGTGCGTAGCGCAATCGACATTGCGCACGGCACGTACTGTAGCATTCGTCCTTGTCTCCAGCCTGTACGTTGTGGAAAAGTAAACTCACTGAAAGAATCAACGCCCTCGCGCTATGCCGCACAACACCAGGTGCACGCGCATATCATGCCGCGGAATTCACAGAGGGGCTTGCGGCGTCGAAACAACCAGTGCTAAGGTGACGACACGCGATCACAGCACTTCTGTGCAGCACTGCAGCTGCCGCGTCGATATCGCTCATGCAGGCACGCATGCGCGTGTCAACAGCGGACGGCGCACGCAGTGTGCAGCAGTAATTGGCACGACATGTTGAGCGTTGTGAACGCAATCCGGGTAGGTTTACACCAGTTGTGTATGTATATATATGCATGTATGATCAATGCAGACTACCCGTGCTGCCGGGACACGCAGCTCACCATCGCTCGATGCACGCGGAATGGCGACAGCACGTCCACCTTGAGCAGCTCTTTGAGCGCTGCCTTGATGAAAAACGCAATACAGGTATGCATGTACGATGCAGCAGCTCACCATTCCCCGTAGCCGACCAGGTGCACGCGGAACGGCGACAGCAGGTCCACCTTGGGCAGCTCTTTGAGTGCTGCCTTGATGGCGGTCAGCGTCGGCGCCACCTACCACATCAACATGTGCAAGGAGTGAAAGGCACGTTGGCAAGTGCAGACGCAAAATTCACCTCAACGAAGTGATCAGCGTCGGCGCCACTTGCCATTTTGACACGAGCGAGGTGTCAAATGCACGTTGGCAGATCCGGGCGCAACAGAGGGCCAGCGTCCACCTTCGATGACGTGATTGACGCCGAGGGCCCACGGGTTAGGGTTAGGGTTAGCAGAACAACGGCTGACTGAACCCTGCAGGGTGAAGTGCCCATTGCGCGACGTAATTGGCAATGTAGACCCAGCCGCATGAGCTCAGCAGGGCCAAGCAGCGCAAGCAGCGAGGCAAGATGTATGCCCCCACTATAGGCGAAGACCACAAAGAAAGCCATCTGCACCCAATTCACCCCACCAGCTTTGCGCGGTGGCCACCATCAGTGCAGCTGCACCAGATGTTTCTGTGATGCTGCAGGGACAAGGTTAAGTGCGGGCTTCTTTGACCCACGCTTTGCAGAATTTGCTGTGCTACTGGTGTGCACTGGCTTTTGCTGGTGCAGAAGCGGCAGTGGGCAGTTACATTACTAGAGAAGGTCATCACGTGTAGAAAAACTATACAGGTATCGAACCAGGCAGCGCTCTACGTCCTGCGTTATCACTCACCAGCGACATGTCTTGGAAGGGCAGGTGCAGCCTGTGCTCGAACTTGCGGTGCGCTGCGGGGGCAAAGCGCGTGCAAGAGATGCTCAGCGATGCATTGACATTTCTGGGCAATACAGCAAGTTTGGCGTGCGCTACGTTGCGGTTCCAGCTGCGGCCTCAAGATGGTGTCACGTCAACGGTGGAGCGCCTGTATTGAAGTGTGTCCCAGGGCCAGGGTTAGGTTGAAGTAAGGGTCAAGGTGGCTTGCGTCGTAGACGCAGCCTAAAGTTGACCTCAACATGTGTTCAACTTGTGGGAGGTCGCTACTAGATGAGACGTGCGTAATGCTGTGGCTGCGGAGGGAAATGCCCCCCCATCCCCCCCCCCCGCCCCCCCCGTTCTGCAAGTGCTGTCAACTTCAACTTCAACTTCAAGTACTGCGCTTGGCTGCAGCAGCACACCACAGTGTGTTGCGGCGTACGTCATGCTGCCACTCATTGGGACGCTGAACACTAAGTTTGACTTGAGGGTGGGCAGCACGCTCTCCCGCATCTGCCCCGCACTCACTGATCCGGTCCATGGTGGTGACGAAATCGGACAAGAGAAACTGTACAATGAAGTTTGACAAGAGCAGCACGCCACTGCCCTCGGCACCACGTGTGTGCAACGGCTGCATGTGCATGCATGTGCACTCACTGATCCGGTCCATGTTGGTGACGAGGTTGGAGAGGAAGACGTTGTTGGGTATGTAGGTAGGGCGCGTGTCGCGCCCGCGCAGGCGCGTCTGATACCATCCCACGCGCTCTACGCGCCCCTCCATTACCTCTCCGCCGTACTGTGACGAATGCGTGGGGGAGGGGGGGGGGGGGGTTGAGAGTGAAGCTCTAAATACTTGAAGTTCACATTGCGGGGAGCGTCACTATATACTTGAAGTTTATATCGCGCTCCACGCGCCCCTCCATCACCTCCCCGCTGTACTGCAATGATATGCACGTGCGGGGCATTGGGCATGACGCATGAGTGAGGCACCGGATATTTGAAGTGAAAAATCCGCGGAGCATCCCTGCATGCAAGAAGTTCACGGTGCGTGGGCTGCAAGCGGTTCAGGGCTAGGATTAGCGTCCAGCCATGGGGGCAAGCACACGATCGGACAGTGAGGGTATCCTATCCGATGCTACAGATGTGTGGTGTGCGCAAGCGTCAAGTAAGAACCGGTATGCTCGGCGGCATGCAGTGCCAATTCCAACCCTCACCCTAACCCAAAGTAGTTGCAGTAGGCCGGATGCAATGCAGTTATATGTCTGGATCATCAAATCAGCACCTCCATAGATGGCGGCTCCCTTATCCTAATCCTAACGCTATGTCTTACCTTAACGCGACCGCAGACCACCAGCACTCGTGCAGCAGCCTCGTCTTGTGGTGCTCGCAGGCTAAAAGTTTAAACCCTAAACCTTACCCTAATCCTGACCTTCTCAACAGCTCTAACACCACCAGCCACAAACTCACAAATCAGAGAAGAGAAGGCTGAGGGCGTTGGTGCCACAATGTCAAGCACGTCGCACAACACATGTGTGAAAGCAGTTGGGCCTGCAGCTGGAAGTGCAGCTGCACATGTCTACACCTTGCGGTGGCGGAATGAAAAAGCGTGCCTTCGTGTTGTGACTATTCAACGTCTCTTGCACAACGCAAGAACTACTTCGACTGTAACTTCAATTTTGACTGTAACTTCATGTCTGCTCACCTCAAAATGCACCATGTCCCCTGGAACGAAAGGCTCCGACAGCAGCAGCGTCAACCTGCAGAAAGAGCAGGTTCGGCGGACTCAGCTGAGACATGCCACGCACCAATGCTGCACCACGCTGCTATCGCTGACAGGATGGTTGTGTGGCTTATAAATTGTAGCGCGGGGTAATGAGGGGGGGGGGGGGGGGGTAGTGTATACGTAGGGTTGGCAACACCGTATTCCGTAGATACACCGTATATCCGTATATACGCCGTATCTACGCCGTATGTCAATTTCTGGCGCGCCAAAATTCGTATTTTGCCGTATTTCCTTCTTTCAAGTCACACAGAGCAGTGCAGCATGGCGGATGCCGCCGATCCTGGCCCCGACCTGGCCAAGCAGGCCAGAGCATTGTATCAAAAGCGTTGTGATCAAAAGCGCCAAGGTCAGGCGGGCTGGTGGGGGTCATTCAGTGTCGAGCTGGACTCAGTGAAGCACGAGGTGCGGCTTGTTTGCCTTCGTTGTTCAGCCAAGCTAGGTGCCAGCAACCCTTCGCGCGCAGCAAACGACCATCTTAAGAGCAAGGCATGCCTCAGAGCGACTGCTGCCAGTGCAGCAGCTGTTGCTGCTGCCGAAGCAGCAGCCGCTGCTGCTGCTGCTGCTGGCGATGGCGAGGAGGAAGTAGAGGTGACTGGCACTAAACGCCACCGCGGTGCTGCAGGCATCACACCTTACATGGCTACATCAGGCCAGATAACTCAAGCACGGAACAGCCTTGCCCGCTTCTTCTACAAGTCCGGGGTGGCGTTCCACCTGATTGAGCAGGAGGACTTGGTTGCAGCATTCGCTGCCCTTGGCGCCGACCTGCCTAACCGCAAAGCCTTGGCCGGAACAATGCTGAACAAGGAGCACGACCGCGTCAGCCGCGACGTCTGGGAAGCGATCGATGCCTTGCACCTCGTCCAGCTTGCCAGCGATGGGTGGAGGCGCAAGCATTGCGGAGACGGCACTCCGCTGGTTAACCTTTGCGCACTGTTGCCAAAGGGCGGTTCCTACTTCGTGACAACGGAGCCAGCGCGAGGCGTTTGCAAGAATGCGGAGTGGATCGAGGAGCTGCACATGCGGTGGGCGAAGAAGGTCACCAGGGGGAACCTGGACAGGCTGCTGGGAATGGTCATGGACAATACCAAGGTACGTGCTGCTGTAGAAGCTGCTACGGTGTGCGAAAGTTTTTTGCCAGTGCGTCATTTGCATGCAATGACAGCAATATATGCTACAATAAGTCCAGCAGTGCATGCAATGCAGCATATCATTGTAATAAATCGAATGGAAGCAAGTCAACCAGCTCCCCACGCTTGCGCGCTTATCCAGATGCTCCCTTTCTTCGCTTGACACGTGGTTAGTAGCACAGCTCACACAGGAATTGATAGTATGCTGGCAAATGCACATGTTGTGGCCATAAAAACTGGAGCAAATCTTGGTACATGCCTGCAGTGCCTCATGATGTTTTCCATCACCTGCAATAACTTTGCAGGCAAATCGTAAGGCGCTGGACCTGATGAAGCAGAAGCACCCGACTTGGCTGCTTCTGGGGTGCCAGGCTCACGCACTGGCCCTTCTCATCAAGGATCTACACGGCGAGAAGAATGCGCGATGCGACTGGTCCAAGAAAGCGTACGGCAAAGCGCTGATGATGTCCAACACCATCAACGGCTCAGAGACCATACACAGCGCCCTGCGTGAGCAGCAGAAGTTCAAGTACGGCAAAGTCAAGGCCGTCCGCTCTCACTGCCCCACGCGCTTCGCCATCCTGCACTTCATCTGCTCCGACTTGCTCGACTCCGAGGAGGCCATCAAGCTGATGGTTGGCGACCGCAGCTGGGGTAAAGTGTCTGAGGGCACCACACATGCGGCAGCGTTTACGACTGCAGCCACAGTAGAGCCAGCACGGGGGCGGGCGGCAGCATACTACTTTTTCGATGAGGCAGCAGCGCTGAAGAAGCTAGTGCAGCCTGTGTCTGATGCCATTCACCAGGTTGAGAGCGACAAGCCGCTGTTGAGTCAGATGCTGCCGATCTGGAAGCAGCTGTTGCAGCATGCGGCAGACTTCGATGACCACATTGACAATGTCGAGCGCTCCCCTGTGCTGCCACTATTTGAGCGGCGCTACAACACTCACTTCGACAAGTCGTGGCCTGCAGCATATGTGCTTGACCCTGTCTACGCCTATAAGGTTGATGGGGAGTGGTTTCTGCCTTTCAGTAAACTCAGCAGGCTAGAGAGCAAGGGTGCGCAAGAGTGCTTTCTGGAGCTGGGGGGAGGGGAGCATGCAGAGGCTGTTGAGGCTGAGCTTGTCAAGTTGCAGCTTGCACCCCTTCCCGAGCCCATGTGGGCTGCGTTGCCTACGTTGACCAAGCGTACATCGCTGCCTAAGGGCAAGGTTGAGCTCGCTGACAGCAGCATGCGCCGCGGCTGGTGGCAGACCTATGGTCGCGAGCATTTTCCTCATTTGTCGCGGGTGGCAGTGCGCCTGCTGTCGTTCCACGTGACTGCATGTGCAACCGAGCGCAACTGGTCCCTGTGGGGCAATGTGTACCCTAAGTGCCGCAGCAGGCTTGCACTTGAGCGTGGTGAGAAGCTAGTGTTCATTAAAGGCAATGATAAGGCTGCTGAGCGCAAGACAGATGAGGAAGTCATGCTTACAGTGATGGAGGCGGCGGAGGAAGAGGTTGTCAACATGTAACATGCAGATGGGGGGATGAAGGAGTAGGGCAATATCTACACTAGGCTAATTACGCACATACATGATGTTATTTTCAAGTGTGTTTGCTTGTATTTATGTTTTACAAGTGTCTGGTTTAGCTGCTTCACTTTTGAAGTTGAAGTTGAAGTTTAAACGCCTTGTACTGGTGATATGCGTTTGTCAGATACGGTTTAGAAATACGTATATACGGAAAATACGGCAAAATACGGTATTTTATCAGTATATGGTTTTCAGAAATACGGATTTTGCCAACCCTATGTATACGGTATGTGATTGTGTCTGGAGTTTCACTTGTCCGTGATTTCACGGTTCTCACTGAGCCGGTGTTGATGATGTGATGTTGGCGGTTGGCTTCTGAGCTCTGTCACACCACGTAGGCACCACCACTGTACGTACAAGCGCGCCACTACAACACACACACTTGAAAGTTTGTGGATAAACTGTCACGATCACTACATGTACGTGTCAACATCATTGATCATGGTGAATGAAGCATTCGGGGGAATGTGCCTATCAGGTTTGAATGGTAACGGAATGGCGATATCACGAGGGAGCAGGGCGCTGCAGTGCTCAGCTGAAGACCAGCCCAGTGGCGCAGCACCCAGGCGCCCCCCTCATTTGACGCGCATGAATCTCCGAATCATCACCTAGGCACACACACACCTCCCAGACAGCAGCTGACGACCAATGATGCGCAATGGCATAACAGTGGGGACTACAATATGAGAGCAGGTGCGTCCCGCCAGCCTCACTGCTTTAGTACTGTGACCGCTCGTATATCGTCACGGGGCTTAAGTAGGGTTAGGACTAACGTCTCATCCAAACCTGAGCCTAGCACTAGGGCTTCAGCATCGAGCAGCACTAGACTGGTCTTATATCAACCAGACCCGTGTTCAGCCATCAGACTGCTGTCATACTGTGACCGCTCTCGCATCCAACGCTCGTGCCTCGTGGCTCCCCCCCCCCTATACTGTGAGCCTGCGGATTGCTGCACGGCGTGCAGTGTCTGCCATACATCTGCCTGTTCGCAGCAAATGCGCTGAGCGCTGCGCTGCGCACTCAGTACAAACCTCTTGCTCACAGCACAAGCTGCGGCAACGGGGACGGGAACCGTCCAAGCTACCTCATGGAGCGGCAGGCAGGCTTGCTCTCACCCCTACAAAAAAAGTCCCGAACCGTTGATCGCGCAAAAAAGAAAAAAAAATGGGCATGCGCAACGCGCCACGTTCAAACGCTGCGTGGCGCTTGTCATGTGCAGCGCAAGGGGGGCGAGGTGCGAGCTCGGCGCACGCAACCTGACCTTGAAAGCTAACCTAACCCTAACCCTGGCCCTAACCCTAGCCCTCACCCTAACCTTAGGCGCCCACAAGACCGCATGCGCGCCCTCACCACATGTGCCACGCAACATTTGTATGATTGACGCAGCCATGGACTGAGCCTAGCCCTAACCCTAGATGCCAACGCAAGCGCGCCCTCACCCGCCAAAGAAGTTCTCGAAGATGCCCTTGGCGGCGAAACCGAATGCGATACCCCCCGCGCCACCGAACGCCATGGTGGACGCCAGCGGTATGTGCAGGAACGCGCTGATGACCTGCAGCAGGCCTGTACAAAAGCAGGCATTGCAGCACACATCGCACAAAGGGTCGGCGCGGTGTGGCGGCGCGAGCGATGAAGCGAATTTTGACACCTTTGTCAGCGCTTGGGGTTAGGCTGATCACCTGGTCAGGGCTAATCAACTGCAGCAGTCCTGCGCGAAAGCGGGTGTCGCAGCAGCAGCGTGCCGTACACAGCGTCAGGCGCGGCGAGGCGTCGCGAGAATGAAGCGATGATTGGCGTCATCGTCGGCGCTTGGGGTGAGGGCTGATCACCTGCAGCAGGCCTGTACGAGAGTGGGCGTTGCAGCTGCAGCGCACCGCAACAGCGTCAGGCGCCGCAATCTGCTGCGTTTGAGTGAATGAATCGCGGCGTGGGGGCGCGAGCACACATCCTAATCCTAACCCTAACTTAACCCTAACCCTAACCCTAACCCTAACCCTAACCGATGTCTGGCGCCACTGACGGTACTCGGCACTTCAGTGCTGCTGACCTGCGGCAGGCGTGAGCGAGAGCAGGCATCAAACCAGCACTATGATTACCAAGCTCTGAGTGATCGATCCCAAAAATCAGAAAGCTCGATCTGATTGCGCCACTTTTAGTCACCACGGGAGCACTTTGAGCTGAGGCGCATACATTTTCTTTTTCAAGGCTGTTGGCGCCTGTCAGCGCTTGAAGTCAGGGTTGGACTTTGGAGCACACAGTCACCAATCTCTCCGGCCACAACAAGATGCCGTTCATGCGGCCTTGGCGTACATGCAGCAAACCTAACCCTAACCCTAACCCTAAGAGCAATGTGCAGCGTGTTGCGAGTCTCGGCAATGTGTCCTGCAGGGCCTATCTGAAGTATGGTTACGCTCAGATACGGTGATGCTCACACACGTGTTGAGTGCTGTCCTGACACCCATGCTGAGGTAGTGATTCGAGCCAAACAACTTACTTGAGGTATGCTGCCCTGACATCAAAACAATCATGTCAAACATACCCTACACATCTGAATGCCACCATTTAATGGTGAGGGACCCTCTCCCTAGCTCTGCCTTGCCCAAGAGCGCACCCAGCGTCATGAGTGTCCACGTGAGCATCAGTATAGCATCATACTTGCGTACCAGCAACTACGCAATGCTAACCCTAACCCTAACCGTGCCTTGGCATATGAGTGCACCTACCTGGTGTCCATGTGAGCACTGACGCCATCCTGTTGCTACCCTAACCCTAACCTTAATCCGAAGTTAGTACCTACGCGTAGTTGCTACCTACCCACACCCGCGTTGTGGCCTGCACGTTGACCCAGGCCCTAGCCGTGCTTGAATACAAGTGCACCTACAGTGCCACGAGCGTCCATGTGAGCACCAACGTTACCCAGTTGTTGTTTTCTTGTTACCTACCGATAATCGCTACCTACCCATCCCCGCGTGCGCCTTGCCTGAACGCTAACCCTGTCCCTAACCCTGCTTGAAAAACGAGCGTACCTAGTGCCACCAGCATCCACGGAAGCACTAACGCCGTCAAATTGACACTTACCATAATTGTTACCTACCCAGAATTGCTAACACCCACGCCCCCATATGCCTGGCCTGCAATGTCGTCCCAAACTATAGCCGCGCTTGCATGCCAGCGCACCTAGTACCATGCTTACCCTAACCCTAACCATGCCTTGCATACCAGCGTACCTAGTGCCACCAGCGTCCACGTGAGCACCGACGTCGTCCGGTTGTAGATGAAGGCCTTGCGCATGTCGTTCTGCAGCTCTGGCCAGATGACGGGCAGGTAGAACTGAGGCGCGCACGAGAGGCAGCAAAAGGCGTCGCGTGAGCGCTGCTGCTGCAGACAGGGATGACTCATGACTCACGACTCGAATATAGGCACTCCCTGCAAACGAGTGCCTCACTTGTACTGGTGCCATGCGGGCAAGGGCGGCAGGAATAGAAAGAGAATTATCTAACCCTAGCCCTAAACCACTACTGCTACACAGGGCGCGCAAGATACCTTGAAGAACATGCTTTCATGCTAGGGCGAGAGCAACCCGATCCTACGCTGAACTGCCAAGATGCCCAGCAGTGGGTCGAATGCGCATGACAGTCACATGCGAACGTTGCACGCTTGGGGTTGGAAGTCGCATCAGTGTGGGCCATGCAGGTACACCTCTGAAGCAGCGCTCAGACACTTCTAGTCGCCGTGGTCGATACCTCGCAATTCAGGGTCAGCCGTCAAGGCTCGTGCTGCTTCAGATTGCTGCGTTCTGCAGTGTGGGGGGAGGGGGAGGCACGTACCCTTACGCCTAACCCTAACCCTGCATCCTGATTCCACGGGGCACGAAGCATGCACAGCTCCACCCCTCCCCTTGACAAGTCATGCCACAACCGCGTGCATCCTGATTCCACGGGGCACGAAGCCTGCACAGCTCCACCCCTCCCCTTGACAAGTCATGCCACGACCGCGTTACAGAGCCCAATGATCTAAATTGCTCCCAGAGCATCGCCCGACCCGGCGTCAATACGGTCCTGCCACCGACAACTTCCGCGCAGCGCAAAAACTGTGGTGCTGACACGGTTTGACGCATCACGCGATTGCGCGCTCAGCCACACACAGTGCTCAGCGCTAGTGCCCCAGCAACAGCACTCAGCAACAGTGCTCAGTCCGCCCCCCCAGCGCTCACCCGCTAGCCCTGACCCTAAGGCGGCAGACGACACACAGCGCGCCCTAGCGACCAGCACTCAGCGACAGTGCTCAGCAACGGTGCTCAGCTACTTCATTCGCTCACCCGCTTGAGCTCGTCGATGAAGTACCCCGCGTACAGCGTCGCGACGACGGTCGACACAAAGTCCTGCGTGCCCGGGCGCAGGCGGTAGCCGAGGTTCGCCAGCCCGCCGAGCGCGCCGTTGGCGACGTAGAGCCCCGCCATGACACGCGTGAGGCTGCGCAGCCGCGGCTCCAGGAAGCCGAGCCAGCTCTGCTCGAAGGGCTTGACTGCGGCGGGCGCGCCGCTGCCGCTGCGGCTCGCCATGGCGCGCATGGCCTTGGCCTGCAGGCCGTAGATGACGCGCAGCGCCTTCTTGTAGACGAGGTAGAAGCCCACGAAGAGCGCGAGGTCGCGCGGGTTGATGAGCGCGCGCACGAAGCTGGGGAGAATTTGGGGGGTTTTAGGGGGGGGGGGGGGAGGGAGGGGGTCAGGGACGGCGGCCGATGTGTGATGTTGCATTGAGGAGCTGCATGGCTGCCGTGCGGCATGCGCCGCGATATACATGGTGTCGAGAGATTTGGGCAAGCATGACGCACACGTTTTCAACAGCAGCTGTAGCTGATGAAGATGGCCTGCTCATGTGTTTCAAGGTGTTCAGCGACCGGCACATGACACCTGACTCCCCGGTCAAGCCCCGAGGTTGAGGGAACCTCATACGCGCAGTGACTGCCATGGGATGTGCCACGTTGGAGATTGCATGTGCTGCTGAAGTTACACTTTTCAATGAAGTTCTCATTCAGCCCTCGTACATGAACATCCACATCAATTGGCAGTTGACTGCACTGTCCGATGAGTCGGCGATGACGGCATGCCTTCAGTTTAGAGGTGCTGTGCATTGCTACAACCCACCACGGGTTCTGGAGCGGTGCTGTCACTGGCAGCTGTGTGCCCGCAGGTCACGCGCACAACTGCTCAATGCTGGCGCTAAGCTCACGAGGTGATGGCTAGGACTATCGTAGCAGGTACAACCTTGGCATGATCTCATCAAGCGTACTTTTCTGCACAGCGCCCAAAGTTGCAGAACTTATGTCCAAGTTATGATGACCCGCAAAAAACTCTTATGAAAAGCCATGCGGATATGTCAAGTTGTACAGCAATCTGTGTCTTTCGTCAGAGAGGTTCGCTGAAGACGCAGCACCTCGACGGCGGCATGAGCAAGCACAACCATCGCTGTTGTCAATTCACAGCCCATATGAGTGACGACATCAACTGGTACACCAGCACCGAAATGACCAGCGTTTTGTGAGCTTTCAGCTACATGTGTGCTGTACAAAAAAGCACAGCATCCCATGCTCGAGCACAGAGAGCAAATTGTGCCGCCGTCGAGGCAACAAAATTGCCTGGGTTTCGCTGTGCTGCTCATAGTCAGGTAATTTCGCAGCAAACGGTGTTCTTGGTGGGCATGCCTCATTTTGGCTTCTTCATCGGGAACACAAAGATCAACAACAGAGCGAGAGCGTACCTTGGAATCGCATGCCATAGCTGCCACAACTGTCGCCACACCACAGTGGCAATTGGGTGAATGACCTTATGCGTCAACGGTGTCGGCGTAATGGCTGCCTTAGCTGCTTGCGCCTTTCCAAACCATGTTCCTCCCATCGCAACGAGCCTGGCTCCGCCACGTTGCGTATATGTTGCTGGCAAGTGCTGCAGGCTCGACGGGTGCAGGCACCATCGCGGCGGAAGCGCAGCATGCACCCGCGGTGCAGGTACGAAGCATTGCATCGAAGGGACGTGCATGCAGCCGCTGCAACAGGTTTGGTTTTTTATCAGCTGACATCAATTCAAGTTGCATTTGAAGTTTGCAGGTTGACTTCGCCCGGGCCCGTTGGCCGTTGAGACATGTTACGTATAGTAGCTGTAGTACGCTGTGCTGAGTCCGCGCGGTTCTGATTTATAGTACTAGTATGGATTACTGAAAAAATATCCTTGTCGCCGCAGCCTTGCTGTCAGAGCCCACAGCTATATGGCGGTCTGCTTCCAGCAACAGTACTGTACGTGGCAGGGCTGCAGAGCCGCGTTAAATCAGTGCATGTGCAGACTGCAGCGACGAGATTGGCTTTTGAGCAGTATTTCGCAATGCCTGTATACCATGCCATTGTGCACATCATTTGTTGCACAAGATTTTGAAGTTTGTTTCCGAGTTCAACTGCCCATTCCTGGTGATTGTACTTTTTATTAATTCTCGCTCAGGGCGCGAAAAAGCCCAGATGATTGGCATCTAGCTGTAAGGAATCTACATGTCGTATGACAGTCTGAAAGTGTCGCAACGACAACCACTCAAACGCCGCCGCCGCCAAATGGCATCTCGGGGTCCTCCCTACGTCCTCCTCCATGATTGTACATGATCGGAATTGAGCAGACCCACCACATGCCCCACACATACACCCTTGGCGCAGCATGTTATAATGTTGAGTTTGCTCAAGATGTATTCTGGTCGCCAAGTACGCCGTACTTGTGTGCGCAATGCTCTCTACGTGCCCTCATTCACAATCAGGCGAATATCACGCAATTTGGGCCACGCTGACTGCTTCACGAAGTTTTGGGTTGCAAGTAGCAGATGCTCGTGTTTGTGAGACACGCTACAACAACATGATCTCACAAGTCCGACTAACAGAGCTAAATATGCAGGCTTGGTACAAGCAGGACCACAAGCTTACAAGTGCACGCACACCAGGCAAAGCAGTCAGAAAGTTGATATTTGGTTCGGGAGTCACACAGCAAGAAACAAGCACCCGCGGGGCTGTAGGGGGGTGGTGGAAAGAGCCAACGGAAAGGACCCTGGCGTGGCGGCCCAAAAGGCCCCACGTGGGGTCCCCCAGTTCATCACTGGTCATTGGTGTTGAAGTAAAGATGTTGAGCTTTATCGCGCGCGATGCGTATGAGGGGCGCCCGCCACAGGGGCGGCGTCACACATAACACGGAGCGGTTCTCTGTGATTGAGCTCAGAGCTTGGACAGGTAGGTCGACAGGTCTGAGACAGACTTGGCGTATGCCGCGGAGATCTTGGCGCCGTCCTTGTTGCGCGCCTCTGTCATCATGACCTGCGCGACGGGGGGGCGCAGTAGGGGAGTGCTCGCGTCCATGAGCGAAAGGATAACTGTTGTGTGGCATTATGCTCATGATTGGCCTGCAATGTGTTCGCCCTGCATTGCCAAGTTAGGTATTAGCCGTGCAGCTGCAGTCCAGCCTGAGTACTGTTCCTATCAGCCTTCTTACTGCAGATGTGCACTTGCGAACAGCAAGACTACGCCTGAAGCAGTAGTCCATCACCGCCTTGCAGAAATCATTTACTGCGTGTGAGCTGTCACCTGTCAACCTGTTGCACAGACGCGGTACTCGCGTTTTACAGGAGCAACACCTTGATCGACACTCAGCTGGGCCACCACTACGTCATCAACCAAAGCTGCATCATGCAGGTCTATTGAGTGGCAGCTGAAGCCTATGCCCTCCCTCACACACGCACCGGCAATCACACCGCCATTCAAGCGGCTTTGCCCATTCATTGTTGTGTACTTGTGGAGACGCAGAGGGCGTGCACAGCCAGCGGCCATGCGGTCAGCACAACTGTGATCTGTTTTTGAAAGCAAACTCTGCAGTCGTTGGAGTTGGGAGGCGGCCCTGATCGACCAGACGCACCAGGCCATCGTGAGCTGCAAATACACAACTCTCATGGGCCAGCGCACGGAGGACCTGTAATTTCTGCAACACAGCGCCATTGAAAGTTTTTCTAAGAAAGCAACAGTGGGTCACAAATTGAGAACCAGGGCACGTTGTGGCAACATGTCAACAAATGTCTACAACCACGTACCTCAAGGTCCGCGTAGTAGTCCTTTGCGGCGGCCTTGGCCTCCGGGCTTGCGGCGAGCGCGTTCATGGCGCCACGCAGGCTGTACGCCTGTGAGAGTTGACATGTGGCGCAGACAGCAATGTTGTCAGATAAGAAATAGCAAGCTGGCAAGCGAGGCTGTACACCTGTGACAGGTGGCGCAGACAGCGATATTATCAGATGAGGAATATCAAGCTGGCAAGTGGAGCGGGAGTAGGCACAGCATGAGTAAGCTGCTGTGATATGGCAGCATGTAGGTTCTGTAAGAAGCGCACTTGTGCTGCTCTTGTGCAGCTTCTGATGCAATGCTGCTGACCGCATTGCCACCAGGCAGGTCAAAGGAAACGCTGCACTCTAACGAACCAATACGGTGTCATCCCCACAGCTTGATTTGTATGTTGCATACGCGTCATGAGGACTGCCGTATTCCTCTGCTACAATTGCTCATGAGCAACGCTGCATCTGCATCATGTTTTCCTCGTCTGGAAACGGAGGTAGGCTGCAGGTCAGCCTGTGCCAACCAGTTGCATACATGATTGCTGCTCACGTGTGACTGCATTGACGTCTTATTCACAATCCGGCGTGTTGTGAGCTTGCGGCAAGCCTATTGTGAGCTTGCGACCTGCTTGCCGTTTGGAAATATCATCGTGATTTAGGCTGCTCTCATGTTTGCCCAGGCGCGTGCAGTATGTGCAAGGCGAGGAGCCCAACACATTGGTTTTACAAGCAAATGCGACGTCAACCTTCCTGAGCACTGCGAATTCCACCGTGTCAGAGGGGAGCCCCACCAAGCCACGTCAGATGTTCCACATGAAAAACACCTCGGCGTTGTGACGCCATAAGCCTCGCAAGCCATACAGTATGGCATCTTGACTCGCCCCGGTAGCACAAAGACTGCATAGCAATTGCACAATGTAGCTGATCTACAACGCACATCAGCAAATGCCTGGTGCCTTTACAGCTACGCGTGCAGCAGTCAGCCTACATAGTGATGGCACGAAGGGTTCTTGAAAGCTACTGTGTAGGCGACCCCCCGTCTCTTGTGGTATACAGCATGTATACGTACCTTGCGGGTCAGCTCAGCGCGGATCTCCATCCACTTGGATCCCGCAACCCACCCAGGGATCTTCTCAAAGCGGTTCTTGCAGTCCTTGATGACGTCAATGTAGCGCTTTGACATCTCATCGGTCACGCCCGTGTACCTGGAGAGGGTGGGGGGGGGGGGCAATGGCTTGAGATGAGACAGGGTTTTGAATGTGGCAAATGCTTTGTTGAAGGCAGGGCTGTTGTGCAGGCACGGGGGGCCTTGACATTTATGAGGGTCCAGCACAAAAAGGTACTCAGAACGCTGCACTGCTGCATGCAAAAAATTGAATTCAATGCACTGCAGGCTGATACTAGGGCAATCAGTAGATCACGTAGCGACGTGAAGCTCGAGGCCAACTGGCGCGAGTTGCCTTTGACATGCTCACGATCGACTTGATGCTTCGTACGCATGTTTGATGCTCTGCATTCGTGAATGGCACTCGCAGCACTCACACTGCGGTGCCGTCCTCCGTGGCGGAGTACGGAGAGTACGGGGAGTAGGTGTCGGCCTCCGAGTAGGGCGAGGACATGCCGCCACCACCCACCATGGGCGCGGTGCCTATCACGCCAAACAGGTTCTGCTTGGGGGATGCACCGAGGGCGAGGGCGGGGGCAGCCGTGCCTGCGACGCCTGCTGCCAGCACCTTGGCGAAGTCAGCGCGGCTAAGGCTGCGAGAGCAAGCGCAAGAGGAAACCGACAGTGGTCAATACGAGGCAATGCCGGTGCCTGATGCCGCAGAATTGGTCGACTAAGCGCAACAGACCAACGTAGAAGCATGAACACAAAACCACAATCGCGTAGGGCAGCGCATACCCCGGATTCGACAAACACAGGAGCGGCTTGAAGGGCGGTTGGGCTGCAAGGCGGCGCACGCGGCGGCGGCACGAGGCAGCCGTAGGGACTGACAAGAGCCAGAACGTGCTGGCTTTGCGCATACACGCATCTGGCCCACGAAGGAGGGCGAGATCAGCGCGGCACGCCCAGGTGCAATGCTGCCCACGAGGGGCACGAAGAGGTTGTTCACAAAGGAGGGTGCATGCCGCTCGCCGGGCGCGCAAAGGCTAGCGACGAGGTTGCAGCTCCGTTGCAACGCAAGACCGGCCAGGCACGGCTGCATCGCAGGCCCGCATGTGCCCCCTTTGCTGCATGATTGCACAGGATCCGCGCTGCCCAGCCTCAAGTTTGTATGAAGGCAGCTTTTCCGAAGCAACGCTCACCCAGAGTTGGCGGTCATGGAGGGGACGAACGCCTGGCATACCGCCAGCACCGCCAGGAGAACGACTGCCTTGATCGCCATCTTTGGAAGCTGCTTGCCTTGGTGAACAGAAGGAGTGCTTTTAGCTCGGGTAAGGTTAATTTGCTACCTACCGTATTGTTTTTTAAAAAGTTTGTCATGATCGGGATTGACCTTCGCAGGATTGACCATTGCGGGCGGGAGCAGGGCGTGTGAAGGTGCAGCAGTCTCTCAGAGGTGGTGGTGCGCCAAAGCGCGCCTACTGCGCTGACTGCCACCTGGGGTCAGGTGTGTTCTTAGCAGGTTGAACAAGCACCGCAAACCTCCTGGTTCATAGAAGGCAGCCATCAGATGGCGCCTGCAAGGAGCCTGGGGGCTGGCATTGCGCTGCTGGCGCTCATATTGCAGTGCTCGGCGAAGCCTGTTACCTTAGTAGACAGTGCAGGCAAGCTGGCACCCAACAGAGAGCTCATAAGCCTGGCTGCGAGGACAGGGGAGCGATCCACAGTGGTGGCATCTGTGGGTGGCAAAGGATCGCGAAAGAACTCCTTGTTGAACAATGCTTTCGGCACCGCATTCGAGGCTGTCGACACATTTGCCACTGGCGACAGCTCATCATCAGCAACGGTGGACGGCGCTCAGGGAGTCATTGTCGTCAACTGCGATGGTGTCACCACGGATGGCGAGGCAAAGCTGGCGGCTCTGTCGGTACGTGCTTCGTGGTATTTGTTTGATTGCATTGTGCAAGTTGCTATGCTGCCACATCCACCTTTATGTCAATCAAGGTTGCACAGTTCTCATACTTGCCACGTGTATGACCTCTGCGCGCTTTGTTGCTCATGCAAACCTGCAGGCTGCCGTTGCAGATGTAGTGGTGGTGAATGTATATCGCAGCGACCTGGGAAGGAATGTGGCTGCCAACGTGCGGGCGTTCAAGTCGGTGTTTGCGCAGCGATTGGCAGCGGAGCAGGAGGCAAAAGAGGGCACAGCAGAGCCCTTGCCGCTGATAGTGGTGGTGCACGACTGCGAACCTGACGTGGATGCTGACGCAATCAAGGTGAGCACTATTGTGTGCCTTGCATCAGTGTTTGCATTGCAGCTTCGGTGCGACGCACCGCAACTGCTCCTCCCTCACAACATCAACGACGCCGCTGTAGCCTGTTGATTATGACACTTACACACAATGTATATATGTTGACAACCACCCATGTGGCGATCTTAGTACAGCAGCACCACATGGTGGTGTTGGCCGAGAGCTACTGAATACATGGCCCAGTCAATTCGCGGCAGCAGCCACTGTTGACAGGTGCCAATACATTGAAGTGCTCCTACATTGGCGTATGGGCCTATCTGATAAATTTACGACCACAGTGCCACTGGCACATCATCTCAGCAACGGAGGGTGCGTCAGCAAGGGCACTTCAATTGTATCGTACATGTTGCAGGATGCTTCATACTTGTTGAAGTGCAAGTGAAATCCATACCCCCCCACACTGATGAGATTGCAGGTGTCGTCCATGAATTTCCTTCAGGTATAATTGTGTCCATATCATCTGCTCCGTACCGACAGTTGCTCCTTTGTTATGATGGTGAGGTGCTTGCCCAGCATCATTGCTGTTGCACTTCAGGTCCTTCCATATTACCTTAGTTGCACTTGAAGTTGCAACATCTTCAACAGCATAGACCTATATATCAGACGCCATCACAAGACTTTTGCACGCCGTCGCTGCTGTGATTTGATTACAGCTGGAACGCAGTCTCAAGCTGTAGCTCTCGTGCTCTTGACCAAGACTCACTCTGGAGGTTGTCACAAGAGTGCAAGCACATTCAACCATGAGTAGCACATCTATCACCTGCCATGCATTCGGCACGCCTCTCCTACCAAGTGCCCATTGCGGAACACCCCCCCACAGTTGCTGCTGAAATGGACGAGTCAGAGACAGCCATTGCTGCTGAAATGGACAAAAAAAAGACAGCCATTGCCATCACAGCTCGCATCCCGGGGACTATATTCAACGTGCCCGCAGCAACGAACACGGCAGAGCGCCCTAGCTCAACACGCCCCACTCATGACACCCCACCGCCCGCCGCGCCGACTGCTGCCGCTCAATCTTCCATCATACTCAATCACTCACTCACTCGCTCGCTCGTAGGAGACCGTCGAGGCGGAGGCGCAGGCGGCGTGGGGCGAGTGCTCCACCTCCCATCAACTCACTCGCGTACTCACTCACTCACTCACTTACTCACTCACTCACTCACTGACTCGCTCGCAGGAGGCCGTCGAGGCGGAGGCGCAGGCGGCGTGGGACGAGCTCGGCGGCCCCGCGACGCCGCTCTCCGTGCACGTCGCGCTCAGCGTCGCCGCCGTGCCGCACCCGCGCTACGCGCCCGACGCGTACGCCGCCGCCGCCGCCGCCGTGCGCGCCACGTGCGCCGCCGACGCCGGCTCCACCACCGCCTCCTTCGCGCCGCGCCTCGGCACGGCGTGGACGGCGACGCGCGCCGCGCCGCCGCCGCCGCCCGCGCGCTCCGAGCTCGCGGCGGCGTACGCCGCGGAGTCCGCGGGCGCGGAGGCGGCAGCGGACGCGGAGGGCGCGCTCAGCGCGTGGCGCGCCGCCGTCGCGCGCGGGAGGGTGGTGGGGGGGTTCGGCGCGCGCGCGCGCGCGCTGCGCGCTCGCGTCCTGGAGGGGTACGACCGCGCAACACTCAGGTACGAGGGCGGGCGCTCAGGGGCAGGGTTCGCGTGGGGGTGGTGCGCGGCGCCGCTGTCCTTCGTAGGCTTTCACTGAGTGCGCAAGTGCGCTTCGATTGCGGTCGTCGCTGCCAGAAATACAGACGGCAACGCCACCCTGTGTGCCTGCGTGCGCAGCGGTCACGTACGTCGTGCGCGGTGGCACGAGTTACCGCGCTGCGCGGTGGGCACGTCTCACGAGTGTCTCGCAATTTGTCACACCCGAGCGCTTTTCGCACTTCGTCGCGGGCCACCGTGTAGTGGGCGCCTGCGAGGCTTGGCGCATCCTCTGCAGCAGTGCTGTTGCGCACACTCAAATCTGTGTGTGCGGCATTGCGCAGCACGCTGCAGGGTGTCCGCAGTGCGCAGCGTGCTTGACGTAAGTATGGAGGTTGGCTCCTGCAGCCGCTGCCGTCCGCACAGGCCGACGCGAGCCGAATGCGCACGTGCGTCAATCAGCAAACACGGCTGCGCTGCGCACTCCTGATCGCACAGCCAACAGCGTTCACATTTCAAGCAAATCATCGCCACGACGCCGAGAAGCCACCCAGTCCCCCCCCCGCCTCCCCCCCCAACCCCCCCTGCACTCCTGATTGCCCAGTCATCAGCGTTTGCACTTCACGCAATCACTGCCATGACGTCGATAATCCGTCCCCTCACCCCCCCCCTGCTGCGCGTCTGCCGCGCCGCAGCCACGGCGGCACGCCGCTGCGCGCGCAGCGCCGCGCGGAGCTCGTCGCGCTGGTGGACGGCGGCGTGGAGCGCCTGTTCCGGCAGCAGGTGGCGCTGCTCAGCGCGGACGCGCTGCGCGCGTTCAAGCGCGAGATGGTCGCACTGCTCAACAAGGACAAGCTCACGGAGGAGTCGGAGGCGGGGCTGCTGCGCTCGGTGCGCTGTTCACTTCAAGTTGAAGTTTTACATGCTGTTCAACGTCAACGTTCATGTGCAGAGAGGCAGCACCTGCTGTGCGGCGCATGCGCTTCAGTGGTTGCAGTGTGTGATTGCGAGTACCATAAAACGTGCGTCTGTTGTCTTCATGTGCACCATTTCTGCGACACCGCTCTTGTGAGAAACTTTCATCTTTACAGCATGCCGCGGCTCATCTGCAAATCGCTTTCAGGTTCAGTTCCTTGTGCGTCCTTGCGGCTGCCTCCACTACAACTGCAGCAGTACTCCAGCGCTCAGCACGGCCGTGTGGTTTGCGTGTGCGCATTATCTGTGGCTGCCTCTTCTACTGTGTACGCAGACTCTCTTTGACTGTAATTTATGACTTTGACCCGTCCTCCACTGCGCAGAGACGCTCGTTGACTGTGACTCATGACTGCGACTTTGACTCGTGCTCCGCTGCGCAGACACTCTTTGACTTTGAGTCGCGCGCATCGGAGCTGCTGTCGGACGACCTGCCCGACCTGACCTTTGAGGCTGAGTATGAGGAACTGGAGGTCAGTACACCGTACTACACTGTCATTTCACCGTACTACACTGGAAGTACACTGTACTACACTGTCGGTACACTGTACTTTGAAGTACTACATTGTCAGTACCCTGTACTCTACCTTGTACCGTGTCACAGCAGCAAATCTCACCAAAATGACCCAAGTCCAGACTGCCAATACCCCAGCACAGGTTCTTCGTGTGTAGGGTTAGCGTCATGTAGCGTGAGGCTGGCGGTAATCCTAACCCTAAAATTGGATGCATCCGCCCGGTTCAGCATGTTGAGAAATTATGTGTATGCGAGCGACGCCGACGGCTGCTTCTGCCTCTTACTTCGCATGCGAAGTGTGCAGTCGTGGGGCACTGCCATCGCGCGTTGCGGTCGTCAGTTGCTGTATGGCAGGTGTGTGTGTGCCTAGGTGATGATTCGGAGTTTCATGCGCGTCAAATGAGGGGGGCGCCTGGGTGCCGCGCCGCTGGGCTGGTCTTCAGCTGAGCACTGCAACGCCCTGCCCCCTCGTGATATCGCCATTCCGTTACCATTCAAATCTGATAGGCACCCCCCCCCCCCCGAATTCTTCAGTCACCATGATGAATGATTGTGACAAGAAGCATACATGTCATGATCGTCACAGTCTTATCTACAAACTTTCCAAGCATGTATGTAGTGGCGTTCGCGCGTACATTATGGTTTTGGTGCCTGCATGATGTGGCAGTGCTCAGAAGTCAACCACCAACATCACCAATGCCGACTTAGTGGGCATCGGAAAATGATGCGGACAACTGTAAACCGAATGTATTGAGTGAGCTCCCCCCCCCCCCCCCGCGCCCCTTGCGTCCCCCACGCTGCACTTGATCAGCCACATGACCCATCATTTCAGCGGTAGCAGCGCGGTGTCTTTCTATGTGTCACTTGGCAGACCCGGTGCACTGCTTCTCAGCACAGACCAGAAGTGCACAGTAGCGGTCACTGTACCTACCTACCCACATGTGAGTTGACCCTAATCCTAGGCTCACCCCGAGGCGCTGTGGAGGAGCAGCACCTTCGTCACAGTCAAACTATTAATGAAGGTGCTCAGAATGATGCAGCGCAATATCAAACGCAGATTGCCAACGCGGAAATCAAGTTCTGTGCCTAGGTGATGATTCGGAGATTCATGCGCGTCAAATGAGGGGGGCGCCTGGGCGCCGCGCCGCTGGGCTGGTCTTCAGCTGAGCACTGCAGCGCTCTGCCCCCTCGTGATATCGCCATTCCGTTACCATTCAAATCTGATAGGCACATCCCCCTCAAATCCATGGTGAATGGTTGTGACAACACATACCTCAAGCATTCATGTTTTGGTCGTCATAGTCTATATGTCAACAGATATGCTATATGTACTTCGTGGCTTGCGCGCAATACCTACTTTGAAGTACATATACGAACAGCGTTGCTGCTTCGTGGTGCGACAGCGCTCAGATGACAGCCACCAAAATCACCAATGCTCGCTCAGTTATGGCGAACAACCATATACTGTATACATTACCCGCTCCCGTGCCGCATTGCAAAAGTGCTGACGACCATATACCCTATGCATTGACTCCCCCCACCAAACTCCTCCGTGCTACACTTTACCAGCCGTATGACTGCCATTTGAGTTGTAGCAGCATCAGGTCTTTCTGCGTATTTCACTTGGCAGAGCCGCTACACTGGTGCTCAGCACAGGCCGTCCAGATGTGGGTAGTAGTTGTCACTGTGTGCCTCCCTACCCCAATATGCCATGCTTCTTCTTGAAGTAGTCAACCCCTAAACCTAGCCTGAACCCAGGGCGCTGTGTAGCGGCAGCACCTTTGTGACAGTCAAATGTGCAATGAAAGGGCTCTGTATGGCGTAGCACGTCACAGGATGTAGAATCCAACACTGAAATTAAAGCTCTGTGCCTAGGTGATGATTCGGAGATTCATGCGCGTCAAATGAGGGGGGCGCCTGGGCGCCGCGCCGCTGGGCTGGTCTTCAGCTGAGCACTGCAGCGCCCTGCCCCCTCGTGATATTGCCATTCCGTTACCATTCAAATCTGATAGGCTTAGCCCCCCGAATCGTTTGGTAACCCTAATGAATGGCGTCAACAAATTTCTAAAGCATACATGTAGGTATTCTGTTACCATTCAAATCTTATAGGCACGGCCCTCAGCCAATCAGTCGCTTGCATTTCCGCCAGCGCAATCACATGCGACGCCCGCCGCCTCTCAGCAAAGCTCGCGCAACAACAAGCACCGGCGGTGGCATGTGTGGTCAGCAGTGTTCCGCTGTATTGGTGCGCCAGCCACCGCAGCGCGGCACGCACACAGCTCAAGGCACACTCACCCCCCCCCCACTCAAACGCTCACTCTGTTGCGAACGCGAGACCCTTCCCCCCCCCCCCCTCCCTCTCCCCACAACCCCGCACACTTGGGCACGAACGCGAGACCCACACACAGACTGACTGACGTGCCTTGCCGCCGCCCCCCCCCCCCCCCCCCCCTCGTGTACCCCCTGCCCCCAGGCTGACCTCTGCGACTACGGCGAGAGGTTCGGTGACTCTCCCGCGGCGCAGACGCGCGCGCTGGCCAAGATGGAGAAGCAGGTCAGCAAGGCGGCGCGCGACGGCGACAAGCCCGGCAAGAAGGGCAAGGAGGGCAAGCGCTCCATCGTGGCGGGCCTCGGGCTCGTGGGGATGGTCAGAACGGGGGGGCTGGGCAACCTGCAGGTAACGGATCTTCCCAAGAGTCCTTGAGAGTATAACTACTGAGTAAAGTACTGATTGCTTGTTTGCAATTGCCCCAAGGTGTTGGGGCTCGGGCTTGTGGGGATGGTCAGAACGGGGGGGCTGGGCAACCTGCAGGTAACGGATATATTATCAAAAGTTGTGTTACTGGAGTATCAGGACATGTATGCACGCGCCCCATAGTGGCGGGGCTTGGGCTCATGGGGATGGTCAGAACGGGGAGGCTGGGCAATCTGCAGGTCTACAACATTTCTTGTCAAGAGTACTCGCAGGTATCGTTACTATTGCTTGTTTGCAAGCGCTTCAACGACTTGGGGTTCGGGCTCGTGGGACTTGTCGGAATTGGGGGGGCTGGGCAACCTGTACGCAACAGATGTTCTCTTACTTGCACTCAGCATTCAACGTATGCTGAACTAAGTAGGTGCTTTGCTTTGGAAGTTCACAACCGGTGCCTTGCTAGGATTGGAGCACTGGGTAAGGGTTTGGCATTCACCATCACATCGCTTACCATTGCTCACCTTCACCTGGCCTGTGATCGTAGCAGCTGGCGCTCACGCTTTCATGAGCCCCTCCTCTGCGTGCTAGCCGCTACTGCCATCGTGCAGAATTGTGCAGTCAGGGCCAGGGTTGCACTGGCTTGCCGCGTTCTGTGGATTAGAATCGGGGATCATGTTGTCTATGCAGTTCATGGATCGGCGTGCACTGCAGATGCCCACCGCTGTTCATTGCCACCGCACGCACCAATTTGTGAATGCAGCTGCTCCCATGCGACCAGCCCTTCGCGAGGCGCATGATGCACTGTGCTCAACCCCCCCCCCCCTCCCCCGCCCCCCCTACGCTCGCTGCCACGCAGGCCTTCAGCGGGTACCGCCTGGGGCCGCACACGGTCACTTTGGGCTACGCCAACGACGCAGATACGCCGGAGGCCATGCAGGATGGCGAAGCGCCGCCGCTGTTGCGCCTGCAGCCCAAGCTAAACCTCGACATCGACCTGTGATGGGGGGGCCTGGGGGGGGAAGGGGGTGACTGTGTCAGGGGAGAGGGGGGGGGGGGGGGGGTAAGGGGGGGGAGCAGGCAGCGAGCGGTATGAAACATTTACTGGCCAGTCTGCCGGCAAAGCACACAATACACTTTTCATATTGTCAGCGTCTTGTTGGTGCATAAAGTTTTGCGTCGCTGGCGGCTAGTTGTTGTGCTCTTTTCGAGGGACACCATGCATGAAATGTGACATGTGGCCACCTGCTGTAGATTGCTGTCATGTGGGTTCTGTGTGACGCATTTGTAAAAGCGTCCTGACTGCATGCCGTACAAGGCACAGCTGCAATTCAGCAGTGGCACACTGGCATGAAGAGCAAAGCCGTCAAGCCATGAATTTGTTTGCTGTGTCCGCAATGGTGACATGATTTGCATGTGCCCATGAGTTGCCATGAGCCAATGAGTGTGCAATGTGCTTAGGCTGTAGAGCACAGAGGCTGCAGAGTCCTACTTGTGCATCAGATACTGCAGGTCTTTCGTCAAGAGGAATCTTGTTTCAGCACATTGCTTGGACTGCGCAGAAGTGATTTGCGTTTTGCGTGATACTGTCAGGCGTGTTGCCGGTGACGGTTGCAAGCTTTCAGTGGCATGTCACACGCTTGTGGTCGCTTGCAAGCGCATGGACGCCGGCACGGCCTTCTGCATTGTAACATGCAAGACGGACCAGGTTGTACCTCGAGGCCAGATGCACGAAATAGTTGACAAGAAAAAAATTGCAATTCGGGCTGAGCACTGCAACACTTCCAGCAAGCACTCATCATCACCAATGCCTCAAATCAAATAAAGAATGGCAAGCGCACAATGTGCATCAGGCCTCATCTAGAGCCTTGCTGTATCATGGCTGGGCTGAGTCAACTAGAAGTACTTCAAAGGAAGTCATCAGTATTGGGAGCATATGGTGTGCGTCACAGCATGAGGGACTTCATCAAACAGGTGCAAGTTCTCTGTGTATTGCTGGCACGCCATTGTACGTGTGCAAGCTGCATGCAACTGTGTGCAGGCCAGAGTGGCTACTGATATGGAGCTTCAAGCTATCATGCACCGCTACCAACAGCATATGCGCACGCTTTTAGTCTGCCAGCCGGCGCATCGTAGCATGCCATCTTCTACTGAAGTTTACTGATCACGATAATGAGCACATGCGCACAATGGTCGTTTGCGCCAGCACAGCTCTCCACACGCGTGCAGAGCGAACCTTCGATGCGTCGTAGCGCCTTGTGCATGCTCTTTTGCACACGAAGGTCCCCCGCCCGCATGCCGATATGATGAGAGTGTGAGAGCACACCAAAGTACCCGGCGCGCATGCTTTTGTGAATGTGAGTGTGAGACCGCACATCCGCGCGAGTGCACCTCCTTGTGCTCGCGCGCTAATTGTTGCCTATCAGCACGTCCAGCAGCACGTTGGAGCCCTGCTCGACAAAGTCGCCGAGCACGGCGGTGACCATGAGCACGAGCGGCTGCTGCACGATGCCCTCCACGAGCATGGCGAAGAAGCACGTCAGCAGCCAGCCGCACCCCGTGCGCTCGTCGAACACAACGCCGTACACGAGGTTCACGTACAGCAGGCACGCGATCGCGAGCGCCGTGCACGCGTGCGCCAGCAGCAGGAGCGCGGCGCGGTGCGGCGCGCAGCCCTTGAGCCACGCGGCGAACTCCGCGGCGCGGATGGCCGTCGTGCGCGCGCGCTGCGTCCTGCGCCGTTGCAACGGCAGCAGCGCATCAGGGGCAGGAGGGAACCAGCTCAGGCTGCTGTACCAGTATGGGGTTTGAGATAGCACTGGCGCTGCTGCCGCCGCAACAGGTCACATGGGAGCATTCAGGTGCTAGACAGCAACGCATACATCTTTGCCCAACAGCGCGCACTGCGCGATGAGTGGGGGATGCGCGGGCACTGACACAGTGTGGCTCATCAGCAGCGGCAACAGGCCGCACGATGTGTGGCCGCGCATTGGAAGTGCAGACTCTGAGGGTGGCAGCCAAACCTGTGGAAGTTCAAGATGAGGTGCTTGCAGCAGTGGCTTTTGTCCACGAGCGGCCCCTCCAATTCGGGTGACCACAATCTCAGATTGCTCACCCTCTAAAAACATTGTCCTGGCACTACGCACATGACGGAGCAGCAGCCCCAGGCACCGCATGACCACACTGATACTTCGAGTACTTGTCAAGGCAGAAGATGTTTTGACACCTCAAGTACACGTGAGCATTGAACACGCGAGCAAGCTGCAGAGTTGTCTCGTCAATTCCTGGACGCTGCAGAGGCGTGGCTCAAGTGCATGCAAGCAAGCTGCAGAATTGCCGCACCAATCGCTGGACCATGCAAACATGTCCCCTGGGTTAGCAAGACGGAACCGGAGCCTCGAATCCCACCCAGTATAGGGGCTGCAGCAGATGGCTACTGAGTGCTGCACTGCCATGGTGCACAACGCTCCGCACCAGGCAACGCACCTGAAAGCGCATTGCATTCTCGTCACCGCCGCTCGCTCCGCTGGTGTGGGGTTTGCCCACCGGAGGCGCACCTGCACGCGTTCGAAAGTGACAACATGCCATGCAGCTGTGAGCGCACATGCACATTCAATCTACGTTGACTTGGAGCAGTTGGAAGTTGTGCATAAGTTTAGGTACTGAGAAGGCGAGGTCCAAAGAGCCTTTCTGACCCAGCTCTGTACAAGCGCGTGCATGCACGACTCTGTACATCCAAGAGCATCATATTCGGGCATGAATGGCGGTTCCGCTGCAGGCGCAGTCGCAGGCAATCCACAGAAAAGCGGTGCCAAAAAATGGCACGTGCCATCATCTTCGCTCGTGCAAGTGCCTCAAGCCGTCAGCGACGCACAGCCTGCCAACACGAGCTGCACCGCCTCTGCTTGCCAGCGGCACATGTGCAGCACATGCCGTGGGTGAAACCAAGTGGTTTTCTTTGAAAGCTCGTAGGCTGCACGCGGCCGCAATGACGCGTGCGACACGCCATGCAGCACTTGTTAGCGCAGTGCGTGGTGCTGGGGCGGGCCAGGCCAGCGGCTGGCGCAATTGGATGCGCAGCGCTCCGCATGCAGCAGTTGCAGAGCGCTGCCGCATGTAGCTCAACACGCATGCATGAGAAAGGCAACGCCGCTGCGGCGCTTCGCTTCGATGAATTCAGATACTGTAAGGTGTCGGTGCTTTGCTTCAATGAATGTTCTAGTGCTCCCAAGTAATTGCAACCGAACTCACACGCTGCACAATGAACACAATTCACTGTAGTAGACACTTCCAAGTATGTTACTTCCAGAGGTTGATTCATGTACTCATGCGCACCTTGAGGATCTTGAGCCGCTCCAGCTGCTCATGGCACTTGAGCAGCAGGCGCACGACCCACACGGACAGCATCGCGAGCGCCGCCAGCACCACCACAACAGCCGCCAGCGCCAGCGACACCGCCGCATAGAACAGGCCACAGAGCCCCAGCCCCAGCGCCGCGACGCACTGCAGCAGCAGGTAGCGCGGCATGTGCGCGGGGCGCAGGCCGGCGAGCGCGTACAGGCCGTACGCGGCGAGCACTGCCACGACCGCGCTGAGCGATGCCGTCAGGTTGCCGCGGAGGCCGCCCGCGTGCGCCGCGTAGACGACGCCTGCGGTGCGCGCGCGCGGGAGGGGGCAGCGGCGGGGGGGGGCTGAGTTGCCGCTGCGGCGCAATGGGGGAGGTTGGCTGTTGTCATACGTGGGTGCGGCTGGTGCTGGAAGTTTGTCGTTGAGGGGGGCGGAGCGAAACGTCAGCAGAGGGTTCGATGGCGGGCTTGACCGAGCGCAGATGTAGTTGCCAACAGCACCTGTGCACTAAAACGGTGATAACTGCAACCGACATGGAATGAGTTCGATGAAGTCACAAGCAGACACTAATATCAAGGAAGGCAAAGCTACGCGCTTCTGACCAAGTAGTCAAGCTGGCAAGAGTTGTGTGTTGAAAAAACGGACGAGAAGACAGACAACGTCATGTTGCGGCGCTGGGCACCTGTCTCCAAGCTGGAGAAAGAAATGGGCGTGCGCCGCAGAGCAAGTGTACACCCGCACTACAGCATGTGCCCACGTGCGCACTGTTGCCAACAACCAGAGCACAGGAGAAGCAGCCACGCGAACCTCAACACCCCTCATCGCAGCGCGCGCGCAGAGCTCACCCGTCATGACCGCCGTGCCGACCAGCACGGCACCCGTCATGCGCAGCACCAGCGCCTGCAGGCGCGCGGCGTCGCGCCACATGTCGGTCGCCTGCACGTCCAGCGACTTCAGGTCCTGCACGCGCTGGACGACATTCACTCCGCGCCGCCTGATGCGCAACGGCGGCTCAGGACCAGCAGCGTGCAAGTCCCCCTCCGCCGAGGGGGGGCTCTTGGGCAGCACCCGGATGGTGGTGGACCGCACAGAGCCGCTGCCCCCCCCCTCGCCAGAGCGCGACAGGGGGTTGCGACTGCTCGACCGCAGGCTGTCCGAAGACAGCTGCTTCGGCAGCACCCGGATCGTAGAGGAGCGCGGCGACTCGCTGGAAGCGTACTCGCGCTCCGTGGAGGGTGATTGAGCGCCGAGCGCGCTGGCGATGACGCCCCTGCGCCACGCCGCCAGCGCCTGGCGGCGGCGGCGGTGCTGCGCCGCGACGGTCGCGGACTGCGGCGGCACGTTGGCGCGCGTGTACAGCGCCGGGAAGACCAGCACTACGGGTATCATGAACAACGATGAAACAACAACCATGGTCGCCTGCACGGCGCACGAGAGCGAGAGGGAGGGATGGCAGTTGCGTGCGAACGTGAGTTGATGGAGTTGGTGGCAGTGCCATCCTTCTGCTAGACAAGAGATGCCATGCAATATTCCAAAGTGCAGTTTTGAAACGCCTGCTGTGGTCTCACTGGGCGTGCACCTTCTGCCTCAGGCTGACCTGCTTGGTGCCATACAAGATAGCCTCAACAATTGGCTTTGTTTTAACGGCGCCAGTCTCACTTTCCAGTGCTAGTCACACACAGTGCCCGCATTCAGTTTCTGAAGCAACTCATGCAGCTGAGGCTCATGCTGATTTTCTTCCCACTACAATACTCCCGCGTTCGGTTGCCAAGCGCTACAATGGCAGCACCACTACGAGATCGCTGCTCTTCGGCACCCACCTTCTGCCCTACGCTAAACTGCTTGGTCCCATAGAAGATGGCCTGCATGGCCATGCCCGACAGCGTGTCGCACAGCATGATGACGGCGTGCTGCGGGCGCGTCATGCGCAGGTCGTGGCCGTCGCCCCTGTACAGCCGCCGCCATGCGTGATTGAACACAATCCCCTTTGCGCCGGACAGCAGTAGCCCCCCGTCCTTTAGCGCGGTCTTCTGCAGGGCCCTGCTGTCACCGCCGTCTCCGCCCGCAGCGCCCTCGGGGATCTGGTCCGCCTTGGCACCCGCGCCACCCCCTCCCGGCGGCTGCAGCCGCAGCTCTATCGCGCTGCCCGCCGCCGCGTCAAGGGTGTCGGCCATGTCGTCGCCAAACCCCAACGCGTCATCCGAGTCGTACAGCGACGTGGTGCGCTGCCGCGCTGTGGTGGCGTGCTGGCGGCGCCGGCGCGCGCCCTGCGCCGGCGACGCCGGCTCCGCCTCGCGCACCTCGTTGGCGTGGGCATCGGCGCGCAGTGCGGCCTCCGCAAGCTCCTCAATGGCCGTGTCCGGCGGCAGTTTCGCAGGCGCGATGCGGCCCGCGCCCACGTACGCGCGCCACAGCTGCTGCCGCGACCGCGCCAGCGCGGCGCCGCGGCCGAGGTGCCAGTGCAGCGCCGCGGCGTGCCCCAGGAAGAAGGCGAAGACGACCGCAAAGGCGACCAGGACGGCGGCGCGCGACGTGCGGTACAGCGACAGCCTCGCCGAGCCGTCGCGCAGGCTGAACGTGTTGCCCGTGGGCTTGTAGAGCTCGTGCGCGGTGGCGGAGAAGGAGGACAGGTGGCGTGTGCGGCAGTGCGCGCAAAGGGCGGCGGCGTCTGCGCGGCACGGCCCCACGCTCTCTACAACGACACCGAGCTGGCTCCAGGCCTGCCCCGTGTCGTCCCAGTAGGAGCACATGACGCTCATGGACAGCTTGGATAAGTCGTACTCGTATGCTACGGGTGGTAGAGGCACAACTATCGTGAGCGGCGCAGGGGGGACGGACACCGCCGCACCAGTGCTGTTGTACAGGTTGACTACTGCCACCTTGCCAGCCACTGTCGCGTTGGCGCTGGCACTGGTCGGGGCTTGACTGGGGCTTGCAGTAGGGACTACCGTGGACTGCTGCGCGGTGGGGGCTTGACTAGGGAGACAGGTGGGTTGTTGAGTCGTGGGGGCATGAGTCGGCAATGCAGTAGGTGGCTGCGTTGTCGGAAGTGGAGTGGGGACCGCTGTGGGGGTTAACGTTGAAGGTGACTGCGTGGGGTTTGGTGTGGCTGCTGTCTGCGAGGGAACTGACGTAGGAGCCCCAGAGGGAACTGCCGTGGGCACTGACGTAGGTTGGCGAGAAGGAACTGACGTAGGAGCCCCAGAGGGAACTGCTGTGGGCACTGATGTCGGCGGCTGAGAGGGAACTGACGTAGGACCCCCAGAGGGGACGGCCGTGGGGAGCTGCGTGGGCGATGGACTGGGCACGCGGGTGGGGGCAGGCGTTGGGGGCTGAGTCACAGGCGACTGAGTGGGTGCGACGCTGGGGCTCCCCTTTCCACCGCCGCTCTGCGCCTGCGACGGCTGCACTGCGCCCATGTCTGTCACGACCACGGCGTAGGTGGCGCCAGCGTCAACTGAGACCCCGCCAGGCGTCGCGCTGACACTTGCAGCCACTTGCACGCTCACGCCGCCTGCCGCCATGCTGGTGCCCTGTGCGAAGGTGTCCGTTTTGACAGTCATGACCAGGCCCGCAGAGCTGTTGCTGGCGGCGACAGCAGTGTAGGTTTGTGACTCCCCTGCGGCCCAATTGGAGGCTACAGCCCTGGCAATCAGTCGCAGATGTAGAGCATTGCAACCATGTTAAAGATGGGGGCTATACTTTCATGTTGACCTTCAATGTTCCGAGTATACGTACGTTGTCAATGTCTGAATGCACATGCTGCAATAGTCAATGAGATGGGTGCAGCATACTATTAGCGGCAGTTCACAGGATCTGTGCAACAGGCCTGGAACTCTCCTTAGACAGTTCCCCTCTGTGGAACGTCATCATAGGGAGCGTCCAGACTTTCTACACCAGGCACTGAGGTGCCCCTCTTGCACTAAGCCCGTTACTCTCTGCTGCCTGAATGTGAGGGCCACACCATGCATCTGGGTCTCTGGCTTTCCGTATATGGCTCTGCCAATCAAGCTTGCTAAGGCCTGCACCACCGGGCCTGTGGCACATTTGCTGCATGTCTTTGCTGTAGTGCCAGGTATTCGTTTTCGCTTACTCAGATGGGAACTGAAGCAGGGCTGACTCAGAGTCACATTCTTAGGATGAAGGGCTTGCACCGCTCCAGGCAAGCCTTGCGCAAACTTTTGCGCACTCATCCAACCTATACACCTCTGGTATGCAGTAAGCCTTGCAGTCTCAGCATCAGCTTCTCATCACCATTTTGCTTTTTGGCGCAAATGTCATTTATCATGCGCGAACTAGCCATGTGGTTGACATCGAGTTGGTACACCTTGCGTGGAGTCAGTTGACATGCTTGTTGATAGCAATGTGTGACGGTCAACATATAGACATTTCCCATTTTTCTGTAGTTTTTTAGCAGGTACTGCGGCTCGGAGACCTGCTAGCCACTGCCGCACTGCACTGCGAGCGCACGGTGCTTTTTGAACACCCAGCCGCAGACTGCAACACTACTAAGCACAGCCAGCTGAGCATGCTGACGGGCTGGCATGCCTGTGTAATGGCATTCTAGCGTTCGTGATACGATTCGCAGTTGAGCCTTACCTGCCAAGCTGGCCGATGACGATGGTGGCACTGCTCAGTACCTCATCAGCTCCCTGGCCTGCCACAACCGTCACATTCGCAGCCGCTGTCGTGTTGGCCACCACCGCCGGAATATTGCTGACGTTCGTTGCAGCAATGACGCCGTCCAGAGCAGTCAGCAAATGCCCCGCTGCCTGGTCCCCCACCGCCCCCTGCCCCGTGTTTATCACCGTCTGCACGGCAGCGACACCCGCCGCCGCCACAGCGCAGCTGGTGGCGCCGCCGTTGCCCTGACCATCCACCACCTGGGCCGACCCAACCAAGGCGCCATCGCCGCCGACCACCTGACTCACCGTGTACGCAGCGCTGGCGGTGGTGATGGGGTCCGGCACCACGGCCGCTGCGGAGGTCTGCACCGCGCTGAGCACTGCTGTGTGGGAGTTGCGCATGCGCCAGTCCCACAACCACCACAACAGCGGCTGCTGCTGGGGGGACAGCCTCCGTCCGCCTCCGGAGGCGGCGCCGGTGCCGTCCGTGCGCTGCACGGAGAGCACCGTGGCGCGCGCGGCCGCGAGGTTGAGCGCCGCGTGCGGCCCGCTGCCCCTGAGGACGGCGTCAAGATCGCTGGCGATCGCGGCGGCGTCGGTGACGTCGGCCACGGGTAGGACGGATCTGAGCACTGCGGGCGCGCCGTCGGCGCCGAGGGAGGTGACGGCCTCGCAGCCTAGCGCGTCCTGCACGCGCAGCAGCACGGTCACGGCGCCGTCGTCGTCCGCCAGTCCCAGCGGCAGGTACCCCTGCCAGGACTCGTAGGCGGCGAAGGGGCTCGCGGAGAGCGGCTGCATGGCTGCCGCCACCGCGGGGGTGAGCTGCCCGCTGACGGTGACGTTGCCGTGCGCGAAGCCAAAGGTGTAGCTGAGGGGCAGGTCCGCGGCGTCGTCCGTCCTGCCAGCCAGTGTCACACACAGCGAGAAGATGGATGGGAAGGTCACGTCAGGCCTCTGCCAGCAGGTTTGAGCGCTGTAGCGGTTTCGGAACAATGTCGGCAAGAAGAACTGCGTGAAACCAAGATCATAATGTGCGTCTCGTGGCAATTTGACCTGCAAGGCAGCATCCTAGAAGGCACTGACATATTGAGTCAGGCGTTAGGCCCAATCTGATGTGTAGCAGCTTGGTCACCAACCTGCGTCGGTGGTGCTATCGCCCGCCACGTGCCGATGTGAATGTAATCACTTGGCAGTGCAAAATGCTGGCTATCCCAGCGCCTTGGCGTCGCTCGCTCGCTTGAAATTGCAATGCGCAATAGGCACCGCAGGGTGTATGCATTGTATGTACAGTATGTATACATGCTACTTCACTGCTGAGCTGCCTGCCTGAGTTGGTACATCGTGCCAAATTGCGCAGGCTCAGCTTGTGAGTGACCTCACGATGACTTGACTTCCGTCAGCCGCACCCACAATCTTGAGGTTCATGCTCCAGTCATGCAGCACTGCGTCGGCAGGACCAGAGCGGCCGACCAGTCCAGGTGAACACGGCCCACTGACCAGAAGCTATCTAAATGGGCTGACCTCATCTGACATTTGGACTGAACCACAGCCCTGCCAGTGGTTTCACTGCCACACCAAGTTCAGTAAGCTTCAAGGCCTGCTGCAATTACCAGTAGACCCCCCCCCCCCCCCCCCCAGGGGTGCGCTGTATAATTTGTGGAGCGGCCCCCGGGCTCGTCTGACCACAAGGCCCACTGAAATTCAATTCATTGGTTTTGCTCCACTGTGTGACCAATTTGTTACTCTACGCAGGACACGGCAGAGCGCCTACTCTAGAGCCCGATTACGCTGCGGCGGCAGGAGCCCATCTTGGTGTTGTCAGGACGTACAGCAGCAATAGCAGTGATGCTTCTACCCTACATACAATAATCACTCGCTGGACCTGCTGCACTAATCGCTCTGATGCTGCCAGCGACTTCCTCAGTGAGATGTACTAACGGCTGACTCCCTGAGGCTAATGATGACAGTGTAGCGCCGTAAGGTGCCTCTGCGAATTGCATTTGCCGCCACAAAGCCGCTCCCCCCCCCCATCCCATTAATCGCACTTAGTCGAACGGAGGCTCAATATGGCACAAACCCACGCCAACCATAGCACGACCGCTTGATCTACACACTTGGACTATCACCTGACAGACTGGGTATGCGCATTCAGTGACTTGATGAGGAGCTTACCAGCCGGCAGCCGTCAGGGTGATCATGTCGAACCCCGCTTGTACCGCGCTGCCAGTCGCAATGCTTGTGACAACGTGCCCTCCATGCGGTGGCCGATTCATCACCACGTCCACGGAGGCGATGCCGATCCCGTCCGTTGCAGTATCCACACAGGTAAGCGTGAAAGTGTACGTAAAGCCTGCCGCTAGCGCCCCCGGTACGACCACTTGTGTCATGCGGTCGGGCGCTGTGCGGAAGTAGGTCGACCACGTGTCGTTGGTGACAGGGGGGGTCAGGTGGGCGCCGGTGATGGCCCACTGTGATGTTACCTGCAGCGCATCAACACACCACACAGGGGAAGCGTCATTCAACTTGAAGCGCCGGTGACGTAAGTATGACTATTTGAAGTTCTACCTACTAACATGCTTCTGGTATGAAAATGCGCCCCCACAAATTTGAAGAGCCCAGGCAGGCACATGATGATTGAGCTAATTTCTGAGCAGGGATGATACGACCAGTTGCTCTAGTTGGGCAGTTCATGACTGGTTAATGCTAATACGCTCTTCGCTAACATAGTCACCTCCGAGAAGCAAAAAACATTCACAACACGGGCGCGATTACAGACGCCTACCAGCCTACTAGGGGTCTACTATCCTGCTTGTTCACGAGTATGCTTGACAAAAAGCCTGAGGTGTCCTGTACATAGTGTCAGTCGGTCTGCAGGCACTTCTGATGCAAGAAGAACCTGATGGCTTACTTTGTCAATGTCGGATGTATCACTACGGTGGCTGTCACTGCCTTTAGCAGGATTGCAAAGAACGAAGCGCACTGCGCCCGCAACGTTCAAAGGGAAAGTGGCATTTGCGGATGCGCAGCAAATTGCTGCACTTGTCAGTAGCACTGGGAGCAAAAGGCAGACCATGAAGCTGTGCGCAGGTGCTGCTGTCAGCCCTTCGCCGCACATGGATAGGATATATATTGGATCATTGAGCAAGGCAGTGCGCTCAGTGAAGTCTCAAACTTGAAACCGTCTCCAGAAACTAGTGATTGTCTGACGCCTGTTTTGAGAGAAGGCTGTAAACTTTTCCCGAGGCACCTGGTCGTGGTATTAGCTGCAGCAGCGGCAACCACGGTTATTGGTGGAAGGCGCATGCGGCTAAAAATCCCTTGTCACCTAGAGCTCTTACGATCTTCTGATTTGATCTCATTGGATCAATGGTTGACCTGCATGTGATGAGCAAGCCTTACCTGGGCATCAACAGTGGACACAGCAGAGCCCGCAAGTACCAGTCTTGCTGTCGGGTTGAACTTCAGCTGGAAAGGGGCCACCTGGATGGAGACCAACGGAGGGTTGCCTGCACCCAGGGTAATCTGCAAATATAGAGGTATACGGCGCTGGTGTCAGCTGTCACTGACTTCTTGATCACAAAGCAAAAGCATGAGCAGCGAATGAACGGCAGAACCTTCAAGATCATCATGATGTTGAGATGCCCATGCTGGACCGTCCGTACACTCTGTCGTGCCGCCTAGTTATTCTATGACTGATGTCAGAGACCTGTATTTGAAGACGAATGGCGAAGCGCAGACGGCAGATGTGATCTCTACATTGGTACATACCGCGGCACCAACTGGACAAGCAAAATGATTAATCAACCTGAGCTCCTGTAGTATATGGAAATATATCTCAACTCTGCAATGGTCTTCAACAAGCACCATTTGCGGCGTTCAAATTAGACAACGTCTGAGTCAGGATTACATACTATCATATCAGATACTGACGACTAAATGTGGAACCGCGCCGCTGCGGTGGCATGACACCATGCTTCTTGCCGTACTGCAGGCTGCATACAACATGCATTGCCGTGTGCCAGCGCAGATGCTTTACCCACAGAGTCCCTGCATGCAGTAGACAAATAAATACATCATTGAGGCCAACCTTGGCATATACTCAAAGCAAATAAATTCATATAGATAGGCGCCTTCCCAGCGTGTCCTGCTGGGTCACAGGCAGCCAACTTCAAGACAGCCTGCCTGTGGTGTGCACAGTGTCATGCAGTATGTTGCAGCAGCGGCTGAGCATACTTGCGCACCAAACAACACACCCCACACAAAAGCTATAGCGCTAAATCATCGCTGGCTCACCGTGCTGGTGGCCGTGTCCTCGCGCAAAGCCATCCAGGGCGCAGCGGCCCCCGCAGCGCCCTTGCTCACGGTGACGGCGAAGGTGTACTCGACCCCCCTCTGCAGCGCCGTGCCGGCGACAGTCATGACGCCCGCATCATGGTGAGCGCCCGTTGTCAGCACGGTGGAGCAGTTTGTGCCACCGGTTGTGGTGCAGCTCCACGCGTAGCTGAAGGGGACGTCGGCGACGTCATCGGGGTCCAGAGATGAGGTGGCGTCGAGCGTGATTGGGACGCCAGCGGGGGCCGTGCGCCTAGACCCCCCTGCGGAACCAAAGCATACCGCAGAGGTGAGACGAACAGCTTCGTGCACGATAGGGAAGCAAAGCATGCTGCAGCTGCAATGCTGGATCAACATGCATATGCAACATCGCAAGTGCGTCAACACACAGTTATCATGCATGCAATCGCAAATGAGCAACTAACCCAGAATTGGATCTGTGCCTTAAAACGTAATACCTTCTGTGGCCGACTGCATCCACCATGCGATGAGTTGTGTACTACCAGAATGGATTTGTTGAACCTAGCAATGTAGCGCAACAAGAATCTCATGAAAGTAGTCATCACGCTGGTCACGGTTGTAGTCAGCTAAGATGGGCAGGTGATTTCCAGCACGTATGTGTATCATGCACTCGGTTGATGTCTTGTAGCATCACCAGCACACTGTCAATTCAAGCGCGCTTCTAGCTGAGACCATGTGAAACATGCAAACTCCTGAGCACTGCTGTGCAGCATGGACGCAAAAACTCACCGAGTATCACCGCGCGTATGCCACTGGCTACGACGTCAACAGTGATGTCCTTGGTCTCCGTGTTGCCCTCGTCAAACACCGCGGTCACGCGAAACACGTAGGAGCTGCCGGCGTAGCCCAGCAAGTAGGCAGGAAAGAGCATCTGCCTCGCGTCGGACTGCACATGCGCCGCCAGCGTCTCATCCAGCGTCGCGACCCCATCCACCGCCTCCGTCCTGTTAATCAGCGCCCATGAGAACGTGGCGGTGGCGCCGAGCAGGGCGAACGTGGTGTTGTCCACAATTAGTGCGCCGCACGACGTCTTGACGCCCGTCACGCGCAGCGTGAGGGCTGCGCCCCGCAGCGTGGTCAGCGCGGTGTCCCCCTCGACGAGCAGGCTCGGCGGATCATTGCCATCCGTGATCACGACCTCCACACTCGTCGTGGCCGAGCCGCCGAGGAAGCTGGTCAGCGTGAGCGACAAAGTGTACGTTACGCCGCTCTGCAGGTTCGCGCGCGGCACGGCGAGCGCCAGACCGTACACGCCACCGGCGGCAGCGCTCAGGTCCAGCGCAGGCGCCGTGACATTTGTCGTGTATGACCACGCGACTGTCGGCGCGACCCAGCCAAAGCCGCCGGAGGCCGTGGCGTCGACAACCATGTCGTTGCACGCGCCCACCCACGCGGGCGCATCAACGCTCAGCACAGGGGGCAACACCGCAACAGGCGCCGCGATCAGCGCGCAGGCATGCGCCGCCAGCAGCTGCGCGCCGTCGGACGCCGCAAGAATGCCCACAGTGCTCAGCATCACCGCGTCCGTGGCCCCGTTCACGCAAGCGCCGCCGCCGGCGTTCGGCACCAGCGTCGCGCCCTCAGACAGCGCGAGCCACAGCGTCTGCGCGTCGCGCCACTCGCACGAGGGCGCCGCGCCGGCGAGCAGCTGCGTGCCAGTGCTCAGCAGGTCGCTGCAGAGCGCGTCCGAGGTGACGACGGGCTCGCTGAATGCCAGGGCAACGCCGCTGCCGTCGCCGTACATCTGCGCTGTGAAGCGGACGGGCACGCGCGTGGGCGCCGCCGTCGGCACCGCCGCTGCGACGTGGCGGCGAGAGGGGAAAGCAGTATGGGCACAAGGGGGTGGGCGTCGGGCGATGTTGATGGGCATGGAGATTGTCAATGCTGCAGACACAGCAACTTCCCACCAGATGCAGGCGCCTGAACGCATTGTCATGGCAATGTGAAAGAGCTACCAGAAAGAGCTACAACACTCTGGCAACTTAAGGCTGGAGCGGCTAAGGCTGGAGCGGCAAGAGTGGTACAAATCAAGAAGAGTGACTCGCCACTTAGCTGTGCATCAGGCGAAGACCTTGCAAACCTATGCTTTCATACATAGTCATCACAATTCCTTCGCCGCTTGTCATGTTTGACTCTTCATCAGCAATGGACTAGCTCAATCTACACTCCATGAAGAAGTTGTAAAAAGTTTCCTGAACTGTCACTTTACATCCAACAAGGCAGGCAGCGAATGAATTGATCCTACGGGTAGGTATACGCACGCGCAGCTGCAGCACATGTACACGCTCTGCACTCACTTGGCGTGCTGGTCGGCGTCGCTGTCGGGACGGCGGTGGGCACTGCCGAGGGGACTGCTGTAGGGGTTGCGGTGGGGGTCGCAGTGGGTTTCGCTGTGGGGACAGCTGTCGGAACGGCAGTGGGGGTGGCTGTGGGAACCGCAGTAGGGGTCGCAGTGGGCGTTGCAGTAGGTGTTGCTGTAGGGACCGCGGTAGGGGTTGCCGTCGGGACAGCAGTAGGCTTTGCCGTGGGCGTCGCTGCAATCGTGGCGGCAGTGCGTGCAGCAGGGACGAGCATGGAGGGACAGTGAGGGCTGGGGCGTTGTCATCAACTGATGTGAATGACAGTGCTCACGTCCATCAGTGCTCGCCAGGAGCCATACCAAGGGGTGGATCAGGCGCTACCACTCGAGCTGTCTGCAATTACACCGAGCGGCTCAAAAAAGGAGCAGCAGCCACATGCTGTCCAGCGTGTTTGAGCTGTTCATCAAATCATCACGTGCTGAAGTCACTTGATGCGTTACAGATGATGATGATGGTCGCGCTTCAGATCCTGTCCGTCAATCACTATGGAGTTCATCAGAAGAGTGAAGATCAAGCCAGGAGGTTGACACTTAGTCTACCCAGCAGTGCCATCAGGAGCACAGCGCTGATTACTGAACAAAGGGCAAACACTGACAATTGCAAATTGGAGACGCCCACTGCCGGTCTGTTTACCATGCAGGCCATGAAAACTGTCACATAGTTTGGGAACGGTCCACGTGGAACGTTCTGAGTACCGCTACACAGTTGTATGGCTAAAATATTTGTCGTGCAGAATTGTCCTGTTGTCTGCTACATACGGTCATTGATGTAAACACGTCTGTTTTTGCTGTACACTGTTTATTGACAAGTTGGACCTTGGTCGCTGTCTCACAAGGCCTGGGGTGGACCTGGTGCAGTGCTCAACTGTTGAAGTTGAGTGTTGACCTTTGGAGATCACAACCAGTGCAGCAGAGACAAACCAAGACCACCAGCCAGCAACACAGGAGCCCTCTCCTGGAGCAGCCCGACAACAACAGCCCAAAGTGAGACGATACCTTGTAGAACAATCACAAAATGAATGATAGCCACCACCGTAACGGCTTGTGTTAATTTGGCATCTGAAATCAGGCGAACCTGCATCTCCTTTCAAGCTTCGCACGCTCACAACACTCGCTCATCCAACCAATACTATCGCTCCCCTTGCCATATTCCATTCTATCACTCGTCCAATTTGAAACACCACTTGCCATTGTGGGGATGCCCGCGCTGTTTCTTGATACTTCCGATTTTACTTCATTTCAGAATATTTCGCATGACATTGTGTTGTTGCAGCAACTGCGCCCTCAGGCTGGTTGCATGTGGTTGGCCTGAACCTGCAGCGTTGCCTCAATCGATTTGGTAAATTCTCGAGTGTGCAATCTCCTGAGCGTCCTCGATTACTAGGACAAGCATTGCAGCAATGTGGCGAGATTATGGGAGGTTGGTACGAGTGCTACGACACAGCACCTGACACGCTGAGCATGTCTTCACTGACTCCGATCCTGGTTTCTCAGCACTATAAATTTTAAACTGCCAAGCATAAGCGCCCTGCTGTGCAGTGCGTCTTGAGAGGTTGAATTGGCCTCTCTTGGTTGACGTGGCGCCACAGGGTCCTGCATCCTGTTGACCTCGTGTGGCCTTAGATTGAACTTGAAGCTGCAACCCGCAATGCTGTATCCTACGATGCTACTACTAGTAGTACTGTTCCGCGTGCGAACTGTGGGCGGCACCACTATCACAAAGTGAGAACAGTACTTGCAAGACTCTAGCTGTGTTCCAGGGGACGGCTTCACTGGTATCCTTAGTAACTTGAAGTTCCTTGAACCCCATTACCTTTTCGTGTGTGCTGCATCACACATGAGGCATTTTTTCTCAACAATGCCCCAATTGTTCAAAACGAATTATCACGTTTTCAACAATCATTATGCCCCAATGTCATGCGCCATTTGACGTGGTTTCCGGGTGTCAGACACGTACATTCACATCGTCAAGACTTGGTCTACATAAGCCAAGCATTTATAAATAGCAACTAATCTGTTTAACGTGCCTTGCTGGTCTCTTGCGTTGTGTTTTGCTCTGGAACACAATTTGATGCCATTGGCCCCCTCCAAGAAAGGGGGCAAGGGAAGGAGAGCCTCCAAGAGGGCCCTGTCCCCGAGCCCGGGCAGCCAGACTGTGAGCCCGCATCCTCCGCGAAGGAGGACCCCGAGAACGGCGACGGCAACGAGGCCGCGGCTTCCGGGGCCCGACACATTCGCCGAGGCTTTGGACAGGGCGGACGTCGAGGAAGCCGGCAACGATGAGCACAGCAAAGACGCTGAAGAGGGCGGCGACAAGGACGCCAAGGTCCCCCTGTCGCCGCCCGCGCTTGATCTCCATGACGACTCTTTCGCCATGGCAACCACTGAAGAAATTCTCACCGGTCTGCACGCCTGTGCGACCGGAGAGCTTGAGCGCCTCAACGGTGAGACAGCAGACTGTACTGAACGCCTGACACGCCTCAAGACGTTGCAGGCTCATGCCAGACGCACGTCGCAGGGCAGCGCAGGCAAGGAGAGGGAGATAGCCGAGTACCAAGTCCGGCTGTATGCCGTTGAGCGCGAACAGGTGACCAAACTGAATGCCAGGGCTGACTTCGAGCTTCGTGCTGAGCAGCCTCGTCCGCGATCACAAAGGCCCGCCCCGCCCAGCTGCTCAGTGATACCACCGATGCGATTGATGTCGAGCGTCGCCTGTGCACCTTGAAGTTTGCCAACTTGAAGGATGGAACATTGTGCCTGCCATCCCTGTCGGACGCGCTCGCCTTCGCAAGAAGGGGGAGCCGCGCTCGTGCTTGGCAAAGGTGTGCAGGCAACCATCAACATCAGCTGCATCGGTGATTTCGCTGAGCAGCTGAGCGCGTGCGTGGGCGTTCGTTATCGCGGCTGAGATCATGCGAGGCTACTCGGCGCGAAGCTCAAAGTCAGCCCTGGCATTTGGCAACCTGTTCGCGCTCAACGGCGTACAACCTGACATGATACTGGCCACCTCTCTGTCCTTGCCTGTGTTGCCCTGTGACGTGCATTTGGCATAGGCCTGCAACGTCTCGAGGCGTATCAGTCGGTCAGTGCAGTCTGTGGTCTCACCGTTGAGGCGCTCTAGTTCTGCGGATGCACAGGCATGCAGACTGGTGAGAATTCCTTCAATGATGTCATGGCGTTATTCACCCTCACTTACGATTGAACCCTAACGTTGACGACTCTAACGGCGGTGGCAGTGCTAACAGCATTGCTGAGGGCCTTGCCGTGATTCGCCAACTAGTCCATGCGATTACTCGACGGCTGAAGACCTCGTACTGGTGAACCCCATGTCCAGGGTGGCTGGTCACTCTGGACAGCCTGCACGCGGCGCTAGTGGAGTCGGGCATTGGTGCGAGCGCTTACTCCACAGCTCTGGCGAAGGCGGCGCACAAGGCTAACGTAACCCCTTCGCTGACGACAGAAGTAATGGGGCGTTCCATTGGCTGGACGTCCATGGACCACAAGCAGCGCCGTGCAGTTCTCGACCACTCTGCTGCTCAAGCAGATGCCCGTGCCTTTCCAAACTGTACACGCGCACACGGGTGAGAACCCTCAAGACTCCAAGTTGTAGTTTAAGCGGCTCGGCCGCGCGTCTGGGTACAATGACAGCGAGGACTAGGTCCGGTCCCCACTTCATTCAAAGCTTAACGCCCGCTGAGCGCAAGGCTCTGAGTATCACTGGTGACAACATGTACGCCGAAGCGCTTTCTGTGCTTGCCAGCAAGGCTCACAACTTGTGGAGCAACGAGAATGGCAAGGGCCCAGCTGACAACGCCGACTTGACATAACCTGATGCCAGTGCGTTGACGGCGACTCGTCCGGCGCGCCCCGCAAGGTGAACAAGAACCCCAAAGGGTCCAGCAAGGGCCGCCACGCTGTCAAGACAGCCGCTGCAAAGAAGACCGCGGCAACCGTGACCACCGCAGGGACTTGCAGATACATGTAAAGTCCTGGCGTGGCTGGTTGCAGCGCATTGCTGCTTGCGGTTTTCGCCAACAGCGATCGTAACAATGCGCATGCAAGTGGCCGAGCATACTGCAAATGGACCAGGTACTGACAAGCGCTCATCTGTCCATGTGATGAGCGCTGTTGTAGCAGCAGACTTGAACCTGGATGATCTAGAACATGGCCATGTGATACTTTTTCTAGATCCCCAGGCAGGCGTGAAGTTGCCAACTGCACCGTCTGAATGCACACACGATAGAGATGCAGCGGCAGACAGGTCTGCTGGACATCCATGGACTATGAGCAGCGCCGTGCAGCTCTCGACCACCCTACGGCTCAAGCCGATGCTGCTTGTGCGTTTGCAAACCTCACGCGCACACGGCGAGAACCCTGAAGGCTTCATCTTGCGGTTGATGCGGCTCGCGTGCGTCTGGGTACAACGACAGCAAGGACTACATCAGGTCTCGGTTCATCCAAAACTTAACCCCCGCTGAGCTGAACAAAACTTTTGACAACGTGTACGCCGAAGCGCTTTCTGTACTTGCCAGCAAGGCTCACAACTTGTGGAGCAATAAGAACGGCAAGGGCCCAGCTGACGACGCCAAATCGAGCGATGCCAGTGCTTCGACAGCGATTCATCCGGCGCGCCCCGCAATTGAACAAGCTCTGCAAGGCGCGTTGCAGCAAGGGCCGCCGTGCTGTCAAGACAGCCGCTGCAAAGAAGACCGCGGCAACCGTGACCGCCGCAGGGACATGCAGATGTACAGTCCTGGCGTGGCTGGTTGCAGCGCGTTGCTGCTTGCGCTTTTGGCCAACAGCGACTGTAACAATGCGCATGCAAGTGGCCGAAGATACTGCAAATGGTACTGACGAGGCATTGCAGAGGCGTGTGCACGTGATGAGCGCTGTTCCGGCAGCAGACTTGAACGTGAATGATCTAGGACATGCCCACGTGATGCTTTCTAGAAACCCAAGCAGACATGAAGCTGTTAACTGCAGCATCTGAATGCACACATACCGCTGCAGACAGGTCTGCTGCAAAGGAGACAGTGCCATCGCGCCGTCCATCTTATGTTCTGTTGAGTTTGACCTGTGAATGTGGCATTCAATGTTTGGTATAGTCTGTTGCCTGAGATTACGAAACTTACCCGTTGGAACGGCTGTAGGCGTGCTGGTGGGCGTAGCCGTGGGAGTCGCAGTCGGCACCGCAGTTGGGGTCGCTGTCGGCGTTGAGGTCGGGGTTGCAGTAGGTGTAGCTGCATCTCAACAGGTGTCACACAGACATGCGATTCGGAATGTCAGGGCTGCAATGTCCTTGTGACACTGTGCAATTGATACTATATCAAAAACCGGCGGTAAGTTCGATGCAAAAACGCCTCCATCGCATTCACGTGCACACCAGTCTCAGAGCTGCTGCAAGAGCTCAGACCGCCGTGCGGCAGCTGCCACTGCAGGTATAGAAGACGACTGCAGGGCTACTTGAGTGCAGGAGACAGTAGTACTGCAGGAGCAAAAGAGTGCCACGTACATCAAATGAGGCAAACTTCAGCTGTAAGTTCTTCTGAAGTATGCAACTACTTTGACGTGTACATACTTTAAACGAATATCATGCTTCACATTATCCCTTCTCAACAAATCGCATGTTGAACCAGAAGTACAGGCGACCTGGTATGATGTGCCCGGGATCTACAGCACGTGCACGTCAGCCACCTTGCTGCACGTCGGCTACCTGCAAGTTGAGTGTAATCTTGCAAGTTGTAGTGTATTCAGACCAAAGTGTAAAGGCTTAGCGCCTGTGCAGGCCATGCATGCCGCCACAGATTAAACGCCTGCCAGTATGCAAATGTATTGCTTCATCGCAATGATTACGTGTTCAGCTGTCAGCCACAGTGAGTCAGTGAGTGACTTAGTCTGGTCGCGCTGTCAAACTGCAACGCCCCACCACAAACGGGGCAGGCATGCAGTTGCCGACTGCAGCGTACTATGACATGCTCCATCAAGATGCAGCGGTAGACGGGTCCGTTGCAGCAGAGAAAGCGCCACTGCTATGATCTGTTGAGTATTGCTTCCTCAAAGCAGACGACCCATAAGGGTGATTCGTGACAAAGCTTAGTGCCTGACTTTGTAGATAGTATACTGACAGTGTGTTGCCTACCTGTTGGCACGGCCGTAGGCGTGCTGGTTGGCGTAGCCGTTGGCGTTGCCGTGGGAGTTGCAGTTGGCACTGCAGTTGGAGTCGCTGTCGGAGTTGAGGTCGGGTTTGCAGTAGGTGTAGCTGCATGAACAGGCATCGCAGAAATGAAAGCTGCGATGTCAGGCTGCAATCTCCTTGTGTGCCTCTAATACCCTTCGAACACAATGTCATGCACGTGCACGCAAGGCATCAGCTGTGCTGCAAGAACTGAGACTGCCACACGCCGACTGTCATCGCAGGTGTGAGTGCCATTAGGGCTTGCTGAATGCAGAAGCCAGCAGTACAGGTAAAGTTCAAGGAGAGCTACCCAGGGCAGCAGGCTCTGAAATAAAGCACACTCAGAAGTGCACTTTTCACACTACGCTGCATTCATTGTGTGTGAAGTCTGCTTCAAGGTATCAACATTTCAACAGATTTTTATGTTGAAGTACAAGGAATACGGAATGATGTCTGTACTAGGTATGTGCTGTGCTCATCACTGTAATGCCCATGTCACTTTGAAAGGTACCACCTACAAATAGTGTGACTGTCAGTGAGCAATCTACTTGGTGAGCAAGCTGAAGACAAGCACCGAATATGTGGAACCTGAGAATAACAATGAGCTGCAGGTGCCACTGGGTGGGCTGCACACATGGCGCCCTGTACTTGTTCTGCAGCATTAAACCCGCAGCACTTTCTACTGCCATGGGCAAGTCCATGGAGTTGCTTTAGAGCAGCAAACTGATTCTGGCAGCGCTGGCACGTGCTTGCCGGCACCAGCACAGCATAAGCTACATTGCGCAAAACATGTCATTACACATAGATGCCTGATGCATGTTGAACCGACGAGTACAAGCAGTTGCACGGTGCATCAAGATGCTGTGTTGTATGGTTCAGAGCATTCGTTGCTCATCTGTATGCAATTAAGAGCTTGCATGACAGTGGCAATTCAGCTAACTGTAGATATCCTGGGTTCAGCTAACTGTAGCATATACTGGGCGATGCCATGTAGACTGCAGTAGTGATACGCAGCAAGTGGCCTGCTGGGGCTTGGCTCAGTGCGAGACCATGCATCGACAAAGCGACACAGTTCAGAAAATAGCACTCCTCTAATGCTACAGACTGCAGCAGATAAGAACGCGCTGTGCAGCATGCAAATGAGAGAGGTGAGCCACAATGACACGGCCATGCGCATACATCAGCTGCTGGCGCAAATATCGACAGCAGGGATGTTGCTGCCGCAGCGGCTGACTCACTCACCTGTAGGTACCGGTGTAGGCTTAGCAGTGGGTGTCGCAGTTGGCGTAGCTGCAGCAGACATTACCACCAAGCCCACCGTATGTAAGCATGGCGATGTTCACATTGACATGATAAATGACAGACCTGCTGACATTGCATTGCCTCAAAAAATTGCATGATGAGGCTACAGCAATCGCAGAGCAGATTCAGGGCCTATCGTGTTGGCTAGACACATCCGGCAGCCATCAGTGGTGCCTATGATACCCCCTCTGAGGCACTGAAACGCTCAGTACCTCCCAAGAGGCAGTGCACAGGAAGGCAGGTGATGTGTTGCTGCCATCTACGTCAACCCGCTCACGCTTCACTGTCAATGCTCATTTGCACCATCAGCTCTGGCTTCTCCTCGCCACCCTCCCTCACACATCCATACGGGCTCCATACTGCTGACAAACATCTCACAGCAGGATGCTTCGCAGCGGCGCAATTGGCAAAAGCAGGCTGGAGTTTGCTGACGCAACACAAGTTACAGCCAGCGCCACAAGGATGCGAACCCTCGTTGTGACAGATGCGCGTGGACAGGCTCACTGGCACATTATGATACTCCTGCGCATACATACATGACACTGTAGGATGGTGATTAATACAAGACACCCGAAGGCTTCGCGCTCCACCAAGTGAAATCCATCAATGCACAGTCAGATGCAAACCCATGCTCACCTGTGGGGACCGCAGTGGGCATTGCCGTTGGAGTGGCTGTGGGAACAGGGGTGGGCTGCGGCGTGGGCGCCCAAGTATTGTAGAACCACCGCACTTTCCCTTCGCCGGTCGAGAGCGTCAGCACGTCAAGCCATCCGTCGTTGTTTATGTCGCCGAGGGCCATGAGCTTCGCGCCGGTGAGGCTCGTGGAGGCTGTGTACTTGTTCCACGCCCTCGCGCCGCTCACGGTGGTCGCTTGGTACACGTACAGTGCGCTCTCACCAGAGCTCAAAATGATGATGTCGTCCTGGGTATCGTGATCAGCGTCGGCCATGGCGACGTCCTGCGAAGGCGACACAAACACCACCGCAGGAAGGTGAGGAGATTGATGGAAACGATTCAACAGATCTAGAGCGCTATTGATGTGTGGCCCTGCAGGGCTGCATGCAGCGCACCAGCGCATGTGAGTGTCTGCCTCCGCGTCGTCAGTCACTGTGTAGGGCTTGAAAGGCGATGACGACAAACACGGCAGCGCTCAGAGCTTGGTGAGGAGCTTGGTGAGGTCAGCTTGCAGTGAGAATGGACGTGGTATCTCATGAAGATACACGATAAGCAATCTGTATACCAGTTTGGACACATTCTGCATGATCAATCACAAGAGCATCAACAAGTGGAAGTGCTCAGCGTCAGTGCTAAGAGTGAGACGATACCATGCACCAGCGGCATGTGATCCAGCATAGTATCAATGCTCCACACTGTGCTCATTAGAAAACTACATCTGTCTGGTACCCTACGCAGCAACTTGAAGTTACAGTGCAAGAGACCCGAATTCCTGTAAACCTGGTGAGACTCATGAGCGGGTGGGCCTGCCTGGACATGGCTGATCATAGCTACAAAGCAACACGTGCTTGTTTACTGTACATCATTCACACAACCAGCTCTACTCTTGAATCCAAGCCAGAATGCTGCAAATGGCTCGCGCAACAAACGCGCAGTCCGCAGAGCACACGTCCTACCCCAAGTACCTGCTTCCAAGAACCCAGCTGACCTCTCGCCACGTTAAAACACCTGTTGAAGCAACAGCAGCGGGGGCTCACCTGCGCCTGTGTGATCGCGGCATCGTGCGTGTACATGGCGAAGGAGTATATGCCAAGGAACACGCTGTAGATGTAGTAGCGCGAGCGCGGGCTCGCGCACAGCGCGTCGCGCGTCGTGAGGACTTCCTGCTGCGTCGCGTACAGGCCCACGTTGCCGCCCACGACGGCGGTGACGTACGCCTGCGCCGACGCGACCGTGCGCTGCGAGAAGAAACCCTGGCCGCCATTGTTGGCGTACGTCTTGACGTCGCCACTGGCGACGCCGCCCTCCGCGACGATGAGGTCCATGCGCCCGGTGAGGTAATAGTCCATCGCCACGATGAGCGTAGGCTGAATCGTCCATGAGCAAAACGATAAGCAGTTGTGTGACATCCTGCTCATGATTGGCCCGCAATGTGTGCGTCCTGCATTGCCAAGTGAGGTAGTAGCTGCGCAGCTGCAGTCCAGCTGAGTTCTGGTCCTAACAGCCTTCTTACTGCAGATGTGCGCTTACACCAGCAAAACTACGCATGAAGCAGTAGACCATCACCGCCTTGCAGAAATTATATTCCGCTTGTGAGTTGTCAACCTGTTACACAGACAAGGTACATGTATGTTGACACGGTGCATGTATTTTACAGCAGCAACACCTTGATCGACACTCAGCTGTGCACCACTACGTCATCAAGCAAAGCTGCAAGATCATGCAGGTCTATGCAGCGGCAGCTCAACCCTATCCCACACGCATCGTCAATCACACGGCCATTCAAGTGGCATTGACCATTTACTTTTGTGTACTTGTGGAGACCTGTGATCCGGTTCGAAAGCGAACTCTGCACTCGTTGAAGATGGGAGGCAGCGCTGATCAACCAGGCGCACCAGGCCATCGCGAGCTGCGAATACACGAATCTCATGGGGCCAGCGCACAGAGGGCCCATGACTTCTGCAACACAGCGCCATCATATATTTTTCCAGACACCATAAGGCAACCTTTTTGCACCTGTATCGTTGTATCAATTGTCCACACGCTGAACACGTTGGCGCTCGTCTGGTAGCAGATCTTGACGCCGTGGCCGGCGTCCGCGACCGCAATGTCGGCGAGGCCGTTGGCATCCATATCCGCCACCGCGATGCGCGCAATGTTCGTGAAGCCGCTGCACGCCGTGGTGTGAGCGTCCAGGTAGTTGAAGATGTAAATGGCCGTCCCCGTGGCGACGACTTTCTCAATGTAGGCGTCGGCGTTCTGCGCGACGCAGCGACACCGTGCGCAACATGTGATTGACAGCGCAGAGGTCAGCACATGATTGAAGCTCGAGTCCTGCTGGGCACTAAGTATGTGGCGCTTCACACATGTTTTGCATGTTGACTCTTAATGATCACATCAACTTAGCATCGCATGCACAAGCTTCAAGTCCCGTGTCGGCTTCGGTCCTTTGCTGGACCAACAGTGGTCCACCTCCAGCACGCCTATGCTCTCAAGCGCACTGCGCACTACCATTTTACGCAGACATGCTGTTATGGGCAGTGAAGTGCTACGCTGCATCACTATTGATCCACATTCTGCCTTTGGTGCAATTCCTATGTTCCCAAGTGGGTGGCTCATGAGACCGCTCTCGGCTCAGGTATTGTAAAATGTCTGCCCAGGTCTCCGTGACAGCGCTATTTAATGGTATTGCTGCTGCTTATTTCATGCTGAGCACTACGTGCACTCCCGCTCACAACAGACATTCATTGCAGCTGCGTGCGTGCCAGCGCGCGACGCGTGTATACATGGAATATTTGATGAGGCCAAAAAGGTGGTCAGCAGTTGCTGACAATGGGGCTCCCGTGGTCACGGCGTTGAAACCTGTGCCCGGTACGCTCAGTGAAGCACGTGGTTGCTGAGCCACACCGATGACGAGCACTCTTCAGTTTCCATCTGTGATGCTGAATACACACAATGCCTGCCTTGCTCATGTGCGCATGAGGTGCTCCGCCCACTCACCATGTTGCCCGTTGCTATGGCGTTGTAGGTCGTTGCGCCGAGCATGCTGAGCAGCGCTGTGCTGGCAACCGTCGTGCTGGTCCACGTGTTGCCAGCGTTGCTGTTCATCATGCGGTAAACCCTGTCACAAGCAAGATAACCACGTTGAACGAAGGGCATCTTGAGCACAACGCACAGGCCGGATACATGTTGCGCACATGGCGCGTGCGCACAGCACATGTTTGACTGTTGGAGCACGCTATCGTGCACACCTTGGTGGCCTTTGCCTCTGCGCACATGTACCTCTGAATAATGATGCATTGCTGCCCACGGCAAGCACAATGCATGTCAAGCTTACAGATTAAATACAGTGCAGGTCATCTTGTACGCCCATTGCGTGACGAGCTGCATGGCTTCAGCATTCAAACTAAGGGCTCACATACACTGGTTTGAAGCACGCACCAGGCTGTCAACTTCACTCGCTCGCCCGCTCATTCATTCAGCTCACCATGCACAGCAAGCAGCTCCACAACGTGAGTGATTGCCGACACAGCTAACGGAAAGACACGCGCTGCGCCTGTCCGCCATGCCTACAACCCGTTGAGCAAGCGCTGACCATCAATTACCCACTTACTCACTTGCTCACTCACTGACTCATGCAGCGCGCCGAGCCAATCGGTCCATGCACGCTGCGCTGACTCACATGTTGCCGTCCAGTATCAGCGCGTCGCTGAGGCCGTCGTTGTTCAAATCGGCCACCGCCAGTCCATACTTGCTGCCCGTATTGAGCAGTGTGGCAATGACGGTAGAAGGTGAATCCACCAACCGCCGTCCAAAGTGCCAGTCGTCGGCGCTGCGTGCTGATGATAAACTTCCGCGAAATTTGGCCTGCCCGAGCCTTGGCTCTGGAGGGCGGTCCTGTAGGTCCGCCTGTTTGTGGAGACAGCCGCAGCCGGGGCATGCCTTTTTGTTGGGGCTGATGGCGCACAATTGAGTTGGCAAGTGGTTGCGTCATTGTCACTGGGATGGGGCAGAACATCGTCGGGCACGGGCGTCTCATGCTAGCTGAGCAACCGCTTTCGGGGTTGCAGAAGCTCATGGCGTTGCCCGTGCACGTTCGATTGTACTGCAGGCTCTGTGTTGTCTTGTGGAGGATGTTGCAATGGATTTGCCCTCAGCAACAGGTTAATGTGACATAAACTGAAGTGCAATGAGGCACATTGTCTGCAACAGCAAGAACAATGAGCGAAGAGTGCATGTCCGAGTGTGATCTAAACGCGTTCCGCTCTCCAGAAAAACACAGCAGCAGCATTCAGGACTGGTACATGCTCCAAACAGAGGCATGCACCAGCTGCCAACATGTGGTGTTAGCATGTGCGTTGCCCAAATAACGCATGTAGCAAATTGATCAACAATCGCCGTGTACGGACTGCATTGAAAGCCAACGGTAACTGATGCAGTGCAGTACCCCAGTGAAGCACACTTCGTCAGGGTCGTGAATTTGCAGTTGCAAACCATACAAACTTTTCACGGACCCCATAGATGATACTTCTTGCTTTTAAGGTGCTTATCTGCAGGTTTGCCACGGCAAACTTGCGGTGCACCGTACGCAGTGGTGCCGACATGCACAGGGTCAATTACGGCCACCCAATCCAGCGCTAAATACAGCACACGCACTGAACACAAGTGCCCTGCCATCAGCGTACATGATGTTGGTGTTTATTGCCTCAGGCAAACAGCCTCAAGCAAACGAGTTTCGTGCCCTGTTTGCAGGGCGCATACCTGATCACCAACACTATGAAGTAACCCAAAGCGAGTTGCATACTTGTTGTAGCATTAGTCTTTTTGTGTAAAGTTGACTCCACACGGCCAACATGAGAAACTATAGTCAGCATCAGGCAGGCAGCAATGCCTCATTGTCTTCAATGCGCACGACATGACAAGCTGCCAGACCCAGCGGTGCACTCACCGACGCCGTGTGAGCGGTACTGCGATTTCCGTCCGCAACGGCCTCCTGTGATTCCATTTGGCTGTGTGTGACGCCAACAGCCTCGGACTGTGCCAATAGCTCCCTCCTGTCTTCCGAAGCGTCGGCGAGTTCACTGAAGCCAGCGTCCGCTTCGGATGCACTGTGCATGGCTTGAAATGCAACATCTACTGAATCCTGCCGAGCAACTGCGCCATCACCAGTGCTTAGAGCAGTATGTGCGGATTGTAACGCTGTGGAAAAGGCTGGCACCGCTGCCTGCCCTATCGTCACACCACCAAAGCATAAGACAAACCGCAGCAGCAGGCGGCGGCGGACCTGCACGGAGCTCATCGCAAAAAAGACAAGTGCGACGCGCGCACACGCAGCTTTACGTGCCCTTGCATCGGCTCAAACTGCAGCCGTAGACCACTCCGCTGCGCCCATCGTTTGACGTCCGCGCCGTGACACTTGCTCAACTCAACTCAACGCTTTTTTCGGCTTTTTCACAAACAAGTGCACATGTGAAGTTCTCGATTGCCTGACGAGAAGGTGCAGGAAGTTGTGCGTGTGTGCACTTGTCATGGGTGAGTTCTGTTCGGTCTCATTGAAGTCCCAGAATCAACCAGATTGCATCTCGGACATCACGCCAGCGAAACCAAGCTGTCTTGCTTGGATCCTGAAATCACAGTTGACGCGCAGCAACGTTTGTGATCACAGCTTCTTGGCAGTCGTTGCGCGGGAAAAAGCACACTGTGTGCAGTTTGACACGGCAGTCTACACCATCTATCTGCATATCTTGTCAAGAGTCACAGCTTATCAATTTTTCCAGCTCGATCGTTCTTCAGCCGCTGACTTCAGGCTATCCTCTGTTCACAGTTCGCATCATCAACGGCGAGATAGTACAGGACAATGACCCCAGACTGCGGCAAAGGACGCAAAGCGCTGCTACCACAGCGCGGGGTGGCTTTGGTGCAGGAGATGGAGCTGCGAGACCTACCCCAAGGTGCACAACTGCTGTAATACATGATTGACTGTGCGCGCTTCAAGTGCCTACTCTTGGTGATATGTACACTTGTGGCCTCAGCATGGAGCTTGATACATTCAGAGAGCTTGCGCGCACTATTGTTTGTGTAATGCATACGGGGAGTGCAGAAGTACGCAATGCTTTTGATCTGGTGCATAATAGTTTGCGGTGTCAATTCCCATCACAGTCGTCAACGCATTTTTGTCTTGGTATGCTGTGACGTTCCAGTGCCGCCGCCATGGCGGGCGGCGCTGCCGAAAGCCCACTCCAGCGGCTTGCAGACATGCTGGGCGTGAAAGGCAAAACAATCACGATACCTGCAGTGTTCGGCGTGCCATCGCGGGATGTGGAGGTGATCCACCTGCTGTTGGTGGCAGCAGTGTCGCTGATTTTCGGATGGAAGGCGCTAGCGTTTACAGCGGTGCTCTACGTGGTGCAGACGAAGAGCGCGCAGGCGCAGCAACAGCCGCCTGCAGCAGCGGGGCCACGCCGGCCAGGAAACTGATGAATGAACATGCTATGTATGTGTGAAACGCCCTACGCGTCATCCGTACCAGACTACCGCGGTTCTCCGTCCATCCGTACGACAACACAGTGGGCACAGCGTCCGCTGCTTGCTGCACTTCTGCTGGTGCTTAGTGCGTCACAGGGACTGTCCACGGTAGCAATGTGTGGAGCCCTGCTCCCCAGAAGCACATAATGCATCTCAACTGTGTTCGAGTGCATGCACTCTGGACCGTGCTCATGAGCATGTCAGTGGTCTGCAGCACTTACGGCGCAGGCCTCACAACAGCCAAACCCGCCTGCGATGCGCATCTGTAAATACCAGTACACACGGGCATTGCCCTGTTTCCTCTATCCTTTTGGTTCTGCATTGGCTGCGTGTGGCGCTCAATGCAGATGCACATAGCGTATGGCATGTCAGGAGTATGTTGGCAGTCCCGCAGTTCGCACACTGCTGGCTGTTGAGCTCACAGGCACGCTCACTGCGCATGCTTGCAATGCGCCGGCAATGGGCTTCCTGCACTGGCATACTGGCTCGACGCGTCTGTACCACACCTTGTGCTTCCACAGTGTGCGCCAGGAGAGGCAGCAAATGCAGCCGAGGCGCTTCTACTGCCAGAAGTGTGGATCAAACAATCAATTTGGAGCAGAAGCAGCTGCTATATGGTGGTATGCAAGCGCACACTTTGTCGCAAACACGTCAACGCATGCCATGACACTGCTGCGTTTCATTTCACATCTGTTGGAGCAAGGCGATGCATACTGCTGATGGCACCCATGCTGAGCGCATCTCTAGAACACTTCGTGTTCCAGGTTGTGAACCATGAGCGCACAATATGTTGTACGCTTGACGCACCTGGCTGGTCTGCATTTCAGCAGTATGAGACTAATGTCTTGGCACATTTAGACCTGTGTGCATATTTGGCATTGCAACAGTCGAGCAGACATGCAGTGAGCGAGAATGTAGCCCCCACCACAAGCAAGCTGACTGGATGAAGCAAGCCATATGTGCGGCTCATGCTGAGGCTTCACTTCTACATCAGACAAGGACATGGCAACGCTTGGTCGGAAGAAAGTAGCAGAGAATTCACTGCACCAGCTCTGGAAGGCGCAGGTGACAAAGGCAGCAATAATGCAATCAGAAGAGAGTCTGTCTCGCGTGAGGTGCTCTGTCTTTAACAAGAGTGCATTGAGGCTGTATGGACGATGCTTGTGGCCGATGTCCGCCGCACCAGGGCTCTCTCCGGAGAAGCCAATTTACAATGTGCGCGCGACGGCGCCTCTGCGCGCGGCGACGACAACAATCAATCCCGTGCGACGTGGCGCAGCCCATGCGAGGGCCGCGCATCACCGCCACTGCGCATGTTGCCTCACGCGAACGTCTTCTTGGTCATGATGGCGTAAAATTCGTCAGGGCTGCGCACAAACACATACGAAGAACGGGCAAACGCATATGCGATCAGTGGAATGTGAAGCCTCACACGCCGCCGTGCGCTGGTGACCATGCTCAGCAGGGTACGTGCACAAACCTCCGAGCCCTCCGAGTTTCAGTTCCAGGAAAGCCGGCTCCGGCCGGAACTTCCAGGACTCCCCGGAACCTTCGGAACTACATTGCGGCCTCTAACGGTCACCACAAGCATCAACGGGTGTCTAGACAGCCTTCACACGCCGTGGAGGGCACCAAGTGCCCACAATCGGTGCCTCATCGACTTTTGTGACCAGCAAAATGCACGTTTTGAACGTAACCCTAGTTGCAGCAGGCAACATAACCCTAGCCCTAACCCTAGCCCTAGCCCTAGCCCTAGTGCTAGGGTTTGGCATAACGTAACCCTAGACTTAGGGTTGCAGGCGGAAGTAGTCGCAAGTAGTCGCAACCCCTCTTGCACTTCAAGGCAACGCCCGGAAACAGACGTGTGAGCTGTCGCAGCAGGCTTACGGTGCTGGCAGACGTGCTTTGTGACGTTTGCGAACGTTCTTTAGTTCCGGAGGTTCCGGCTACTGCACACACAGCCACCGGCCCCGGAACTAGTTTAAACCTCTTCCCGGAACTGTCGAGCCGGAACTGGGAGGTTTTTTTTTTTTTTGTGCGCGTACCCTGATGCTCAGGTGCGGAGTGTAAATGGTGTAACTGTCAGCGGTTGGGTTGCAGCACATCCATGGGATCATGCTGTGCTAGCGCGCCACGCAGGGCATGATGCGGCAGCACGGCTCAGCTGCAGAACTGCTTCTGACAAGGCACTGCTATTACCAGTACAGTGTCCAATGATCATGCAAGGGCATCGGCTGTGGCTAATATTGATGACACAGGTCTTGTGCACACTACACCAAACTTGAGGGCAACTTCTTGGTGTCAGCATTTCAGCACATGCAGAGCGCGCGTACGCATCACTGAGTGCCATATGTTCATCTCGGGTCATGCTGGGTAGTACCACGCCAAGCAGCCGTGTCTGCGCGAGGCAGCTGCGTGCATCAGGAAACCTGAGCGCTACTGCAGCTGACTACACCAAACCACAGTCAACAAGCTGATGACGCTGCTCAAATCTCTTCAAGTTAGTCCGTGACCGGCGTGCACCCAGTGGCGACTGACGTGCCACGCGGCCAACGGACGTGCGACAGTGAGTCAAAAGTTTGAAGTTCGGCAATGCAAACACGTATAGGGTATGTGTTAGGGCTTAAGAGTAGGGTTGGGGTTGTCTGCGTACTTGATCTCGCTATCGCCGTCCGCGTCTGCCCTCTCGATCATCTCCAGCAGCTCCGCGTCCGTCATGTTCTCCCCCAGCTCCTTCGCCACGCGCTTGAGGTTCTTGAGGGAGATCTTGCCGGTGTGGTCGTCGTCAAAGAGGTTGAACACCTGCGCGGCGGGGGGGCGCGCGCGTGGCAGCGCTCAGTCACTTCGTCAGTGCTCAGCTTTGAGCACACAGTGCGCACGTGACGGCGCTCAACCACCGTGTCAGCGCGCTCAGCGGATAACATGAAGGCTTGATGATACAGCACAGTTGGCAGCGCTTGGCCTTGTTTGAGAGCGCGTGGCGCCGCTGATTCACTCCATCAGCGCACCGCTCACAGAATGGTGCGCACACTGGGTCACCTGTGATGCAACGCTCATTGGCAAGCACGAGGTACACCTGGCAGCACTCTCAGCGCTTGGGCAAGAGCTTGCGGCAGCGCTCATTCACTTGTGTCAGCGCTCCGCTCTGGTGCGCGCGTGGCAGCGCTCAATCACAGTGTCAGCGCTCAGCTGAGAGCATGGCGCGTAGCGGCAGCGCTGAGTCTCTCAGTCAGCGCTCAGCGAAGAGCACGAGGTGAGCTTCGTGCGTTCAGCAGCGTCCCAGCCTTGCTGGCACCGCCGCCCTGCACTGCAGGCCATGGCCAGTTGCCTGTGCACAATGGGGGTTGGAACCACAGCACACAGCCCCTGCGGCCGATGCGCCAGCCACAAGGTACATGCGTATTCTGATGCTAGCGCGCAAGATGGGTGATCTGCTCCAGTGCACGTGGGGCTTGCTCAGTTTGACGAGCACTGCTTACTATTCTGGCGGCGCGCGACTGAGTGCTGAGCGCTGACACAGTAGCAAATGCGCATGGCGACGCGCATGGGCCGCAACAATAAGTGAGATTCAATAATTGATTATTTGTAAAAAGCGGCGAGATAGAACAGCTTGCTAGTTCGTCCGGCTCATCATCTGAAGGTTGCAGTACAAAGGCAGCGCGCGCCGGCGACTCACCTTCTGGATGTCTTCGCGCGTGTCCTTGTCGCTCATCTTTGCCGTCATCATGTCCAGGAACTCCTCAAAGTCTATTGCGCCCGAGCTGTCCTTGTCAATGTCCGCAATCATCTGACGCGGCGTGCGTGCACAGTCGTGAAACGGGGCCGGCATGAGCGACACAATGAATCGGACGCCGCAGAGTTGACTGCATGATGTCATGCGTTTGACATTAGACCCTACATGTGCTTGGGAATCAAGGTGTCCGCAGGATGTGATCATGTAGTATGACTACCGTGTATGCTTGCGAGGTCGGTTGGTTGCCTCATTGGGGATCATGGGGCGCATACGCACAGGCGCACCAGCTGCGCATTGAGACAGCAGGCTACACACTCAGTGTCCCATGCACTGTGCACTGGGTGCTACGGCGCCGATCATGCTCCTAACGATCAGTGTTGTCATCTGCACTACAGCACTGTTGAGAGACACGACTATCATACTCACTCACCATTGTGTGCACTGCTTTGCTTCTGTATCTAACGCGCAATTCACATTGGCGGGGCCAGAGCGTGTCGGCGTAAAAATGTCCCACGCCCAGCGTAAGGCTAGCTGGTAAACTCTGCTACAGTTGCGCGCTGAGCAACACTAGTGTCTGGCCACAGCATGTGCAAGCTTGCGGCGGCTGTATTTTTGCCACATCCAGTAGCGGTTCAGCGGCCGATGCACTAGGGATTGACAGCTGTCACTTACATAGGGTTGGCACGTGCGTAGATAGTATATATACGGTATATTGGTACATACGCGTATATATACGCGTAGACGCCGAAACGGGGCGTATATTCGCGTATACGCTTTTGCACCGCTGTGGTGCTCACGAGCGCTGCCCGTGGCCCAGCGCATGCCAAGGGTAAGGTGGCTAGGGCTATCTGGGGGCCAGAAGCGGAAAGGCAGGGCTGAGCGGTGGTCTCAAGCCACAGAAGGCGCCTGCACAGCCTGAACTTGGCAATTCAGTGGCTCAGGCAGCTTCGCACCTGGCCAGCAGAGCCTGCATGAGCCTTCACGGCTTGTTCTGTCGGTGATGTGGAAGAGGACGATGGGAAGGGAGTCGCTGCACATGCTGACAGACACGCTGCCCTCTGACGAGGCGCAGCTTTTCAGCGGCACCATGCGGTCGGCGCACTCAGGCCGTAACCAAGCTTCTTTTGGCATTTCGGCCAACTTCAAGAAAATCCCACACTTCAAGTGTTGCTCTGATGACACTTTATGAAGGCAATTATTTCTAGTGTCTGCATGTCTGTAATCAGCACCCTGAGCCCGTTCGAATGCACCTGGTTTCAGAGAAATCTAAAGACGACAAGTCGTCGTAGCGAGATTTGGCTTTGTCAGATACGCTAATATACGCAGTATATACGTATTGTACGCCAAAAATACGTATATATGCGGGTATGCAAAATCCAAATATACGCAATGTGCCAACCCTACACTTACAAAGTGCTTCTGAGCACTTTGGAAGATGTGGCAATGTGCGCAGCATCCGGGTGTTGGCGCCACATTAGCTAAAAAAAAATGCCGGTACCTGCTGCCCGATGTGGCATAGTTGCTCAACCAAACCCGAGCCCACGTTTGTTCTCATCCCTGAACCTGAAATGTCTGTGGAAGTATGCGTGCCCCCCTCATCACATGCATGTTGAAATCCACGATGAATTGCATGTGCTGCATACCTGATATATAGTCTGGTTCTTCGCTTCGAATCCCAGAGACTGCATGGCTGCCTTGAGCTCCTTGGGATCTATGCTGCCAGAGCCATCTGTGTCGAATAGATTGAACGCCTCCCTGATCTCTTCGATCTCCTCCTCCGATAGTCCAGGCCTCTCATACGTCTTAGCAGCCCTCTTGCCCTGGGGCGCTCGCCGCTGTGCTGCGTACGTTGACTGCAAAGTGGGAGCGACAAACGTTAGTTCAGGCGCGAAGCAGTAGATCGGTTTGACAAGGGGCACTGAGGGACCAGCAACGTGCTGGAAAAGCGTGGGGAGTGTTATCAAGCCAGAACCAGCGCTTCTGCAGAGGCAGCTCTGCGTCTGGCGCATGCGTCGGCAATGTTAGTGCTGGGATTTTTTGGGTAGATTTCAAAACTGACGGCTAAAGTTGGGAGCACTCACCATGGTATATAAGAGGAGGCCAGCAGTGGGACAGCGGTAGATGAAGACAGGTACTCCAAGCACTCCAAGCGCCAGTTTCTGCTGCTCTTTCGATAGCTATATAGGCTGTGGACACTTAAGTTTTTTGGTCTGGCGCGCGCGCGCTTTCAAATTCCTTTGCATCCCTATTTATTGACAGCTAGGGTCTGAGGAGGTGATCCTGACGGATTTTGTGGGAGCTCGTGCTCCAGCGGCACCATCTGGCGACAGCGGAGGGGACAGGAATGCGGTCTGCAGTCACCTGCAGCACTAGGACGGCGGTGCGACGGTGTTGCAGGCACGTGACTCAGCGCGGGCAGCAGCGCTGCGAGGCCCACAGATCCTGGGCAGAGCAGATCCCAGCAGCAGGAGCATGCCGGAGCAGCAGCTTTCTGGCGGATGCAGTGCGGGACAGCGTCAAAGAGGCGCTGACAAGCCGCAGCATCAACCATATAATCAACGGAGAGGCCAGCAAGCCAGCCTCCCTAGTAGACGTACCCACGCTGCAGAGCTGCGATGACTTCGTCTATGATATCGATCTGGAGCGGCAGCCTAGCGGCAAGTTTGCAGCTGCTCTGGAGGCCAGATTGCCAGACCCGTTTCGGTTAGTTGCTTCTGATATGAAGACGCTCAGTGATGGCTGCAAGGAGCTGCTTGGTACAGATCACCCTGTGCTCCAGTCCGCTGCACAGTACTTTTTTGATGTGGATGGCGGCAAGAAGGTTCGCCCAGTCATGGTGAGTGCTGCATCAGACAACAGCGCTTTCAAGCTGCCTCCGTTTCCCACTGATGCTGCTATTTTTATGGCGTACTGTAGTATGCAATCAAATATAATTTATCATGCACGTGCATACGATCCGACATGCACACAAGCTGCTCCCTTGGGGCGTGTACATGCCCAAGGTCAGGACCACCACGATGAGGTTTTTAATTTCTGGTCTAGCTCGCATGTTTTGTTTGTGTGATCGTATGTGCGGTTTGCATTCACCGCCACCACCTTCAACAGCGACGGCGGCTGCTGCTGTGGTCACAAAGGACAGTTCATGGGACTGTTGACGCAATAAGCCTTTCGCAGCAGAAGGTCCCGATTACAGGGCGTCGCTTCGAGAGTATGACATCATGATCTCGTCACATGGTTTGGACTTTGCCTGATGACCTGGTGTGCGGTGTTGCTGCTGCATTCACTCAGGCGTGCACTGATGCTGCTGGAATTTCCAGCTCTCTGTGCTGCAGCGGCGCATACTTGCACATTTTCGCCACTTCAAGCGTTGTTCCGTTTTGGCCGTCCACCATGCGCGCCAGTTCACCGTCTCCAACTTCATCTTCTGCCATATGATGCACGGCACGCTTCGGCACCTCATCACCCCCTGCCCCCCCCCCCCCTCCCTCGTGCGCGCCCCCCGCCGCCGCCGCCGCAGGTGCTGCTCATGAGCCGCGCGTGCAACGCGAGCTGCGCGCCGCCGCCCGCGCCCTTCGCGCTCGCGTGCCAGCGGCGGCTGGCGGAGATCACGGAGATGATCCACACGGCGTCGCTGTTCCACGACGACGTCATCGACAAGGCGGACACGCGTCGCGGCGCGCCGAGCGCGAACCGCGCGTTCGGCAACAAGCTGGCGATACTGGCGGGCGACTTTCTGCTCGCGCGCGCGAGCGTGAGCCTGTCGCGCCTGCGCAGCGTGGAGACGGTGGAGCTGCTGAGCACTGTGATTGAGCACCTCGTCAAGGGCGAGGTGAGGGGCGCAAGCATCTGTTTGTGTTCTCATTTTTCCGCAAGCGTGGGCGTTTCATGGCTGCGCAGCGAGGGAGACGGTGGAGCTGCTGAGCACTGTGATTGAGCACCTCGTCAAGGGCGAGGTGAGGGGCGCGGGGCGGCGCGGCGAGAGTGGGTACTTGTCGCATCTGTTTGTGTGTTTGTCATGCACCAAACTTCAAGTTGAGATGGTCATGGTCCGTATACAAGTACCGTGTCACATCATAAGGAAGAATGAGCGTGCGTGCGCGGTCGCTGCTGCGCGAGACGTAGACGATGACGGCCACGGAGCCAACGTGTTTTTGCCTGCCCGCGTGCGTGGGCGTTCCATGGCTGCGCTGCGAGAGGAGAAGGTGAACCTGTTGGGCACTGCCTCGTAAATGGCGAGGCGAGGGGCGCAGCCAGTCCGGCAAAAGGCCGAGTAGGCGTTGCTGGTCTGCTTTGAGCGACTGCGGCTGTGGGCTTGTTGCGGCGTCTGCGCGACGGGATGGCTGAGCTGCCGAGCACTGCCATGAAAGACGTCGAATGTCTCATCGCAAGCGCTGTTATGGAGCAGGGACCGCGTTGACGGGTGAGATGAGGTGCAGTGCGGCGAGGACAGCAGTACACAGCGCGCGTCACCTCTGTGTACGGGTCAGCCTTGGACTGCGATGAAGCTGGGAGGTTCGGGGTGGGCCACATGACTATTCTCTGCATTGTGCGAAAGGTAGGGTAGGGATGTGTCCACATATGGTTGGGTCTTGGAGCTCCTCTCAAGCCCTGGCCTTCCAGCGCAACAGCACTCCTGCTGCTGACGTGCGGCAACACCGGATATGACCACTCCGACGCGCACCATCACCCGCTGCCCCGCGCGCCACCGCCGCGGAGGTGCTCTCCAAGACCTGGCCGTCCAGCGGAACGGCAGTACTGCTGCTGATGACACCCTACATGATCGTTTCATTCGCATCGTTTGACGCGCTCTGTCGCCTGCTGCCTCGCGCGCCGCCGCGCAGGTGCTGCAGATGCGGCCGCACGTCGACGGCGCCGGCACGCGCGCATTCGAGTACTACGTCCATAAGACGTACTACAAGACGGGCTCGCTCATGGCGAATTCGTGTCAGGCGGCAGCGCTGCTGGGGGGGTCGCCCGCGGCGGTGCAGCGGGACGCGCATGAGTGAGTGCAGTGGTGTGGGGCATCATTTTTTGGTGTTGAACTTAAAGTTGGCGCAACTGCGTACGTTGGAGATGACGCACTGCAGTTTGGACGCGTATGAGTGAGTGCACGTCGTGTGTGTGGCTTCGGTTTTTGAGTATTGAACTTGAAGTTGGTGCGGCGCTGCTGGGGGCGTCCGTGGCGGTGCAGCGGGTCGCGCATGAGTGAGTGCAGGTCGTGGCCTCTGTTTTTGTGTTGAAATTGAAGGTCATGGCCTCGAGGTTTTTGTGTTCAAATTGAAGTTGGTGACACGCTACTCTTGGGGGCGCCCCACGGCGATGCAGCGGGACGCGCATGAGTGAGTGCAGGTCGTGTGTGGCTTCGGTCTGTGGTGTTGAAGTTGAAGTTGGCGCAACCGCGTACGTTGAAGGTGATGCACCACAGGTCATGCTTGAGGATGTTGGAGCCGGAGGGTGCGACAGACGCGCAGGAGTGAGTTTCGGTTGCATGCTGCATCTGTGTTTATGTATGAGGTTTGGAACTTGAAGCTGATACCACTATTCTTGAAGTTGATGTTGTGCTTGAGTGCGCAGCAGGACGCACACACGCGAGTGCAGGTTGTGTTCCGCGCCGCTCATGCTCCAATGAGGGCTCAGAGGACAGTGATGTGGAACGTTTCGCTTCACTGCAGTGAGTGTGCTAGTGAACAGCGTTTAGAAGGGGCCTTGAGGTTGTGCTGCGTTGTCTCAGAGGTTTTTATTGCAGTTTTGACACTCATGCTGCTTTCAGCATTAAGTGGCTTCGTTCAGTACTCGTCACCCGCCCGGCGCTGCCATTATGTCGCCGCTCTGCGCCAACACGGCCAGCAGATGTTACGCCGAGGCCCGTGGTGTTGCGTTTTGTAGGATTAGAAGAAGAGTCGAGGGTAAGCATGACCCCGCCTCCTATGTATACGATGAAGGTCAACACAGCTGCGCCTGCCATCGACCTGCGTTCAGTTCATCAGAGTACACTGGTGTACTGATGCGGTTCCCGCGCATCCCATCCCGCGTGTGCAGGTACGGCAAGCGCGTGGGGCTAGCGTTCCAGCTCATCGACGACGTGCTGGACTTTGAGGGCAGCGACGCGTCATTAGGCAAACCCGCGCTGAACGATCTGAAGGAGGGGCTCGCGACCGCGCCGGTGCTGCTCGCCGCAGAGGAGCACCCCGCGCTGCTGGTGAGTCGGCAGGCGTCATCCGAGCACTGGCTGATGCGCTCGGGTTATATACATGTACATGATGTGTGGCCGCGCATTGACACATGCGTGTCGGCATGTGTGTGCGTACGAGCCAAACCCTCCGTTGTATGATGACCTAAAGCCCTGGTGAGGCGGCAGGCTTCGTCCGGGCGCGTGCGTGGCTTGCGTGCTTGGCTGGTGCGCTCGGGGGTGCGCACATGTGCATGTCTGCGTATAGACGCATGCATATCAACATGTATGCGCGTTTGACGGCTCCGCGCTCGCCCCGCTGACTCCCCCCATCCCCCGTCGCTCGCGCCGCCGCCCTCGCTGCCACCTCCAGGACATGGTCGCGCGCAAGTTCGGCAGGGACGGCGACGCGGCGGCGGCGCACGAGCTGGTGCTGCGCAGCGACGGCATCGCGCGCGCGCGCGATCTCGCAATCGTCCAGGCGGAGCTGGCCATGGACGCCGCGACGCGCCTCGCGCCCAGCGAGGAGAGGGACGCGCTTGTGGCGCTCGCCGCGCGCGTAGTCGACAGGCGGCGATAGGGGCACGGCAGCAGCGGCGATAGGGGCGCGGCAGCGGGGGCGGGGCCGGGGCGGGGGTGGGGGAGGGGGACGGAGGGCCTGCCTCCTGTGTGCGCGCGCGCGGCCCGCCAGTGCGTTGCGCGCGGCCGGACGCGCGAGCGGATGTGTTGCGGGGCCGTCAACTGGCGCCGCGGAGCTGGGGTAAAGGGCGCGCTTCCCACCAGCGTATGCGGCCGCGGCCCTGCGCTGACCTTGTCGCAGGGGGAGCGGCAGGGGGCTCAGCGGCGCTGCGTTCACGCGCGCTTGCGCGGTTAGAGGAGGGTGAGCCAACAAGGCAGTAGCGGCGGCAGCGCTGGCAGCGCTCATCGTCAGCCGCAGCGTATCCCAGCCGCGGCGTTTTTGAAAGCAGCAGCGAGTGCTGCTGCTGTGGTACGGGGGACGCAGGCCATGCAGCTGCGCGATGGTGGCGGCTGCGCTCTTAAGGCGATGCCCCTGGAGCCGTGGCGGCGACGCAAGAGCGCGGCAGCGGCTGCAGCAGCAGCACGTCGGAACCGCGGCGCAGCGACGATGAGTGCCATTTGTGATGGCCATGCGCCAGCAACGATTGCCTTGCAGCGTCCACTAGTTGAAGGGCTTTGTACAGGCCAGCGCGCAGTGCAACGTTCGCGGCGCTGGCGCAAAAGCATGAACGTCCACATGCCAGCTGTTCGCTGATGTCATGAGAGGCTGAGCGCTGATGTACAGACGCCATGCTTGCGACTTGGCGCAGCGGCGTGGGGGATTGGGGGGGCGGGAAGGGGGGGGGGGGGGGGGGGGCGCGCGGCTAGGTTCGAGGTTAGCACAGGCGACGCGTTGCAAACACAGACGCATGGCGCTTTACGAGCGCATGCAATCACACACGACCTTTCTACTTCTCACATGTGACCGATGTGGCAGCTGCCGCAGAGACTTGCACGACTACCCTGCTGCGCGCAATGCATGCATCAGTTCATGCATCAAGAAAGGAGTTCATGCATCGAGAAAGAGCTGCACAGGCGCATTGTGCAGCGGTCTCGCACATGCGTGTATGTATACGTCGCATATGACTTGCAACATCATCACTCGCTTCACATTGACGCCAGACACCAATTGTTCTCTCTGTCATATTATGTGACACGTGTCCATGGTACCTGTGCCCCAGGCTTGTAAGCTGTGCACACGGCCACTGCATTGTGTGCGAGCGTGTTATGCGGCAGGCCACGAATTGGCTTTGACCGCAGGCGGCAGGCCTTAGCGATGCAAGCACAATGCATGCATGTGGCAATGAGATGAGGTAATTGCACGTTTCGGTCGGCAGCAGGACCACATGAGGTACTGTAGTATACTATTGCACGGTCACTGAGAAGGCTTGGTACCTCTTGTCATATCTTGCCACGGGCGTGCAACAGCCCAGATGATCTAGTTCATGGCGTTGTTCGAAGTGTTTATCATATGTCAACTGCTTTGATGCGCAAGAGTTGTCATCTCCTTATCGCAGCAGCACACGATGCGGGGCGCACGCAAAATGACAGTGCCATACGTACACACAAGGCTTGGTACCATGTACAAAATCATGTTGATGCCAAAAATGCTACATGGCAGCAAAAAGCGCTGCTAGTGTATCCATGAGCTCCTTGCACTCGCTGTGTTCGGGAAACAGCTCCAGGGCGCGCTGGCACTGCCGATATGCCTCTTGAAAGTTGCCGGTGCGGTAGTCCAATAATGCTGCAGGCGACAATGCGACAATGATATCAGAGGAGCACAGGTGGGTGCAACATGATGGTGCGCGTCCTACCAGCCAGGCACGCAGGTGACGTAGCCGCAATACCTGATGCAACGTTGTGTGCATCATGTGAAATCAATTGTGATCTCTTCTGCTTGTGAGCTCCGGGCATCATCAGCGTCGATGGTGACCGGTCAGCTTGCATAGTCTCGCCAAAGCATCCAAGCAGTCCAATTGTGCATACATGATGGCAGGCACTGTAAATCTACAAGTGTGTACATCTTGACATGGAACAACCGGTTCCATGCAGACGTGCTTCTCTTCTCATGCACTTGTTGACACGCCGGCAACACATCAAATGCCAAAAGGTCTGAGGCCCGCCATTGGCTCATGCGTGGTGCGAACACGCTAATGCAACGCCGTGACGCCTACTGCCCTTTTGTGACTGACACTGACTAATAGTCGGACTGACCTGGGACAATTGTTGAGTGCAGCTCTGCGCATCGCATTCGTCTCAAGTGATACTTCAAGCAGCAGTGCTCATCCAGAGGGCGGTGTTGCACGTGCGTGTGCAGCCCGCGCAGCTCCAGTCACCACTGTTTTGCGCCGACACGTTGAAATTGCAGCAATAACACAACTTCGCTGGCCACTTGTGTGTCTGGCAACAAAACCACATGAATAACTATAGTACTTAGTAGAAGTACATGTATACAAGCGGCTGCAGACAACGCTGCTGAGGATGCGGCAACACAAGCGGCACCGGCAGCAGCGGCAGCAGCACCAGCACCAGCAGCATCAGCAGCGGCAACTGTTACAGCGGCAGCGGCGGTTGCCAGTGGAGGCGCGACCGCTCCGGCAGCGGCAACTGCATCAGCGGCAGGCCGCGCTAATGGCGCAGCCATTCCGGCAACACACGACGCAGCTGCCGCTGGATCAGGGGCCGCGGCGGCAGCACAGGCGGCACCAGCGGCAGCAGCAGCGGCGGCGCACGCGCAACTACTCCGGCGGCAGCAGCAGCGGCGGCAGCAGCAGCTGCTCCAGCATCAGAGGCTGCTGCAGCAGCGGCAGCACATGTTGCACCTCAAGTGGCCTCGGCGGCATCAGTAAGTGCAGCATCAACAGCAGCTGCTGCGGGCATAGGCAACACAGCTGCTCCAGGCCCTTTTAGCCTAAAGGCTGCTGCAGCACCTGCAACAGGAGCAGCGTCGGCAGGCGGCGCCGCAACCATGCTGCGACAGCGGCAATGGCGGTGGCAGCGGCCAATGCGGCAGGTGCTGCACCAACACCTGCGGCAGCAGCAACACCACTGGCAGCAGCAGCAACGGCAGGCGGCGCATCTGCAGCACCAGCGCACGCAGCAGCGGCAGCCGTCAATGCAGGCGCTGCGCGTTCCACACCAGCAATGCTACAAGGCGCAGCAGCAGCAGAGGTGGCGCGCCTGCCCCTCATACGGACGATCGCCACAGCTGCCGCATCCCTACGTGCAGCAACAGGTGACAAGCTCGAACATATACTGCCACCAGCGCTAACGCCACTGCAGCAGCAACCACCTACGCAGCAGCCGCCGCTGCGGCCGACAGCAGGTGGTGGCACTGGTGCGGATGCTGCTTGCGTAATTGACGGCAGTGCTCTGCAGTTGTAGTGTAGCCTGAAGCGCCCCAATCAGAGTGCGCTTGCAGATGCCGTCGCTACCAAGTTTGCAGATAAGGTGGAGGCGGACCTGCAACAGCTGCCGCAGGGCACGCAACGCATGCAAGCACTTGCTCGATTCCGGTCGCAGCGCCACATGCACTCGATCGGCATGGCATTCCTCAACGAGCCCATGTACTCCACAACGGCTTCGTTCGATGGCCTATCCTGGCAGCTGGCCGTCAAACGCGCCATCGGAGTAGAGGAGCAGACGGCAGGCTGCAAGCTGTGCGGGAAGTCGCCGGGCGGCACCCTGCATGCACGGCTGTGTCAAGCGCCACGCGTCAAGGCGCACGACACCATCGTCCACAATAGCGTCAAGAGGGCCACGCAGCGCATCCTGCGGCAATACCTCAAAACGGGACTGGTGGACGAGGACTACACGCCGTTTCTGGGGTCAGCCGGGCCGCCGGGGAGTCGCAGGATGGACATCGTGCTGCCTGCCGACGCCTTCCCGGTGACCGGCTACGACGACCCGACGCGTCAACTACCGCTCATGGTGGACGTCACCTGCTTCGAGGCACATGTGGCGTCGCGGGCGCAGAAGACTGCAGCAGACCCCGAGCGTTGCTGCCGCGATCAAGAGGCCGCCAAGACTACCCACTATTCTGGTCATTATGATCAGAATTGCTACAAACTTGCCACTTTGGCAATAGGTCATTTGGCAGCATCGGGGAGCAGGGGCGGAAGCTGCTGGAGGCTGTGGCGACGGAGTATGCCAGCAGGATGTCAGTGCCCGGAGGAGCGCGCCCTAAAGCTCTCAAGGGCATCGCCCTGGCGCGCTTACGCTCGGCACTGTCGGCAGCGCTCCACATGGCGTACTCTGGCCGTGTCATGACACACATGGCAGAATCCAGGGGGGGGGGGCACATGGAGGAGGACGTAGGGGAGGACCCCGAGATGCCATTTGGCGGCGGCGGCGTTTGAGTGGTTGTCGTTGCGACACTTTCAGACTGTCATACGACATGTAGATTCCTTACAGCTAGATGCCAATCATCTGGGCTTTTTCGCGCCCTGAGCGAGAATTAATAAAAAGTACATGTATATACATTAACCTTGTATATGTCCGTACATGTACATGTATGCATATGGAACTGGTCTCATGTGCCAGGGTCACACCGCCGCACTCTCACCTCCATTATAAAATGCTTCAAACAGCCATGGTCCCAGCGTCTGTGCCCGCAGTAGGTTGACGCGAGCCGAGTCATTGTTCTGCGTCAGGAAGAGCGGAAGGGGTGCATGTCTTGAAACGTGTACTGTACGCAGCACCCATGTAGGTTGTGCACCAAAATGCAGAAGCCTCACATGGAGCGATCGCGCAATTCTATCATACCATCGTCAATATGAAGAACAAAGTACAGAGGTATACCGTGCGCACACAAACGCAAAGTCTCACATGCAGCAAGCGCGCAACTCTACCATACCACAGCCAGAAAAGTGCCGGTTGGCTTGAGTGCTTGATGCGCAAGAGTGGCCAGCACACGTGCTTGAATGGAACACAACACGGCATTGTAGTATCTATGCAAGTGGACGGACAGACCAGCCGCTGTGGCGCAATTCCCACCCACGGTCACTCAGTGCAACCACAATAACAGGGCGCATGTGCCGTGCGTCTGCGGGCATCGCGCTGGATGCAGTGGCTGACAGCAGCAGCATTGATTGCACCATGACATTGCAAGCACGCATTCACGTTCTTACCCTAACCCTAGCCCCAACGCCTAGCGTCACTAGTCACGCACTCAGCACTTTGTACATGTAAGAAACAGCGTCGGCATCGGCGACACTGTGGTGTCTCGATTGCAGGCCTACGCCCCAGCTCCATCCTACCTCTCGCCCTAGCCCTACCCCTCAAACCTGGCCTCAGCGCTCAGCTGCTTGCATGCCTACACAAGCACCTGCTAACCCTAGCCCTATCCCTCAAACCCGGTGTCAGCGCTCAGCTCCGACAGCGGCTCAGCCACCATTGCATATGACATACCGTTTGACACTTGAAGGTACTTCAGCTAGTAGATGTGTGTGTCAGACATATGATCCGGCATGCGCCCATGTGCTGCCGTCGCATTGATCGCATGTTCGAGAACATTCAATAATCGTCCATGTTGCATGACCCATGCACGCACCTGCTTGCGCATCTCCAGCACGCCCAGGTTGCAGAAGCTCTCGGCGTGGTTTGTGTCCACTGTCGACGCCACGCGGAGCGCCTGATACGCCATGCCGACGTCGCCCATGCCTATCGCGACCTGCGGCGCGTTGGGCGGCGAGCACCGGTCAGTCGCGCACGACGGCCAGCATATCGATAACGTAGCGCAAAATGCACAGAGTTCACGACACGCCACCTCGCGCGTGTGTGCTGTACAGTACTGTACTGTACTGTACTGCTCATGTACTGTTCACTTCGCTTGGGGGCAAACCGAAAGGGAGCACGCCTGCAGTGCGCGGCAGGCACCGGTCCCGCGGTCGATGCGTGTGGGTACTGAAAACGCACTGCAATACAGTAGAGGTCTGGTGGAGATGCGCATCACTCACAGCACGCTCATGCATACATGCCGTAGCACACCTGAGCGATGTTGTATCAGACGTCGCCGATGAAGTCGTCGCCCGCCGCAGTGAGCGCACGGTCCAGGAAACTTCAACTGCAACTTCAATGTTCATACCCGCAGCACGTACCTGAGCAATGTTGTACCAGACGTCACCGATGATGTCATCGCCCGCCGCGGTGAGCGCGCGGTCGAGGCAGCCGAGCGCCATGTCGTACTGGCCGCCGTAGAAGCAACACAGTCCCAGGTTGTTCCACACGGCGCCGCCACTCGCGCCGCACTGCAGCAGCCGCTGGTAGTAGCGCAGCGCCACCTGGCAACGGCGGCGGCGGCGGCGGCGGCGGCGACAGCAGTTTGTGCGCCGTAATCAACAAGAGCTTCACAGCGGAGGTTGAGAACTGGTTACGAGTAGGCTGGATCCGTAAGGGCCGGGCGGTTGGTGCTCTGCTGCGGAACTTCACAGCTCATTGTTGGGCGGGGCATGTGTAAGGCGCAGCGCACAGTGCCAGCGGCGTCTGTCGCTCATGGGATGATTGAGGCGATGCAATGCGCGATGGAAGGCATCTGGCGCGAACGTCATACGACATCAAGTATTGCCTTGCATAAGCGGCGCACGCCTCATCAGAGCCCCTCCTTGGGCTTCATTTTGTAGTGCTGCCGACGCGTGATTGATCAAACCAGCGCCATCGTGCACCGTGGCACTCAAGGGCGGTGGCGTCCGGCGCAAGCGCCGGCTCCTAGGGGGTGCCTCTAAGCTTGGGTTCTCACCCTTACCCTGATCCCCACGCTCACGTCAGCCCTCATCGTCGTCAAAGCCTTTCGGGCTTAAGGTTACGACAACCAACGCCCCATCCTTGCCTCACCTCCGGCTGATCCGCATAGAAGTAATTAACGGCGAGCGACGCCGTCGCCTCGACATTCGTCGGGTCCAGCGCGAGCGCAGTCTTGTACGCGGCGCCCGCCGCCTCGGCAGCGCTCAGCGCCTCGTGCAGGCGCGCCGACGCGAGCGCGAGGCGCGCGTCGCCGTCGTGGCGCACCGCCGCGCGCGCGAGCAGGTCCAGCGCCGTGTTGGGCAGGTCAAGGCGTTGGTACACCTGCGCGCGCGCGGGGCGAAGCTCGGGCTTAGGCAGGGCTCAGGATCAGAGGTAGCGTGCGGGTAAGCCTGTGGGCAAAGCAGCATTTGGCGCGGACGCGAGCGCGAGGCGCGCGTCGCCGTCGTGGCGCACCGCCGCGCGCGCGAGCAGGTCCAGCGCCGTGTTGGGCAGGTCGAGGCGTTGGTACACCTGCATGCACGCGGGGGTGTGGGGGGCCGGGGGAGGGGTTGTGGTCTGCACGCGCGCGCAAATGGAGCAGTCCATCGCCTGTACAGACAGAGTGCACGGCGAGCTGGCTGTGTACCGGCATGTGTGCACGCCGCGAAACGGCGCAAGGCCGGTGCAAGCAACCATCCCAGTGCTGTGGATGCTGTGGCACTTGAGGCGCATGCGCATGTACATACACACTGTGTGCGGCTACAGGCGCACTTTGCAGGGTTGGTCAGTGATCAGCATCGAAGGTAGTACGCATGTGTGCAGCAGCACGCAGGTGTCACAGCTCTGACGTACTGTGAACAACAATGCTCCCAGGCGCAGAAGCTCAAGCATCAGCCCTCCATTTCGCCGCTTCAAGCAGATCCGTGGTGACGGATGGCAAGCATATACTTCAACAAGTGCATGATACTGCCAACTGATCTGCCACGTGCAACCAATGCAAGCTCTACAAACAGGTGATCGTTCCGCACCTTCACATACTGTAAGGGCAAGATATTGCCAACAGATTTTGCCACCGGACACAGATGCAAGCACCGGCACACAGTACAAAGATGCTCTTGCGCACCTTGACCAGCTCCAAGTGGGTGAGCAGCATGTCTTGGTCCTTGAGCGAGCTCTTGAGCTGCTTCTCGGCGTCTCTGTACATGCCTGCGCGCACATGGCGAGTGACAAAATATTTCAGGGCCTGATGCGACAAAATATATCAGGGCCCGATGCGACTCTGCACGCGTGTCATGCCTGTGCGCGCAGAGAGGGAGCGGCACAACATCTCAAGGCCCGGCGCAACCTGCACGTCTGTCTAGCCTGCAATGCTGGTGCAGGGGCTTGATGTTGAAGATGCCAACTGCAGTGCTGAGGTGTGGTGACGCTCAATAAGCACTGAACTGTGTCCAGTTGCTGAGCATTGCTAAGCGAAATGGCGCGCACTGCATGCAATGCTGGTGCCGCTTGGCGGGCACCCCTGCGGCCGCAGCACGTTTGCCATCAGTGCACGAACTCACAGTGTACTCTACACTCTATCGTGCGGGCCACCCCTCACAGATGGCGACTTGTACAAACATACGCAAACCATTAGTGTACCAGCATGCACCTCGTTGCATGCAAGGCAGTGGCAACTTGTCATGCTGCCGGCGCCCAGCGAGGATGTGACATACGCCGGACATACGCCGCTGCTCCACATATGGCAGCAGTACGCACAGCAGTACACACAGGGACCAGCGCAGTGCACCGCATGAGCAAGCAATGTCTTGAAGATGAGACAAGTGCGCTCACAAGCTCAACACAACACGGCAGGCGACGCTTCTTCGCACCGAGCTTGTGGTAGCAGCGCCCAAGCCGTGCCTTCCACCACCAGTCCTTGAAGTCCGCCGCCGCCGTCGCCTCCGCCGCGAGCTCGAGCGCCTTGCGCGGGTTCCTCTCCACGTACAGGAGGTACTCCACCAGTGCCTGCGGCGGCGCGGCGGCGCGTCAGTGCTCACGCGCGCCTGTGCGCTTGATAGTCAGATATGGAAAATGCAACACAATCGCGGCCGCTGCTGCAGCTGCTGCTGCGTCGCGCGTGGGGCGTCGCGGGGGCTGTTAAAGTTGCAGACGTCAGCGTCACGACATCGCACGCGCGACCCAGCAGTAGCAGCACTAACACCAGCACCAGCAGCAGCTGCGGCTGTGCTGCGCTGTCCATACCCCAACCAGTCGTCAGGTGCGTAGGCGCGTGTGTGTGGGCACTGACGCACCGTCGCGCCGCCGCAGGCACTGGTGGAGTACCTGCTGTACGTGAAGTTGAAGTTTGCAGATGACGCACATCAAGAGTACATACAAAGGAATAGCGCTTGGGGACTGCTCCGTCAGCCTCTGGAGACCTGCGTCTGCAACTTCAGTGGCCCGCATCGAGAATACAGGCACAATAACACCGCTGGGGAAGTGTTCCGTGAAGATTTCGGAACCCTACACACGGGCTACTGTCACGCACCAGTCGACAGCGCGCTGCACACACACCCTTGGCGCCGGACGAGATCGCAGCAGACGCCGCGACGCCACACGATTACACATACAGCCTCACAGCCGTTCAGCGCTGATCTGGCAGTTTCGCGTGGCCCGATGCGACGGACAGGCCGTGCAGGCGCGGCGGCAGCCACCTGCCAACAGGTTCATCAGCAGTACACCAGGAGTACACCATGAGTACACTAGGAGTACACCAAGAGTGCACCGTCAGCCACCACACTCACCGCAGCCAGCGCGCCCCTCTTGGCCATGCGCTTCAGGTCCAGGCGGTCCGTGTCGACGAACGCGGCGCCGCCGCCGCTGTCGAGGCTCGCGGTGCCGAGCCGCACCTCTCTGCCGAGGGCGGTGGCGGGGCGCGACGTGCCGGGGCGCGGCCCGCGCATGGCTATGCGGCACGCGGCAGCGCAGCGCCTTCAGTACAGTAAGAGTACACATGGGTACAGGCGAGTACAAGAGAGTGCCGGGGCGTGGCCCGCGCATGGCTGCGCGGCGCGCGGCAGCGCAGGGAGAGCCGCAGCAGCGCCTCCAGTACAATAAGAGTACACATAGGTACAGACGAGTACACAAGAGTGCCGACAGGCGCTGCCCCGCACATGGCCGCGCGGCGCGCGTCAGCATGGTGCCTTCAGTACCATTGGAGTACGTGCGAGTACACAAGAATGCGTGAGCGGTGGACAGGGCCCGCTCATGGCTGTGCGGCGTGTGGGAGCATCGGGGCGGCGTCAGAAAACAGGGGAACCGCCGCAGTACAATCAGAGTACCACTGTGAGTACATGACAGTACAGGAAAGTACACAAGAGTGCATTGGCCAGGGCCGCAGCGATGGGTGTTGAGGGCGGCGGCTGCTGGCACAGCTGAGCCATGTGCACAGCGCCGGCAGCGAGCTGCTGCCGCAATTGCGGGCGAGGTGCAGCACCCCACGCATGGCTGTTGCGGCGTTGCGAGCTAAGGACGGGCGAATCGTGGCGCCGCGTGACCACAGTGAAAGCGGCGCCAAGGTGCAGCGCCGCCAACTCGTATCATGGCCACTGCAGCAGGTTGATTCGCAGTCATTGCGGCATTGCAACTGCCAGATACGTAGCGGTGCATGCCATTGAGATGAGCAACCGTTTGGCGCCGTTTGCAATCATGCATGCATGCGCCGCAGCGCAGGGGCGTACGGTCTGCCTGGAGCATCTGAAGCCCTCAGAATGCGCTTGCTCATGTTGTGTGCTTGACTTCTACACAGGGGTGGGGGTAGGTTTGGATTGCGCTCCTACACACCAACCCTGATGCGCCCCCTCTACGCGCAGCAAACGCACAGTTCCACGTGGAGCAGCGTCACGCGCGGCGCACATTTCGCCACGGTCCGTGCACGACTCGTAGCCCCAAGCAATGTGCAGCAGAACAGTTGCCAGTGTACTATTCCCCTGGTGCCTGTGGCTGATTGTGAAGCCGCTTCAGCTCATTCGTGGGTTCTGGAACAGTTTGCAAACGAACGATGGCGTAGACTCTGCGACTACGCACTGGGCTTTGCCGACCGCCAGGTGGGGTCGAAGCGAGCACCGAAGAAGCAGTAACTGTCAGTCAAACATGGTCTTGCACCTGAGGAGACATCCACTTGCTGCAGCACCACCGTCAGGCTCGGGGTTGGGGGGGTTAGGGTTGACGTCAGCTCAAGGATTGGGAGTGTCACTCAAACATCTCGTCGCACCTGTGGGAAAGGAACGCCCATTAGCTGCGCCGTCATTGGCCAGCTCTAGGTTAAGGTTAGAACTAGGTTTAACGCTACATAAGGTCTTAAAGTGTCACTCAGATATGATATCGCACCTGTTAGGGTTAAGTTCAGATTTTGCGCCTGATTCAGGAGTGTCACTGAGATATGATACCGCACCTGTGGAGACGTCCATTTGCTGCCCCGTCATTGGCCGGCTGCTGGTCCCCGGGCGCAGGAACCCCGTGACGGGCCTCCCAGAACTGCGTGTACGTGCACCATCACAAGCTTAGAGTTAGGGCAAGAATTAGAGATAGGGCATGCACTTGCGAGCTGCGGCCAGCTTGATGCAATTGGTGGTCGTGCGATCGCGTGTTTGCAGTGTGCGTCTGATGGCGCCGCGCATGGAGCTAGCTGCACGCTGATGCTCATTTAACCTTGAGCGCAATGTGATCTTTGTTGGTTGCGCGCCCCACACCATCATACTTCTACCATACTTGTGGGCACATGATGCCCTCCGTTAACTACAAGGTGCGCCCAGAGTGAGGCACAGTGGCATAACGCTGACGCTGCGGCAAGACTTATGCGCACCGCAACCCAAGGATGACAGCTTCAGCAGGAGAGAGCATACCGCACATTGACTCAAAAGTCTGGGTTCCGGTCAGGGTGTACCCCAAGAAAGCCTACAACCTGAACCCCCACAACAGTTGTATAAAGTAACAAAGTTCGCATTTGAAGTTCATGCACCTTGTCATTGGCCGCATGCCCTGCTCCAGACCGCCCGCCGTGGTCATGGGCCTACCGAGCGAGGGCCTCGGCACACATTTGAAGCTCACACTTGAAGTTCATGCACCTTGTCATCGGCCGCATGCCCTGCTCCAGACTGCCCGCCCTCGTCATGGGCCTGTTGAGCGATGTCCTCGGCACACATTTGAAGTTCACACTTGAAGTTCATGCACCTTGTCATCGGCCGCATGCCCTGCTCCAGACTGCCCGCCCTCATCATGGGCCTGTTGAGCGATGTCCTCGGCACACATTTGAACTGCACAAATGAAGTTTATGCACACCTTGTCATCGGCCGCATGCCCTGCTCCAGACCGCCTGCCCCTCGTCATTGCCCTACTGAGCAATGTCCTCGGCACACATTTGAACTGCACAAATGAAGTTTATGCACACGTTGTCATCGGCCGCATGCCCTGCTCCAGACCGCCTGCCCCTCGTCATTGCCCTACTGAGCAATGTCCTCGGCACACATTTGAACTGCACAAATGAAGTTTATGCACACGTTGTCATCGGCCGCATGCCCTGCTCCAGACCGCCTGCACCTCGTCATTGCCCTACTGAGCAATGTCCTCGGCACACATTTGAACTTCACATTTGAAGTTTATGCACACCTTGTCATCGGCTGCATGCCCTGCTCCAGACCGCCCGCCCTCGTCATGGGCCTGTTGAGCAATGTACTCGTCACACTTGAAGTTTGAAATTTGAAGTTTATGCACACCTTGTCATCGGCCGCATGCCCTGCTCCAGACCGCCCGCCCTCGTCATGGGCCTGTTGAGCGATGTCCCCGGCCGCGGCATGTCGGCGGTCGCGTTGGAGTCCAGCAGAATCTCCGCAACGCCCTGTGATTAACAACAGCGCCCAGCGTGGGGTTTGAAGCATGAATTTTCGCTTGAAACAAGGAGCGGCGTTATTGAAGTTCAAGTTCTCCAAACACGCGCTCTGCGAGCCACTCAAAGTAGCGGCTGCGGCTGAAAGGCTGACTGCGCTACGCCGCGCGACGGCGGCGGCGGCGCTCGCATCCCATGCCGCAAACAGCTGCTGTCACGGCGGCTGCGCTGACTGCCGCTGGGGACACCACAGCGCAATTACCTTTTCAGTTTCAAACCAGTCCTTCACGGTAAGCACGTCACATGCGTAGCAAAACCACATTTTTTTTCTGTCAGATCCGCCCAATTGGTTACCGTCTTTTCCCGGAGAGACCACAGCACATTCACCACTTCGAGCACTTTAAAGCGCGCACACTGCACGTGGAGCGCAAATAGTTCATTTTTCAGTTACAATTCCAGTTTCTGGCAGTTACACCTCACCTCCTCCTCCATCTCGCTCTCGTCCACGTACTGCTCCGCCGTCAGCGCGCGGCACTTGAGGTACCACACCGCCTCGTCCCGGCTGTTACTGGCCAGCAGCCCGCCGCAGATGGCCGCCGCATCGCTCAGTTTCTGCCGCCGCATCTTGCTCATGGCGTACCTGCGCACGCGCAACATTGATGTGGCCGATTAAGTGAAGTGACACGGTCATCGACACTCAGGTTAGGCTTGCTCATGGCCTACCTGCATTAGCGCAATATTGATGTGGCCGAGCAGTGAAGTAGCACGGTCATTGAGGCTCAAGTTACGGTTAGGGTGAGGATCAGGGTTGGGGCTGGGGTGAGGAGACTCAGCTGTTAGCCGCAGCGTCGCTCAGCTTCTGCCGCCGCATTCTGCTCATGGCGTACCTGCGCGCGACAACAATGCGGCCGAGTAGTATAGTGGCACAAGGAGACTCGGATGAGGGTGAGGGTTAGGGTCAGGAGACTCGAGTAGTGAAGTGGCGTAAGGCGACTCGGATGAGGGTTAGGGTTGGGGCCAGGGACTCTGTGGCAGATGCTGCCGCTGCAACATGGTCAACGCGCATCTATGCATGACAGTGAGGTGTCTCAGTAGCCAAACGACATTATCGTCAAGACTTGTGGCACAAATGGGGTCGCTTTAGAGGGTTAGGAATAGTCGGGGTAGCCATAGGCCCCAGTCGCAGCTCGTATCTGATAAATTTCGACGTGCCAAGAACTTCGCTGCATGGCTGACAGGTTATGCAGTGGCCATGATTTTTTACTTCGCGGATGCCTCTCCAAGCCATGCACCGGTCCAAAGTCATCACAGTGTCTCTCTCACACATCACCTTCTGCTAACCGAGATGCATTCTGACCACTGTGGTGGAGCATCTGATGGTTTCTCTTCTCGAAGCTCAGGCAGAATGAGAATAGCAGAGCCATGCATCGTTGAGAGTCTGGCGCTGTACTCGGCTGCGTCATGGTGGTGGGTACGACATTGCCACTGCATCAGCTTCCACTCACCATAGCGGATCCATGCCTGCTGGCACCGTCACACCACCGACGTCCTGCGCCAATGGCGGCATAGCGCAATCTGAATCTCCTCTCTGCGTACGTCAGCTCAAGCCTTGGCTGTTGTCTCCAAGTGTGCTGCCTGACAGGCTCGCTCTCAGCTGCTGCTGCTGTCTTACATTACGATCTTGCAGCAACGGAGAGGGGATTTCGGGGGAAGGGCATTTCCCGTTACCAGACCGTTACATTTTGCATGCCGAACACACACATGCAGCACCAGCACCATAGTATGGCGGAGCCCAGCTACCCGCTGCTGCCGCAGGTGGGCAATACTGTTGCGCATGGACATCAGCGGCCCGCCACAAGCCCAACAGGTTCAGCTGGGAGGCGCCCTGCGAAGTTGGTGCGCCGCCTTCTTGGAGACAGACCTCGCACAGCCGAGCTGCACAAACTGAGGCTGGGGGCGCCACCACCAAAGTCGGCATCGGCAGCGAGCAGACATGGCGGCGTGCACCAGCTGCAGCCGGTGCTGCCGCCGGGGCCTTTTGCTCCTTCGCCAGTGTTGGCACGTCAAGTAAGCCAGGACATCGCTCATTGCAATGGCTCCATCCTTGTAGTGAGCTTTGGTGAAATGTTGAAGCCGGTGCAAATGTTGACGCATCCACGGTTCTTCAACAGCTAGGCCTGTACAGCATCAAATTGCAATGCCCCACGTGGCAGTGACTCTCGATGAACAAACCTGATGTGTATGCAAGCATGTATGCATCAGCCCGGCCAGCGCCTGCCAATTGCTGCCAAAGCACACGATTGAAAGCACTGCGAAAGCCGTACTGATCAATACTACGATCGCGGCCGCATTCTCCTCTCACAGTGGCATTATCAGCATGTGCAACAGCAGCAGCTTTTACTATCATCGCGCGACCTGCTTCGCCTGCATACGTCTTCACCACAGATACAAGAGCTGAAGGCGCTGGATGCACATGGGTACCGCGACCCGCCCGCCACGCGCTCGCCTCAGCCGCTTGTCAAAGCAAGTGTCAGCATCACCAGCAGATCGGCTTCAGCGCCTCTGCTGGGCCCCATCCGCAGCATTAGCGGCGCGGCTGCTGCAGCAGCGGGGGGAGCCAAGGGGGGGTGGCTGCTGCGACCGTCGACAGATGCATCCCTGGAGTCCTCCGTGGGGTGGAGCAGCAGCCACAAGGTGCAAACAGATGAAACTGTCAAAAGGAGTGTGTTCATGTTTGACGGGCCATCAATGATGGCGCAACATCAAGTGACGGGGAGCAGTGCGCTCGCTGCTTGAACTTGAAGCAGCGGTGCACATGGAGTTTGTGCTGGCACACGGTAGTCCAGGCCGACCCTTCACCAGCAAGTCCGCATGCTGCGCGTGTGGCCCTCCCTGCCCGCCACACTGCCGCCGCGGGTGCCGCGCCGCACCAACTGACCACCGCTGCGCATGTTGCTGCTCCCCGCCGCCGCCGCCGCCGCCGCCGCCGCCGCGGCGCAGGCCAGGAACGGGCGCCCGCCGACGCCGCCGACGCTGCGCAGCCTCGGCGTCCCCGACGCACGCGCGCGGCGCGAGGCGCTGGCGCACGGCGCGGCGCTGCTCGCACGCGCGGAGCGGCTACTGCGGCGGCGCGAGTGGGAGGCGGCGGCGGCGGCGCTGGAGGCGGCAGGAGGGGCGTTCGCGGCGGCGGGCGACGCGGAGCGCGCGGCGGAGGCGGCGGCGGCGCTGGCGGCGCTGCGCGCGCAGCGCGTCGCGCGCGCGATCGAGGAGGTGAGGGCGGCGTAGCACGTCCGCAAAGCACATTCTTGGATTAGGGTTAGAAATTGGGGGAATGCTTGGTGACTGCTGCGAGCCCTGATGAGTGTGCGCTGGCAGGGTCGGGGCCGGGGTCGCTGAGCGCTGCGATGGTCGACCAAGCAGTGGACTGGTCGAATTCACTTTTTGCCAGCATATTCCTGTGCTGAAGTTATCACTTTGCTGTGTGCCCGGTGTGAGCTGGCGCGTTATGGGTAGACGTGGCCGCTTTGGTGCGCAGTGCTAGCGCGCAAGGGGCGATGCAGCACCCGTCGGCTCACGTGGCGCCCGACATGGACAAGGCGCTGTAGAACACAGCTGTACTGCTCAAGTGCTGCTACTTCGAAGTACGCCAGACGTGCAGGCCATTGGGGCGTCGGCAGCGGCCTCGACAGCCACTTGCAAATATTGATGATTTGCAGTGGAGATGAGATGCATGCACAACCTCTGACAAGTGTCGGTGTGCTCAGGGTGAGGGTTTTGTTGGAGGTGTGGATGAGGATGAGGTGAACTAGGGTTACATGACATCACTGACGAGCCTATGCAGTCTGTGCAGACTGCTGGCTTCGCGGCACATCGAGCCAAGCCGTTGACCGAGGTGCACACTGTCAATGAAGCGTTTGCATACGCGCTCAGTTCATGTTCATGTGAACGTGGCAGCGAGTCACCGCTGGCAGCGCAAAGTGATTTGCGCCGGCCCGTCTAGGGTTAGGTCACGGGTTGACATGAGGGGCAGGGTTAGACCTAGTTGTTGCGTGCCGCAGCGCTCAACATAGCAGCCTCTGGCGCAGCTCTGGTGACGTCGCGGAGCGCTGACACTGATGAGCGCTGCTGCGGGCGTGCCCATGTACATTACGCACCGCCGCCGCGCCCCAAAGCCCGCCACAATCACTGCACAAGACGCGCCACCGCTCAGCGCAAGCACCGCTTCCTCCGCCGCCGCCGCCGCCGCCGCTGCCGCTCGCCGCCGCCGCAGGCGCGCGCGCAGCGCGACTACGACCGCGCGCAGCACCTGCTGGCAACCTCCATGGGCACCGCCGCTGCCACCAGCACGCGTCCTTCCATCTCGGGTGCCCCCCCCCTACCATCCCCCGTGAGCCCCCAGCACAGCCTCACGGGACGGAGCCCCCTGGGGGGGGGGCTGGGGGGGTTTGGGGGGGGGTCCGAGAGTCCGCCGCGAGGGGGGGGGCGCGGCGGCGGCGCGCGCGCGTGCGCGCGGCGGCTCGCGCTGGAGGACGGCGAGAGGCTGCAGGCGGAGGCGGCGGCGGCGGTGGCGCGTGCGCGCTGGGCGCAGGCGCTGGGCCTGCTGGACGCCGCCGCGCAGTGCTTCGCGTGGGCCAAGGTGCGCGAACGGGTCTTTTGTCTTGTTGAAAACAAGTTGTTTTGCAGGAGGGTGCGGGTGCGCGGTGGCGCGACGCACACGCGTGCAGTCGCGGTCAGTTGTGGGAACGTTTTTCTGCTGGCGGAACTGCGGCAGGCTGCTCAGAGTGCGTTGCGCGCACGCACCACCGGTGCTGCCCCCGCTCCCTTGCCCCGCGATTGCGGCGCTGCCCTCGCTCCCTTCCGCACACACGCGCCGCCGCTTGTCACCCTCCCTCTCACTCTGCGCTGACGCCATCGCGCCGTCTCGCTGCACGCGACACTCCGCGCACGCACACGCAATGTGCGCGCTGCGCAGGCGTCGGACCGCGTCGCCGAGGTGGCGCGGCTGCGGCGGCGCGCCGAGGTGCTGCGCGAGGCCGGTGAGGGCCAGGCGCTGCTGAGCCGCGCCACGCGCCACCTGCGCCTCTTCCACGTCCACGCCGCCGCGGACGACGCCGCCGTCGCCGCCGCCGCCGCCACCGCCGCTGCTGCCAGCGCCGCCAGTGGGCACGGCGGCAGCGGCGACGGCAGCATCGGCGCCGGCAGGGCTGGGGCAGCCAGCGGCGGCGGTGGCGGCGGCGGCGGCGACGGCGGCGGCGGCGGCGGCGGCGGCGGCGGCGGCGGCGGCGGCGATGGCGGCGCTGATGCGGCGGATGCGGTGCCCATGGAGTCGCTGCTGGCGCGCGCGCGCGGCGCGTTCGCGGCGGCGGGCGACGCGGACGGCGTCGCGCGCGTGGACCAGGCGGCACGCGCGCTGGAAGGTGAGGCGCCTGCAGGACAATGGTCATGTGGTGGTGACGATGGAGGCGCACAAAAAAAGTGAGACAGGAAGGTGAGGCGCACACGCGAGAGAACGGTCATGCGGCGGTGACGATAGGAGCGCACAAAGACAAAGGAAGACAGGCAGCGCGCGCGCTAAAAGGTGAGGCACCTGCGCGAGAGCACGGCCATGGGGTGGCGGCGGCAGCGGTGGGAGTGTGGGGGGAGGACGGGGGCCATTTGGGGGGGGGGGGAGGCTGGGCTGAGCGGCGCTGCTGGTGGGAGGAGGGCGTGGCGCGGCGCCGGTGCTGCTGCTGATGATGCAGGGTGCCGATCTGGGGTTTGGTGGTCGTGAGACCCTGCGTGTCGGCTTTGGGGAGCGCGAGTGTGCATAAGTTGTTTCACTGGCATACCAGCTCGGCGTGCTGGTCGGAAGGCTCTGCGCTGCCGCGTGATCTGACTCGACCTTCCGTCTTTCTTGTGATGGGCAAATGGAATATGCGGTTACAGGCCAGCATGCGGCTAGTGTGTGTGCTGGTGCATCTGCAGCCCGCTCCGGCATGCAACGCTGGCTTCGCCGACGTTGTGTGCTCACGAGCAGCTGTGAACAATCATCGTGACATTATAGGGTATGTAGGTATGTTGAAGTTGTGCTTGTGACATTGTGAGTATATTGAAGTTGATATTGTTGCTCTGAACTGTGCGCCGCAAGCCGGACTCGCATCGTGACCTGCCGCCGAACCTCCCTCTTTATCAGCACCACCCAAAACTTGTCGTTGAAGTATTATGATGCGCAGCGTCACTCTCGCGCCCTGCGGTTTGCGCAGCCAGGCGTGCACCACGCTCACGCTCGCACAAATACACCAGTTGATCATCACCACCCGCCACCACACAATGACCGCTGCTGTCCTCGCCGCTGTATGGCATGCGCGCGGTGGCACGAGCACCGAGGTATTCCTACCTACTCCTGATGCATACATACACGTGCGCACGCGTTGGTCACCACCACCACAACACGTCCGCTGCGGCTGTCATCATTTTGCAGGCGTGCACATGGCGGCAGAACGAGCGCCGATACCCACCCCCGTGCATGCATGTGCGCACGCGTTGATCATCACCACTGCCACGCGTCCGCCGCGGCTGTGTCATGCATTTGCAGGCGTGCGCGCGGCGGAATGGGCGCTGGTCGCCACGGCCGCGGCGCTGTCGGCGCGCGACTATGAGGGCTGCCTCTTTGGGCTGCAGCGCGCTAGAGCGGGCCTGGAGACCGCGGTCAGGTATGTCCACCTTGGCATTATGTTCGACTGTTCTACATGTTGAATTCAAACCTGATCTCAGCCCGAAGGTCCTTAACAGCGTCAGAGCGGGCTTGGAGGCAGCACTTGGGCATGCCATAGCGTATGGCTAGTCCTTGATCCTACTTGGCACGCGGTCGTCCACTTCCTTGCAGCGGGCAGTTGAGACGTGATATCACTGTAGTCATGGGTGTTTGTCAGGATGTGCTGCGGCATGCATCCGCGCGCTGTTCGGCGATGAGTACGACAGCCCGCAACCTTGACCCTAACTGAGCGATGAGCATGACAGCCTGCAACCCCAACACACAGTGCATCACCTAGCCCCTGGGCTATTTCTCCAACTGCAGCCGTATATAATTAGCCATGGTTCCAACCCTGACCCTCTTGTGCACTGGCGCCAGAAGCAACCCTGCATGCCACGCACTGCTGTCCTTGCACTGCATGAAACCTAACGCTCTGCGATGACAGCGCGCTGAATTTTTTCTTGGATTTTCTTGAATTTTCTTGCAGGGCCGGCCCCGCGCAGCAGCCCGCGCTGGAGCACCTGCTGGGCCTGCTGAACCCCACGCTGCACCCTGACAGGCCAGTGCTCAGCGAGGTGGTGTGCGAAGTCGCTCTTCAAGATGGGGCCGCGGCCAAAGCCAGGTAAACGAGCACTATGTGTTGAACCTAGGGCTGGGATTAGGGTTAGGGACAGGCCAGTGCTCAGCGAGGTGGTGTGCAAAGTCGCACTTCAAGACGGGGCCGCGGCCAAAGCCGGGTCAGCGCGCGTGTGAGCTTATTTGGCATGCAGTGTTAGACCTAGGACTAGGGTTACGGACAGGCCAGAGCTCAGCGAGGCTAGCGTGAGGCCTTGAAAGCGGCAAGCACATGGAGCATTGGCTGCATTGGCAGTCGGCGTTGAGCGACCAAACCCTAACTCCAGCCCTAACATGCGGCGCCGAGCTCATCCGCAGTGCTGCGCAACAGCCATCGCCCCCCCCCCCCCCCCCCCCCCCGCCCCCTCTGCCCTGGCGTCATCTTATTACTACTGAGTATATACCACCACGTAACGGCCGCGTGTGCGTGCAATGCGCAGGTGCATCGCCGCTGTTGCCGGGGGGCGCCTCGACGCGGCCGCGGCGGACGCCGACGCCGCGCGCGCGTGCTTCGAGTGGGCCGCCGCCGCCGCCCTCCGCGAGCGCCCCGCCAGCGCCGCCGCCGCCGCCGCCGCACCCGCCGCCGCCGACAGCGCCGCGCTGCCGCCGAGCGCCGTAGCGGCGGCGAAAGCGGCGCTGCGGCACGTGGTGAGAGTCGCGGCGGCGGCGCAGGACGCGGCGGGGGCGCGCAAGGCGGGGGGCGGGGGGCAGCGGTGGGGGGTGGGGGGGTGGTGGGGGCGGGGGGGGGCAGGAGGGTGGGGGTTGCGCTACGGCGGCGCGCGGAGGCGCTGCTGCTGGAGATGGACAGGGCCGATGACGAGATCGTGCAGGTGGGCGTCGCAGCGGTGCATAGGGTATGTAGGGTATGGTAGCTCGAGGGTTAGGATGGGGGTTAGGAGGGTCAGGCAGGGTTGGCACCGATGCGCGCGCGGCGGTGCACAGGGTATGTGGGATATGCTAACTCCAGGGTGAGGATGGGGTAGGGTTAGGGCAAGGGGTTTGCTTGTGCCCGAGGCCCCACTGACGGGGCTTGAAATGCTTCAAGTGGTTCCACGTTGGCGCCGTAGTATGTCAGTGCCCGCACTTCGCCACTATGACGCAGCAATGTTGCATGCGGGGCGCAAGGCAACGTCAAATCACTCAACAAAGCTTGAAGTAGAAGTATAAGGACAGCGAGAGCATGATCATAAATGTTCCCGGATTGCCGCATTTCACTTGCTTCGAAGCGATAAATTGTGGAAGTATCGAGCAAGGCTGACCCCCTCAATTGCAGCCCACGCTGCGCTTCCATTTGACGCGTGCGCCGCATTGCATGCCCACATGCGCAGAAGTCTGCGCTGCTGTCTGTGTGATGAAAAACGAATCAAAAAGATCGTTGAGCTCTAAGTGACAAGGGGTGGTTAGCCGCAAGTGCCTTCCACCAATGACCGTGGTCGCCGCTGCTGCAGTCATTGGCCACGAGTCAAACAGAGCCACCATATGTGATATTGCATTCATCCAAACTGCTGCTTCATGAAGGTTCAACACTACCACGCAACGCCAGACGCCCGCGCGCAACACACACACACAGCGCACGCTCTGCACTCTGTGACTTCCACTCAACGCGCCCCCCTCCCTCCCCGCCGCGCCCCCGTGCCTCCGCTGCACAGAAGTCTGCGCTGCTGCAGGCAAACGCGCTAATGGACAGGTTCGCGGCCGTTGCCGCCGACGCGGATAAGACAGCGCTCGCGGGGCCCGCGGCGCTGCATGCACTGCTGGAGGACGCAGAGCAGGTGACCCTGACAGTACCCTAATCCTAGGGCTGATGTAACCCTAGCACCGACTGACCCTGACTCTAGGTTTGATTTGTACCCTAGTACCATCGATTTTAAACCCTAGTAGTGTGTGCGCTGTGACGCGCTGCTGGAGGACGCAGGGCAGGTGCCCCTGACGTAACCCTAACTCTAGGGTTGGTCTGACCCTACTGATCCTTACCCTAATTCTAACGGTTCCCGTAGCCTCGACTGCGACTAACCCTGAGTCTAGGGGTAACATCTACCCTCGTACTGACCGGAAGGTCGTCGGTGTTACCCTGACCTAACCCTAACCCTAAAATTGGTTTAACCGTAGTTCTGTCCCCGGAGGGCGTCGGTTGGCATGCGCTGCGACGTGTGTGGCGTTTTGATCCTGACCCTGATTCTGAATGTACCTGTCGCTCTAGCTGTGAGGTCAGTCCGAATCTGACGTTACGGTGCGCCCGTGTGCCAGAGGCTGTTGGGCGGCGTTACTGCGACCCCCTGCGCAGGGCTAGGGTAAGGGTGGGGGTTAGAATAATGGTTAGTGGCTGCTCCAAGGCTCAGATGCTGCTCCCCGGCTAAACGCTCAACTGCTGCACTGCTTCCGTGGCCGTACCCGCCTCCAGCAGATGCGAGGCCGCAAGGTATGTGCTCGCACACTCTCACTGGGGCAGGCATCTCTGCACACCAAGGTATGCTTCCAAAAGCTTTCACTCACGCGGTGTGCGCGTAGGTATCACACTCTCACTGGGGTAGGTATCCGCATGCTCGCACTCGCGGGTGATACATACCTACACTCTCGCAAGGACCCGTATCCAGTGTGTGTTCGCCAACAGCGCATGTATCTGCATGCTCGCACTATATGCTAGCCTACCAGCTAACACTCTGCTGCAGCTACGTGCCTACACCTGCTGGACGGTACCAGTCAAGAAGTGATGCACGTGCTGCTTCCTCCCCCTGCACTCTTTCCAAAACTACACATTCCGAGGCCTGTTCCCCGCATCTGCACTCTCACTCGCCGGGCCCCTCCCCCCCCCCCCCACCCCCCCTCCCCCCCGCGCGCAGCTGTATCGGCGGCACGGCTTCTTGGAGGCAGCGGCGCGCGCGGCACGACTGCGCAGCAGCCTCGGCGGCGCCGCGTGTGTGGCCGCCGCCGCCGCTGCTGTGGCGCAGCGGCGCCGCGGCGACGCGCTGCGGCACTACGCGGACGCCGCCGCGGCATTCGGCGCGGCGGGCGACCGCGCCGCCGCGCAGCGCGCCGTGCAGATGAGCCTGAAACGTGAGGAGTTGAAGTTAGTTGAAGTTAGTGCGGCCGATGTGTGTGTGTGGGAGGTGTGTGTGGGGGGGGGGGGGGATGAGCCTAAAATGTGAGAAGTTGAAGTTTTGTGCAGCTGTGGGGGGGGGGCGGGGTGGGGTGGGGGGGGCTGTGTCGTGCGTTTGGCGGTGTGATGTGTAGGTGGGGGTGCGCAGGGGGCACCTCCGGGTACTAATTGTTTGTGGGGGGCTGTGGCGGACTTCTGAAATTGCGTGGGTTGCTGCATGGGATGCAGATGCAGGCGGTAGAGGCAGGCCTCTGATGTGAGGAGGGAGTTAAGTAGCGCGGGCGCACATGGGCGCGTGGAGCTGCGAGGTAATCATTCAAGAAGAGCGCCAACCCTAATCTCAACCCTACACTCACTGTGAACCTAACCCTAACCCTAACTCCAACCCTGATGGCCAGCCCTACATTGAGCTCAGCTCATGATGATGCCTACAGCGATGTCCCAGATGCTCATCCACGATTCATTCATGCTTTAGTTAATGAATGCACATACTTGCTGCTTGACCCTGGCAGTGCAAGGCGACATGGCGGCGGAGCGCGCGGATGCCGCCTGCGAGGCGCTCGCGTTCGACACTGCACTGGCGGCCGCAGAGGAGGCGCGGCTGCTGTACCTGCAGGCACGTGACGTGATTGCGTTCAGGCATACATGTATCATGTGCATACATACACTCCGAAGTAAGTACATAGATACATGTGGCATTCGTGAGTACACATAGCAATTTGCAACGCGGCGCTGGCGGCCACAAAGGAGGCGCGGCTGCTGTACCTTCAGGCATGTGATGCGCAGACATGCACCGTATACTGTACTGAGATGTTCAAGCATACATTGAATTACATCCCGAGATGCCATTCGGCGGCGGCGGCTTTTTTTGAGTGGTTGCCGTTGAGACACTTTTCAGAAGTCACACGACATGCAGGTTCCGTACAGCAGCATCAAGTTAGACCATAATCTGGGCTTTTTCGCGCCCTGAGCGAGGATTTTAATAAAAAGTACATTGGGCTTTTTCGCGCCCTGAGCGAGAATTAATAAAAAGTACATTGTGGATGCATACTTCTGTACCATTCGTGAGTAAGACTAGCGTTTTGCAACGCTGCGCTGGCGGCCGCAGAGGAGGCGTAGCTGCTGTATATGCAGGCACGTGGCGCCAAACATGTACTATGCTTATTTGTAAAAGTACATAGATTTTTTTTTTTTTGGGTTAGGGTTAGGGTTAGGGTTATTAGGGTTAGGGTTAGGGCCCTGAGCGAGAATTAATAAAAAGTACATAGATTCATGGAAAGAGATGAATGCATTAATGATACACCATTTGTGGGTACACATAGTAGCGATTTGCGATGCCATGCTAGCGGCCGTAGAAAAGGCACGGCTCTTGCAGGCATTTAATGCACACATGTGAATGTGTTGCACAAATGTATGTATAGGTATGTACATGTATACTTCTTGAAGTATACTTCCAAGTACATTCCTAGCAGCAGCCAGCGCTGGTGACCGCGGCCACTGTACCAGCAGCATGGTTATTTAGCTACACCCACATTGTGAATCTCACAACAAGTGAAGCGGCTTCCTGGTTCCGCAATGATGACAGCAGACAAGCAGTGTTGGTATGCTCACTTGTTGAGTGCAAACCCCAAGCCTAACCCTGACCCCACCCCCAAGCGCAGCTGCTGAACGTCATCACGACGGAGCATGCCAAGATCGACAGAGGCGTTGAACCCTAACCCCAACCGTGACCTCGCACGCCTGCTCACTGTCGCAAGACCCCAGCACCCCATCGCTGCACTGCGTACGCGCAGTGTGCCCGCCGTGCTCACTTGTCAATTTTACGCACTGAGCAACTGACTCGACTCCATGACTCGACTCTATGACTTGATTTGACTCCACCCGCAGGCTGCACCCCTGGCGGAGGCGGCGGAGGCAGCGCGCGCCTTCGCGAGGCCTGCGGACACAGTACGCCGCTGCGCCGCCGCGGCCGGCGCCGCCGCCAAGGCCCAGGCCCTCCGTGCGCTACGCAGCTGGGGCGGCGGCGATGGCAGCAGCTGCGGCGGCGACGGCGGCGGCGACGTGCGCGCCGCGTTTCAGGCGAAGCGGGACCGTGCGCGGGCGGCGCTGCTGTGGGTGGACGCGGACGACGGCGACTGCGTGGCGGAGGTGCGCGGCGGTTAGGGTTAGGGTTAGGAATAGGGTTAGGGTCAGGGTTAGGATTAGGGTTAGGGCTAGGGTCAGGGTCAGGGTCAGAGTTATCAAAGGGGGGGAGCGTAAGGTCCGCGCTGCCGTGTGTGAACGCGGACGCGGCAATGCACACGGCAGAGGTGCGCGGCGGTGAGGGTCAGGGTTGGGGCTAGGGTTAAAATAACTGCGAGGGTTAGGGTTAGGGTTGGCGTCAGGGTCAGGGTGACTGCGAGGTCGATGCTGCTGTGTGTGGACGCGGACGACGGCGAGTGCGTGGCAGAGGTGCTCAGGGTTGAAGTCCCACGCTTGGGGGGTAGGGGTAGGGGTCTGGCTCTGACCCTTGCCAGTGCCATCTTGAGGTATGAACTGTTGTGTACAGATTGTTAATTGGCTAGGTCTTAGCCTGACCTTGTATCCAAACCTGATGCTGATTCATCATTAGTACTGTTCGTTTGTGCCTCAAGGTCAACGCTCACTGGCGCCACTTTAACAACAAGTAGTGACTCTGCTGCTCGACAGCTGCGGTGAGCCAAATTCATTTTGCAGTTAGGCGGCTGCGCAGATATCGCATCTCAACTGCCTGACCTCTTGAGAGATGCCAACATGCAGTAAACGTCTTTAGCCTGCGCCTGTAACAAATGTAATGGTGGAAGCCACGTGCCACTCTTTAGTGGTGATTCGGGATGAAATTGAGCACCTTTCTGACCTTGGACCCATATGCTTTTTGCAGTTTGCGTTACAAATAGCGCTGTCGTCAACACCACTGCCTACTGCACAACCATAGCAATGATAGCAACCTTGCGGTTTGTCAGATCGCTCTCTATGGGACGCCAGCCCCGCCATCACACTACAGCACACTTAGGGGTAGGTTTATATGGTGTGTGCACATGCTCTTGCAGAGCAAGCCCACACGTCTGGTGCCACAATGGCTGGCTTACCAGAGTCACCGCATCAAACACACCAAGGCGCTGATGCTTACCTGGCCGTAAACAAAATCGCGTTTTTTGGTCATGGCAACAGGTTGATGCTGCTGCAAGCATGGTGGAGAATTTGTGTGCCGGCGACAGAGTCCTGCAAGCACTGTGTGCCTCCCCAGCGCGCTTTGCGGAAGAACAGAGAAGGCTGCTCTCAGCGCAGGGCCTGTACAGGACTGCCAAAGTGAGTCCTGGCACGTATCGTGCAGTTGATAATGTATATGTGTATGCACAAGTATACACCTCGAAGTCCACAACAGTATACTTCTACTGATTGGCAATAGCAGTTATTGGCAACGGTATACTGTGAATCGATTGACGCATCCTGTCCTTGTGGTTGGTTCTTGCTCAGGGCGCGAATCACCCCAAAATGATTGATGTCAAGCTTGCTACCAGAATCCACATGCATCTTGTGACGACATGAAAGTGTCTCAGCGCATCGATGATCACTCCTAGAAGCCATCGCCATATGGCATCTCCACCCCCGCTACATCCCCTGCACATGCGCATATACAACGTAATACCACAACTTCACCAGCGCATAGCGCGTGCGTATTGCCAGCAATTCGTGCAGCTGGGTTGTCGTATGCTGGTGTTGCGCGTCACAGCGCTCATGGCGGACGATGACCGTAGAATCACGATTAGCGTTTGGCGGCGTGCAGGATGCCCTGCCATGATATGACTCTGGCACTTGCTTCAAGAGCAGGCATCATGATGGTTTGCTCCAGCACATTTGACGACGTCACGCTTGTTTCGGCGCTGCATCGGGCGTCATACGAGGAGCTGATGTGGCGCGCCACACATCATACCTACATGGGTAGCCCTAACCCCTGAGCCTAAACCTAACCTCAACTCTATCCCTAACCCTAACCCCAACCCTAGCCCTAATGCAGGCACCATACCTATCTTACCATGCGCTGGCCAACTTCCAATGCTGCGCATCAGGCGTCGTACGAGGAGCTGGTGCGGCGCGACACACATCATACCCACATATGTAGCCCTAACCCTGACCCTAACCCTAACCCCATCCCTTACCCTGACCTAACCTGTCCCGAACCCTAACCCTAACCCTAACGCCAGGCATCATACCTACCTACCTCACCATGCGTTGCGTAACCGCCAATGCGGCGTCAGGCGTCGTACGAGGAGCTGGTGCGGCGCGCCACGGCGCTCATGGCGGATGACGGCGCGGGCGGCGGCGGCATGCAGGAGGGCCTTGCCCTGCAGGACCACATTAACGCGCTCTACAGCCCGCTCTCGGACGCGGCGCGCGCGGCGTTTGTTGAGGTGCGGTGTGCTTGAACTTGAAGTTCCTGCGCATTGTGCGAAGGGCATTGCGTTGCCTGTGTCGTGGCTGTGCCACACCCTGTGTCGTGGCTGTGCCACACACAAGCGGTCAGCGTGTTGTGTATTGTGCGGGGTGTGTGTGCTGTGCTTTGCTGAGCGCTGCTTATCTGAGCGCACAAATCCGTCCGCCCGTCCTGACACGCAAGTCATTGCATGCGGCACTCATTCATTTGACCCAATTATAATTGCATGCAATTTGATGTAGAAGCATCAGGCATGCTTGCAGGTATGGCGTCTGTGTCCGCCAATGCCGATGTACGCATCAACATCAACCACCGCAGGCTGGTGGCGCTTGACGTGAGATGTGAAGCTCAAGTTCAGATGTAATATTCAAGTTCAGCAGCAGGTGCGCATCCACGGTGGGTGTGGCACAGTACCGGTGCTTGCACTCATTTCCACCTCCCAGCAGCACTCGACTCAAACGCTCAACAACAACACACGGTTGCACTGCCGTGCTCCCCCCTCCCCCCACCCCCACCCTCCGCGCCACTCGCTTCAACCTCACCCTAACCCTACTTCCAACTCCAACTTCAACCTCACCCGCTGCAGGACTGCCTCTCCATGCTCGACGCGGACGCTGCCCTGGCAGAAGTTCTGCCGCTGGCCGAGCGCGCTCTGTTCTCAGACGCCGCAGCGGCTATAGCCGTGGCCGCGCAGGTCTACGGACGGTGCGAGGGCAGCCACGGCGCCGTCGCGGTGGCGCGGTCGCGCAGGGCGGCAGCGCTCGCCGACGCGCTCGCGCTTGCGCAGGCGACTGGCGACGTCGCGCTGCTGCAGGTGGGTCGTGGTTGGGGGGCGGTGCTGCTGGTGTGTCTGGTGCGGAGGGTACTGTGGGCGCTCATGCGTCAGGACCATCAAACTGCATCACGCACAACTTCACACTGCATATGCGCCGCATTCTCTGCACCCCACTGCTCAGAAGCAGCGCTTTCCATGCAGAGTTCAACTTGCCTGCGCAGACACCCTCGTGGCCTGTCGCCAACAATTGTAACTGTCTCTGTACCTTTTTACTGCGCTGCAGATCATCATGGCCGAGCGCATGGAGTCGGTGGCAGCGCTGGGCGTCCGCGACCGTGAGCGCACCGGCAGCAGCGCACCATCAGCAGCACTGCCGCCAGAGCCGCATGCGCCGCACGCCAGCGAGCCTGCTGCGCTGCCGAGGGCCTCCGCCGTCGGCGACCCTGACGCGGCAGCTGTTGCGCCTGATGTGGACGACGCTGCGCTGCCGGGGCACGCAGAGACTGACACGAGTGCCAGCGACAGCCCGCTGAGCGTTGTTGCAGAAGAGGCGTCATCGGCGTTGGCAGCTTCCGGCGGTGATGACGGCGGCGGCGTGGATGGCTTACACACCCAAAGTGCGACCGACTCCGTCGCTGCGGAGACTGCCAGCGCGGAGCTCATACCTGCGCCGGCAAGTCAACTTGAAGTTCAAGCGGCATCTGTGACGCTCTCAGCCGGCGAAAGTGCGGAGGAAGGCACTGCAGCAGCCGACGCAGTGACGCCGGCGGGCGCTGCGGCGGCTGATGAAGATGCAGCAGCAGCACCACTGGCGAACGATGCGGCAGCTGACGACGCGGAGGATGCAGCGGCACATGCGCAAAGCGCTGCGGTGCCGCCCGACGATGTGGCAGCGCACGCCATGGAACCTGTGAGCGATGACGGCGCCCTTTCTGCTGAGGGGGCAGATGACGCATCGACAGCGCAGCCCATGGCCAATGACGATTCGACAGTGTCGGCAGCGGCGTGCGGGGCGCAGGCAGCGCAGGCTGCTGATGACGTGGCGGCTGAGCCTCTGCAGCCCGCCAGCGGCGACGGTCGGACTCCGCCTGAGGCAGCAGGTGACGCATCTGCAGCGCAGCATACAGCAGAGGACGCGTCAGAGACGAGCGGACAGGCGCCAAGCGCACCAGCGCCATGTGCTTCAGCAACAGCTGTGCTGCAGGAAGGCGCTGCCAGCAAACGTGACACCGATCCACCGGCTTCGGCCGACGATGAGCTAGCCGCGCAGCCCGCAGCAGCGAACAAAGTGGACGGCGCTGTAAGTTCGGGAGCGCAGGGAGTCGCCGCGGCAGTGCAGCCTGATACTGTCGTGCCGCAGGTTCACGACTCGGAGCCTGACCGCAACGGCGAGTTCGACATCCCGCAGCCCGAAGCAGCAGCCGCCGACAGCGACACCGCATCAGCGGGAGGAGGCTCAGAGCTGCCGCCGCCCGAAGCAGCAGCTGGCGATGGCGACTCCGCATCGGCGGGAGGCTCAGAGCTACCGGCGCTGCCCACGCCGGCGGCCGCGCCGTCTGGCAGCGCAGCGGCACCAGTGCTCAGCTTGGTGGCAGAGCCACTGCTCAATGCCGGCGACGCAGCACCTGACAACGTGCAGCCCCTCGCCTCCGCGGATGATGCAGAAGAGGCCGCCGCTGCGCTGAACGCGCCGCCCGCAGCCGAGTGCCCCCCCGAAGCGCCTACGGGAGATGATGCTGAGCCGTGTGGACTGCCGGTGCGCCAGGCAGCATCTGACGCAGATGACGGCATGGACCTGAGCGCTGCTGCACCGCCAGCAACACCGACCACGGAGCGCATCGATGGTGACGCGGCGGCAGCTGCTGAGCACTGTGACAGCGCAGCCGCGGAGCACTGTGACAGCGCTGCCGTGGAGCGCTGTGACAGCCTTATTCCTGAGCACTGCGATAGCGCCGCGGCCGCTGCAGTGGCGGAGGGGGAACAGCAAGAGCCTGCCGCGTCGACCCAGCAGCAACCCCCAATTGCCCAGCATGCTACTGGCAGCGTGGCAGAGGGCGCTCTCAGCGAATCGGGTGACGTTGTAGGCAGCGAACAAGTGCATGTGGCTGCACTAGAAGATGCAACAGTCGCGGCGGCGGATGAAACAACAATTCAAGAGGCAGCACCGGCGCGTGACAGTGCCGCCGAGAATCTCCTGCCTGTGGCAGCGTCAGTGGAGCTACAAAGCGGCACGTCGCCAGATGAGCAGGGCGCGACGGAGCACGAGGGCGCTGGCTGCAGCGAATCAGAACCAGCAGACGGTGTCGTGGCAGTTGACGCAGGGGACAGCAACGCCATGACTGGCGCAGTAGCTTTGGCAGAGGCGGCTGGCGCGCCTTCATTCGAACAAACAGGCGACGAGCCGGCGTCGCCATCACCTCGCTCTTCAGCGACCGCAGCAGAGTCCGAGGAGCCTCAGGCTGAGGCAGCCGCAGCCGCAGAAAGTGCTATCATTGCGCAGGGTGGCTGCGAGAACCTTGCAGCTGGCGGTGATTTCAGCGACGACGTCTTTGATGCGGCGGAAGCAGCGGACGCTCACGTGCAACACGCCGCTGCAGTGGCGCACCCCGATGCTGCCGCAGCAGCAGCAGGTGCCTCTCACGCATCGTGTCTCGACGCCGGCAGCAGCGTCATCAGCAGCATCGCGGTCGGCGACGGCAGCGTGGCCAACCCGTACGACGACGACGTGGAGGCGGAGCCGCTGCTGGCTGAGGGTGGTGGCAGCACTCGCGCCGACTCAGAGGCAGCCGCCGCGGCAGACGACGCCCCCGACGGCTCATCGCTGGCCAACGACGGCTGTTCCGCGGGGCGCACCGCTAGCAGCGCGCAGCTGACGCACGAGGGCGACGTGTCGTCGCTCAGTGCGCAGACGGCGCTCATGACGGAGTGCACGGCGGAGACGGCGGCGGCCGACAGCGCGAGCGGCGAGGACGACAGCGTTGCGGGCGCGCTGCCGCCGGCGCCGCGGCCGCCGCTCTCCGTGCTGACCAGCTTCCGCGAGTCCGGCGGCGGCGGCGGCGCCAAGCCGTACAGCGAGCTGTTCGGGCTGCCGCTCGACGACATCGCGGCGCCGCGCGACAGCGTCTGCGCGCTGGACGACGACGCCGCGCCGCTGCAGCACGTCGTGGCCGTCAGCCCGAGCTTCGGCCGCAACGCGCAGCCCATCCTGGCCTTTGGCGACTCGGAGTCGGAGGCGGCGATGACTGGCGGCGGCGGCAGCAGCAGCGACGCGACCGGCAGCGACAGCGCGGCGACGGGCAGCAGCGCGCGGCGCATCAGCAGCAGCAGCAGTATGTCTGCTCCGCAAGGCGCGGCGGCGTTGGACGCGCTGGCACAGACAAGCGACGACGCAGAAGCTGAGGCGTGCGCTGTCGACAACGACAAGGAAGGCAGCAATGCTCAGGCTGCTGCGGCGGCGGAGACTTCGTCGCCTCACTTGGTGGCATCGGCGGGGCTATCGGGTGCTCAGTCACTTGCTGCAGATGACGCGGTGAGCGCTGTTGTGATGGGCGCTGCGACCATGCCTGCGGCGGACACAGATGCGGCAAACACAGACTCCAGCTGCGCGGCCGGCAACAGCGCACAAGTAGACACTGCTGGTAACGACCCTTCAGACTCTGAGTCGGCGGCAGCAGCAGTAGAAGCAGCAGCAGCAGCAGCAGCAGCAGCGCCCGCAGCAGCAGTGGCAGCGCCAACAGAAGAGCAACGTCAGGACGCAGCGGCAGCAGGCACGCTTGCAAGCGTTCCACCTGCGGCTGCAGACGCTGCAGACTCACAAGCACCCTGCTGCGCTGACATAGCGGCGACTGTAACAGTTGCGACCACGGCATGTGCCCCCACGATCGACGCTGAGGGGGCTTCAACAGCGCAGTGCTCAGAGACAGAGCAGTGTGCGAAAATGGACTCCACGACAGACCTTCAGATTGTGCCATCGCTGACCGGCAACATTGACCTCAATCCGCAACAGACACCACCACCACCAGCAGCAGAATCCGACATCGACTCTGCCGATCCGGCGCCCGCCGATGCTGCATCAGATGTCAGTTCGCAAGCGGCGTTGACAGGGGCAGAGGACACCGGCGGCGCATGCGGCACGCCTAAATCGACCACTCCTGAATCAGTTGCAGGTGATCCAAGCGCCAGCAGCAGCCCCGAGATCAGCGCCGCAAACGATGACTGCACGGCTCCACATGAAAGCGACGCTCCCCTTCAAGGGCTGCATCCCCATACTTCAGCCTCTGCTAGCCAAGTACCTGATGCGGCGACGCCTGCCGCATCAGACGCCCACGCAATGCGCACGCCCAATGACGGCTGCGGCACTCCTGCAGGGCCAGGTGCTGCCGCAGTCGATGACGGCCATGAAGACTCATCGCCGCTGCTCACTGTGGGTGGTGATAGTGACGCTACGTCGGCTGCAGCCGGAGTCAACTGCGAAGCTGGGAGCGGACCGAAAGCAGGTAGCACAGAGCATGTCCTACAGCAAGAGGAGTCAGCAGCGCCCAGCGCCGACCCTTCAAGTTGTTGCGCACCGTTGGGAGCGGGAACATCAGTGAGCTCAGGGTCGCCAGCAGTATCGTCCGGACTTCAGCCGTCGGAGCCGCCAGTAGCAGCTCCTGTCCAGGCTGAAAACAGCGTGCATAATGCGGAGTCTTCAGCGAGCAGCGGTGGAGATAATGATGCACTACTAGCCGACATGCAGCAGGCGCCATCAGCTGAGGCGTTGATGACCACGCCAGCTGACCACTCACACGACAATCAACTAGATGGCGGTGACGGGCTTGACACGGCGGCCGCCCCTTCGGCCGACGATCAGTACGCAGGAGATCACATGCAGCAGGCGGCAGTCCCTGGTGGACAGCAACATTCAGGCGCTGATGCAGCTTACGAGCCGCTGGCAGCAGAGCTCGCGAGCATCGGCCACAAGCAGCAGGAGGATGGCGCAAGCGACGCGCACGCGTTGACTCCCGGCGCCAAAGCCAGTCCAGCACAGGGCGCGACGGTCGCCGTCGCGCACGCCCTCGACCCGGCCGATGCGGCAGGGATGAGCGCTGACGCGACAGACGGCAGCGCTGGCGGCGGCGGCAGCAGCGCTCAGGCGGCCTACTGCAAGGCTCTGATGCGCATGAGCACTGCGCTGGTGGACGACGCCTTCAGCGCGTGCGTGGGCAGCCTGGAGCACCTGTTCGGCGCTGACAGAGTCGGCACGCAGGCCCCGGTTCAGGAGCGTGCTAGTGATGATGCTGTCGAGCCGTCGGATACGCAGGGGGGCACGGGGGGCGAGCATGTGACAAACAGTAGTCAATTGAGTATAGAAGCGGCGATGTCAGAGGAACCATCGCACCAAGAAGAGCAGGTCTTAGACGATGGCGGCTTTGCCGGCGGGTAAGCGCCTGTCGAACATGTAGAGTAGGCGGTGACATCCTGTAATGATATAAAGGGACAAAGACTCTTTACTGGCACGAAACAGCTCATGATGGCAACAGACCTTGACCTGGCAATCGCAAGCTGCTGCTCACAAATCTGCATGATGTCAAATGGGACAGAACTGCAAGCGTCCTTCAAAAACCAGAGTGACGAGGGGTCACATTGTCATACAGGACACATTGGTACTCGCAGACGGTTTTTGATAGGTAATAAACAGCAGCAGCATGGCAGCCCCAGGTCTTGGCATCACAAAATGTCATGTGTGCATGTGTCTAGGTACACTGTAGACTGAGTCTCGTCCACTTTGCTGGCAGTGTGGGCGCTCAGAGGACACAAGCCACTTGTTAGGCAGCTCCTGCAGCACATGTGCCTTTCATCGGGTGAAATCACTGACGACATGTGCATTACATTGCCCACAACTGCCACAGTATACAAAGGCAGATGCATCCTGCACACGCTCAGCATACCTCTACGAACCCCCTCAGAAGCACTCCTAGACTACTTGGGGTGAGAGCAGACAGGGAACTTGACTGCACGTTTCTGCACAAAGTGATGCAGATATAGATGTCCACCGCACTTTGCCTGCGCCTTTACACAAACCACAATGAATCATGATATTGCTATTGTCATGTCAGCATGCGGTGCTCAACAGTACTCACCTTTCATGTGGCATGTACATACGATCGATGCAATGCCTGGACAAGCAGGTCAACAATGACTTTGCAAATGGCGTGCAGGCAGCAGATCCTCTCCTCACGAAGCGTGCGCACATCAGGTACATTGCATATGCAGCATGCGCACATTGACATCCTAGCCATGGGGCACCCACCAATGGTATGCTTCGAAGCATAACACCATGACAATAGATCATGCATCATGGCCATGGGCACTGTACAGGCACATGTGCCAAACACACAAAGCTGCCCCTGCTTTCAGGCCTCAGAGCTGCAGTTGCACACATGATGGCTCCAACGTTGTGGACAAAACGCCAGAGTGTCACATCAAGACATCAAGGTGATGAAATGGGCGTCACATTTTCACAATACACGATGCCTGCAGTATGCGTCCTGCACGCATACTTGCAGGCACTACTGCTCGAGACTCCTCTGCACAAAAGCGGCAGCGGCACACCTCCTGTGCTCATTTCTGCACCTCAAGCGACAGCTGTGCGAGGTTCCTCTGCTGCAGCGCGTTGACTGACTGGGTCAGGCGCTCCGCACCCGTCTGTGTTGATTTTTTCAACTGCGCCAGCTTGCCGAGCGTATTGGGCAGGCTCGCGAGCTGACTGCAGGCAGACAAGTCCAGCGCTGTGAGCTGCACCAGTTCCCCGAGGCAGCTCGGCAGCTCCAACAGGCTGCTGCAGCTGCGCAGGTTGAGCTGTGACAGCGCCGGCAAGTTCGGCAGTGCTGTCAGAGCTTCGCACTCGGCCAAGTGGAGCACCCGCAGCGACCGTAGCGCGCCTATGGCATCCGGCAGACTGGCGAGGCGCTTGCAAGAGGGTCAGCCACAGGTGCGTTAGCGCCGCGAGGGCGCCGATGCTCTCCGGCAGGCTCGCGAGGCTGGCGCAAGACCTCAAATTAAGCTGAGCTAACTTGGCCAGATGGCCGATACCGTTTGGCAGCCTACGCAGGGTCAAGACCCCGCACAGGCTCAGCCACGTCAAGCCGCCGATGCTATCCGGGAGACTTGTGAGCATGCTGCAGCTGCCCAATTCCAGGCTTGCCAGCGCTGCCAAGTTGCCAATGCTGCTTGGCAATTCGAAGAAGCGACGTGCAGTAACACAGGTCCAGCGCCTTTGACGGCGCCAGGTTACCGATGCTGTCCGGCGGCACAGTGAGTGCTGTGCAGGCGTTGAGGTTCAGTTGCACGAGTGACACCAGATTGCCGATGCCGTCGGGCAGCCTGCTGAGACCTTCGCATTCGCTCAAGTCAAGCGCCGTCAAAGCTGCCAGGTCGCCGATGCTATAGGCAGGCTAGTAAGGCTGTAGCACTCGCTCAGGTCAAGAGAGACCAACGCGGTAAGGCGATCAATGCATTGCGGCACACTGGTTAGCCTGGTGCAGTAGCTCGCGTCACGCCTGGTCAACCTGGCCAGATTGCTGATGCCGTCCGGCAGGCTTGTGAGCCGGTCACAGCCGCTGAGTACGACAACCGTTACTGCCGACAGAGCACCAACTTCGTCTGGCAGGCTTGCCACTCTATCGCTGAGAGTAAAGGAGTGTACTAGCGCTAGCGCATCTGCCTGGAAGCCGGCGCCTGTGGCGCGAACCGCTGTGCGCAGCATCGGCAGCACTCTTCCGGTGTCGCACTGTACCAAGTGCACTTCCTGCAGCGACCGCGGAATGCGCGTGAAGACCCCACGGAACTCCCTCAGGGTCAACACGATGACATCTTTGAAGAGGACATCGAACCAGTCCGAGTGACCAAGATCGACACTGCCAACGCTGGCTCTAACAGGGCTCAGAGCCACGGCAAGCAGCGGATCAATGTCGTGCACCTGGCGCAGTTCAAGGTGCACGGCAGCCTTGTTGAAACAGGCGCGGGCCGCTGCAGCTGGTGCACATGTGTTTGTGACGAACAGGTGTACAATCGGTCTGACCTTCTGGTGCATGGACCTGCACAGGCCCCACCCCGGCTTCGGCAGCAGGCGATTTTGCGCCAGCATCGTGAACACCTTTATGAGCATATCTAAGCTCTCCCCGTCAATGCTTGTAGGCTTTGGGCGCTTCTGCAGCAGTGGCGCCTCCTCTCTGGCTCCGCCATCGTCGCCGCCATCGTCCTCCCGCCGCCGCCTGGCGCGGAGTCAGCAGAGCCTTTCACGCCGTCGCCCAGATCAGCCAGAATCTGCTATCTCTCCTCAGCATGCCCCGCACCTGACGTGCCGTCTGCGCCACTTGCGCGCAGGTCCAGCGCAGCGCGCTTCTCACTAATGGGGTTGCTGTGCCGGCATAATCGCAGCGTCCAGGATCCGCAGCTTTGCATCGATGGCGCATAGCTCGGCTGCAACTTGTGCCCGGCGGGCTCGCAGAGATGCCAGTTCTGAGGATTTTTCGCCAGCAGCAGATTCGGCCATAGCTATGCACGCTCAGAACAGCACACTTTTTCCGAATGATAGTTGAAGTTTCATGCAACTCGTGAGAGGTTTGCAATTGCGGAAGACAGGAGCGTTGTGTGAACCGAGCTGACAACTGAGGAGCTGGTGCTGGCCGCAAAATGACGACGCGGCCATTGACCGTACAGCCAGGCCTGCCAGGTACAGTTGGGTGCAGCGCAGGCTCATGTCGCATGCACTGTTGCTGTTAGCGGCGAATCCAGAAGGCTCGGTGACTGCAATTGGGTTGTTGCAGAAATGCCACTGGTTGTGCTAGGCTGCGGAGGTTGATGCTTCCAGCTTCACCTGTGTGGACCTTCGAAAGTGGACTCACAGCTCGCCTTGGCTGGAGCCCTGCTGCTGCTGCCAGCCCTGACGCCTTCAGCACAGAGGACCTCTTGTGCAAGGGCTCGCACACTATGAAATGTGCAATGGGTGCAGGGGTATTGCTGAGCCCTTTGCAGCGTGCAAGGCCTTAAGGCCAGCCTGAGAGTGTGCCTCAACTCGTGTGTCGTGGCGTGGAGGCGACTCCCTCATAGTATTGCATCCGCGTGTCAGTGAAGCCTTTGCTGCTCATTGTTAGCAGTTTTCCATCATGCCTGCATGACACCATTGGCGACGCGACTTGAGCACTTGGGGCGCGACATTGCTGCCGAGCAGCGCTCCGCGCATGCTGACAGCAACCATGGATGATGTGCAAGTGCACAGCAGGACCGCTTCCCTCTCAGCGCAGGACGCAGCGGTGGTGCGGGCACTCGAGGCGCACATGGCGGAGGTGGGACTGGAGCTCGACCTCAGCAAGTGCTCTGCGCTGCCTGTGCAGGGCCACGAGCTTCCGCTTGAGGAGCGGCGGCTGCTCACGGGACTGGGGGTTGAGCTTGCTGGGGGGCGAGAGCCTGAGGCCGGTAGCGGTCTTGGTGATGCGGCGCACGTGTCAGGGCTGGTGCTGCTGGGAGTGCTCATCGGCTCAGGGGACTTCGTTCGACGTCACTTGGAGGCCTCCAAGTCTGGGGTGGGGGGCACCGGCGCACGGTTTGCGCAGTGGTGCGTGGCTCTGTCTTCTCGCCGTGCAGTACACCGTCTGCTGTGTTTTAGACTCGTTCCACGTATGACCTGTACGCTGCGGACAGTGGCTCCGGAGCTGAGTGCGGACGCTGCCGAGCAATGGGACTGCTTTACACAGTGAAAGCTCTAGAAGGCCATGCGCCTGCGCCCGAATGGGGAGCGCTGGGGAGCAGTACGCCGTCGATGACTCCGTGTCGCCGGCTCTTTGCGGTGCTGTTTTGCAGCGGGCGCGCGTGTCACGTCGTCATGGCGGACTGGGAATCACTTCTGCGGTGGGCACTGCCCATGCGGCGTTTGCAGCTAGCTACCTCTGCATGATCTCAGCGGTGCTTCCTGGGCGTATTGCGGCATCAGCGTGCGCTACCGCAGGGGGATTGCCTGTGAACTCGTTGGCGCTGGCTGCAGCCGAGGTGTCTGCTGCGGTTGGGGTCACCGTGGGGATGTGCACCCGCAGTGGTTGTGCGCACTGGTGGATGCTGTTGCTCATATATATGCGCGTGGAGCTCGGGGGCAGCAATCAACTTGGGGGGGAAGCCGCATCGTTTGCGTGTGTGGTGCCCAGCGCCTTATTGGCGTGCTGCGACGAACATCACGGCGCTGCTATGCTAAATATGCGTGTGCTGTTGCGATCTACTTAGCACTGCCACAAGAGTGTCAACAGATCTGTGCACTTGTCGGCGCTGGCTGCAGCCGAGGTGTCTGCTGCGGCCTAGCAGGCATAACGTGCACAAGCTCAGCAGGTGCATACGTGTTGTATAGCGCAGTGTAGAGAAGAGTTTCTGCCCCTCAAGTGGAAGTAAAAAGCTCACAAAGACACATGCAGATTGGTTGAAGCTGGACATTCACCATATGGGCTTTTTCGCACCCTGGGCGAGGATCAATGAGAAGCACAACACAGCAAGCAGGTAAACAATGTCACTACAAAAAAAAGGGGCACGTGGTTGCAACTGCTTGTTGAATTTAGTGTGTGGGCACTGTTGTAGTTAGAACTGCATCAAGAAGTTGACGCGCCCGAACCAAACTTCAAAACAAATATCCACCCGAGATCAGAGTGGCCGAGCATGGATCAAAGATACGCGCGCTGAACTCGGGATCCTGCTTCAGGCCGGCCGACAGAGGTAGTTTGGTCATCGCTGGCAGGCGCATTCACAAACCAGCGAACCAGTGAACAGGTGTAGTCTACACGATTTAGTCCTAGATCCAACTCTCACAACAAGCGAGATGGCGGCCAAGGTAAGTTGAAGGCTTGCTAGACTGGTGACAGGCATAAGCATGCACATGCATTGGCGCATGTGCATGCACATGCGTTGGCGCATCTGCGTGCCTCTCACTTGAGAGTTTTCGTCAGACTTCAGCATTTCATAAAGTAGTCTCAAGGCTTGAAGTGCCTGTTTCTACCCCACCTCATGTCTCGTGCCCCCTGCAGCGATTTGAAGGCAGGGTAGCTGTCGTTACTGGTGCTTCATCAGGCATGGGCCTGGCAACTGCTGCGCAGCTGGCCGCGGAGGGCGCCAAGGTTGTGATGGTGGCCAGGACGAAGGACAAACTGGAGGCAGCCGCTGCTGACATCAAGGTGATTGCAATGACATCAGAGCTTGCACAATCGATTGCATCACTCATGCATCACGCCGCCACTTCACAATACAAGTTTCGGTTACTATGCCAGATGCCAGCTCGGTTGTCCGCAATCTTCAACACGATTGGATGAAATAGAAGTATGTATCCATAGTATATACATCAAAACTTTAAATGCAGCAGCTGCGTGTGTGCTCATCGCATTAGGGACACTTTGCTGCAGATGTAGTGCAGGCATCCGTTCAATTGCACTCCTCACTGCCAAACTGAGTTGCCATACCCGGAAGCGCTCAATTCGGTGACACTCTTTATTGTGCACATGCAGGCCAAGGGCGGGGATGTGCTGGCAGTTGCAGCAGATGTATCCAAGGATGCCGCGAACAAGGAAATTGTAGATGCAGCTCTGTCTGCATATGGGAAACTGCACATTGCATTCCTCAATGCTGGCACGTATGGCGGTGCACCTGTTGACCAGGTAAACATTACGAGCATTCTGAATGCAATGTTTGGTCTATACGTACGGCGCACTGCGTCAGTCACATCAGTGTGATCGCCGTGCCAAGCCACATACATCTGGTGTGTTGCTCTAGCAGTTTGCGTATCAGTAAGTACGCAGCTGCACTCTAAACATGCAGTATGGCGCCTCCACCGCTTTCTGCTAAAGTCGCTACTAGAAGTAATGTTGACTGTAGTGCTACTGGCGCACCGCGACTGTCACCATGACACGTGTCCTTGGACGGCTATGCGCAGCCTGTGGCACTTCAGCACGTCGCACTCCATGATAGCGAGTGTCATCATAAAAGTTATAGCATGCTGCAATGTCTCACAGGTGTGCGTTCACATGAGCGTGCTGACTTCTGGCAGACTTGATGCGTGGGTAACTCGCGGTCTGGCACCAGTGCGCTGACTTCGCACTCGTTGACTTGACTCATAGACTCATAGACTTGAGCTACCATGGGAGGACTTATTACCTCGAACGTCCATGCTTTAGACATCCTGTGCATTTCGTTGCTGATATTGTGTACTGTTGTGTTGCGGTTACTTGCATGTGTAAACAGGTCACCGAGGAGCTCTTTGACAAGGTGAGCATGCAGGCTTTTAAACGGCTGTGTGTGATTGTGCCACTCCTAGCCCTACTTGAGAGCAAATTATGAGAGCAGTACGCCCTGCAGCTCCACCACACAAGCACACCTACACCCTTGCGGTGCCTGTGCAAGTGGGGTGCGCTTGATTGTCTCTAGATGCGTGCGGCGCATGCATGGACCTAGTACTTGGTCAGTGAACTGCAGCAGCGCTGGCACTGACAGCGCTCACAGCCGGCTGCATACTCCCCCTGCCACCCGGCGCACAGCCTGCCACAGTGACTGCACTCGTCAGACTGAGGAAACGCACGCACGATGCGGCATGTCACACCCATCGCTGGCTGCCACAGCCAAAACCCATCACCTCTGTCATTTCGCCCTTCCTTCATTCTCCGCGTCCGGATCACGTCCGCGCCACAGATCTTCGACGTCAACGTGAAGAGCGTGGCCTTCGGGCTCAAGCACGTGCTGCCCGCCATTGAAAAGAGCGGCGGCGGCGGCAGCGTCATCATCAACTCCAGCGGCATGGCGCTGCGCGCGACGGCGAACCCCGCGTTCGCGGGCGGCGGGCTGTACTCCGCCAGCAAGGCCGCTGCGGACATGGTCATGAAATATGCGGTATGTGCAGGGGGTGGCCTTGCGCAGCAGTGTGCAAGGCTGAAGGCGATGTGCGCTGGCATCTGGTGCTCACATTTCCGGTGTTTCCTTTACTTGGAAGGTGGTAGGTAGAGTTGGTTCATAGCGTCCGTTGCACCGCCAGCAGCAGCCAGCAGCATTTGCACGCTCACTGCCAAGTGCCAGCGTGTGGCGGTACAGACTGTAACGGCTACAGTAAATGGCACCCAGTGCGAAGGCATCGCTTGAAACATCAACGTCCCTTGCCTCTAGCGCAGCAGACCGACTGCGTGACAGGACCCGATGCACATACTTCTCAAGTAGCAGCTTGTGGTCACATTTTCCTCACCACGCCATTGGTGAATGCAGTGCTCAACTCAAACTTGACCCTCCCCCCCCCCCCCCCCCTTTCTCCGTCGTCGTTGCCGCAGGCGATAGAGGCCAGTAAGCACAAGACGCGCGTCAACAGCATCGCGCCGGGCATCGTGCAGACGGCCATCATGGGCGAGGGCATGACGGACGAGTCGTACAACGCCTTTGCGGCGCCCGTGTCGCTTGTGGGACGTGTCGGCACACCGGAGGAGATTGCGCCATTCGTGTGCTTCCTGGCATCCGACGAGGCCACTTTCATCACCGGCTCTGTGCACGAGGTCGATGGCGGGTGGGGGCTCAAGGCGTGAGCAGCGGTGCTCAGTGCATGCACCGGGGGGGGGGGGGGGGGGGGGGGGGCAAGATGCGAACTTGAAGCTGTACTTTTGTTATTAAGTCACTGGGGTTTATGGTGTACATAGCCTGCTGGCTGATCACCGGAACTGCAAGTAAAGCAGTCGGAGGGTTGAACAGTTCAACAGGCACTCCGCAGGCTGAACTGGCGCTCATGATGTCGCGCCGGTTGAGGGCTGTGATGTGTACACTTTTCGCAGCATGTCCGTGAATTGGACAGGAATTCTTGAACAAAGCCACGGTCCTCATCTGCAGTGGCACATGTAAATATACTTGCCCAACGTTGTTCACGTTTTCCTGGTTTGTACTCATGATGCCCTGCAGTAGCATGCAAACGCCATCGCCCGTCGTTTCAGTAACACAAAGCTTGGTGGCTTGCATCCGGAGCTGGTCGGTGCTGGGATTACCCTTGTGTGACGCCACGTAAGCACCATGACCGTTCTCATGACTTTGCGCAGAGACATCCTAACATGCATCGCGATGTATGTGCAGAGGAAGCGTCCCAATCTCATAACCTTGAGAGTTACCTTGGACAGATCGCCCTTGACATGAACGTCGTACTTGGTTGTCATCATCCTCTCTTAGATGACATGACAGCAACAAGAGCACGAACCCAAGATGTCCGTGCTGCCCGAAAACACAAGTGTGTGCGTTGTTGAGGCGATTACGTAACCGCTGTAACTGTCACTGCGAACAGACGCGAACCATAGGACTATGGGCTAGACATAACTATAGACACGAAACAAGGCCCATAGTCCAACATGCGCATACTCTTGCGACTCTCAATTCAAGCATGTATGTAGTAGGATTGGCATGGCTGTACCAGTTGGTGTGGGCAACGACAATTGCTTCTTAAATGCCCAACTCCAGCGTAAGGTCAAGCGATTTTTGTGAGTTGTACAGTAATTGACTCTTGAGAAGAAGTGGGCCCCAAAGCAAGGTTGAGGCGCAAACATGCGAACAGTCTAGGAGCGTGGGACGCACGGTGCAGGAGCAACCTGATGCACAGCCAGGAGCATGTGACCACACAACAAGCAGCCGCCAGCAGATCACTCATTACTCAAGCCACCAGTGCAGCATTCCGTGATGCAAGTTGAGCAGCCTCAGGCAGTGTCCATGTATGTTCCTATTGAGAGCCCATGCAGAGGCTGGTTCTGAAAATGCAAGCCAAGCAAGTACGCATGGACTATCTCAGCGCTTTCACCCTTCACCAGATGCTGCAGTACCCCATTTGCTGCAAGCAACCTATTGTGTACATCTGGGACTTTCTGAGAGTGGGTGTGGCTCTGGGTCTCATACCACATTCTGTATTCAGTGGGTGCGGGCCCGCACATGTGGAAACGCAAGTCAAGACATACGCAATCTATCAGCGACCTGCCGCGGTGTGCGGTGCACCACATGTTGCGGTCACTATGGAATGGCACAACACACTTTCATCTCAGCTCCTGCTGCTGTGTCCGCTCGAACTGTCCTTTGTTCCAGCCGCCGCTCCACTCCTTGTTGCGTACTTTCTGCCAAACTAGTGGCTTCTGGTCCTTGTCTCTCTGCTCGCACCCTTTCCAGCCAGCGGTCCTCTGCTCACCACCGCCTTGGTGACCGAGACAGCTTCTCGTCTCCCTGCTCTCACCCCAACTGCAAAGGGTAGAAAAGCGGCGGAAGATGGCAGTGTAATCAGTGGTGTTTATTGCGCTAAGTTCAGTGCCATGCTTGAGCCACAGCCTAAGCGGGCGAGCCCTACATGCAGGTTTCGCACTGTACGAAACTGACGCCTGGCAGGAAATAGCATGGATCAGCTCCAAAGGCAGTGGTGAATCAATGTACTGCGCTTTGGATCAAAGCTGCATAGCCAAGCAACAGAATATCAAGTGGCCCTGAAGGCATACGTGGCAGTCAGCATCAACATAGAGAAACACCCACTCCTGTTGACGAGGGCCCTAAGGCAGAGCGGTGCCATACTGGCAGTATTCTAGGCCATGCAAACTCGGTTGCATGGCAACATGACACAATGCCGAAAACCAGGAAACACTCTGTTAGAAAGGCGGTGCCTACCATCAGTTGTGAGGCGAGGAGGGATATCGTAGGGAGGGCGCAGTAGTGTTGCCATGCAGGCGGCATTGACCTTGCATGCGCCGACTTGTCAATTCGGTGTGTTTCACTGCATGCTGGACAGAAGGTGGAGCAGTGTAAGCTGCGCAGGACACATAGTGAGCCTAACAAAGTGTTCGCGCAGCTGCCGCACTGCACCAATTACACTCAAATGAGATATCCGCATGGTGCTGGGATGTATCAGTAAGCACAGGGCGTACTGCGCTGTTGTGTCGTCATTTGTATGCTCGCTGCCCTGCAAAATTCAAATTCATAGGTGTGCTTAATCGCATATTACACGGTTACACAAATATTCCTGTCTGCACTCGGAGCGCACCTGACACATGGCGTCCTTCGTGCAAAGCTACGTCATACAATATCAGCACTACAACGAAACCAAGCCAGGCAAGTACTTCAGAAGGACTCAAAATCACGAGCACGTCTCACCTGCGACTCGAAGTCAAGCCTGGGAAAGGCGGGCAGATGAGGTGGAGACGCATAGAGGATGACGTCGATGATGCCAATCGACACATATGCTGTTGGCTGCTTGTCGGCGGAGCGGCTGTCCAGCAGTCCCACCAGGATGCCCTGCGGTGTAACGACCGGAGCTCCCGCATAACAGGCGTCCACATGGTCTGTTAGCGAGATCGTGCCCTCGCGCAGCTCCCATGACGTGATCTTCCCACGGAGGAGCACGTACGTGGCGTCATCTCGGCGAGCGAAGACGTACGCAGAGCGCCCAGCATAGCCCATGGCGACAGGCATCGGCGCCGGCAGCTCAGGCAGGGCTTCCTCGCATCGGAAAACAACAACATCCATGTTCACTTTGCGGCCTGTTTTGATCTGGGTCAATCTCACGGTGGTGCCTTGCACAACAGCGCGGTAAGTTACCGCTTCGCCGGCGGCGGGCAAGTGCATGACGGAGATCACGTAGCTTCCCTTCTTCTGCCCGCCGCCTAGGTAGAGGACGCCATCGAATGTCTTGAAGGTATCACCTTCGCTGTCGATGGCTTGAATGAGGATCACCAGGTTCTGCATGCGCTGGGTCAGCAGGTGCGGAAGGTCTGCCTCATAGGTCGGTGATGCATAATCTTGCACAACGATGGGCTTTATGCCAGCGGTTGTTGGGGCACCCACCTGCGACTCTAAGCCTTGAAGCCTGGGAAAGGCAGGTAGATGAGGTGGAGACGCATAGAGGATGACGTCGATGATGCCAATCGACACGTATGCTGTTGGCTGGTTGTCGCCGGAGCGGCTGTCCAGCAGCCCCACCAGGATGCCCTGCGGTGTAACGACCGGAGCTCCCGCATAACAGGCGTCCACGTGGTCTGTTAGCGAGATCGTGCCCTCGCGCAGTTCCCATGACGCGATCTTCCCACGGAGAAGCACGTGCGTGGCGTCATCTCGGCGAGCAAAGACGTACGCACGGCGCCCAGCATAGCCCATGGCGACAGGCATTGGTGCCGGCAGCTCGGGCAGGGCTTCCTCGCATCGGAAAACAACAACATCCCCGTTCACTTTGCGGCCTGTTTTGATCTGGGTCAATCTCACGGTGGTGCCTTGCACAAGAGCGCGATAAGTCGTCGCATCGTCGGCGGCGGGCATGTGTACGACGGAGATCACGTAGCAGCCCTTCTGCTGCCCGCCGCCTAGGTAGAGGACGCCATTGAATGTCTTGCAGGTACCACCATTGCTGTCGATGGCTTGAATGAGGATCACCAGGTTCTGCATGCGCTGGGTCAGCAGGTGCGGAAGGTCTGCCTCATACGTCGGTGATGCATAATCTTGCACAACGATGGGCTCCATGGCTTCGTTTTCGTTGGAATAAAGTTTGGACCCCCACTTCAACATCGCACAGCGAAGTTGAACTTTGTGAGTGTTCAGTTCCATGGGACAGTTTGCGCGCTTTCGATGGGTCAGGTGACACACTTCCAAGTCGAAGATCACGGCACTTGCTACATCACATTCTGAAAGACTCGGAGCTGACGGAAATCACAAAGTGTGTTCGGTATCCTCGGTATCCGCTAGCCTTAGCGCGCTGCGCCGGCGACCCACCCTCTTGTACTCCTAGGACTGAGTGGACGCCTGAAAAGTGCACCCCGCGATCTGCTTAAACGCAATGTGCGCATGCAGTCTAGCTGCGCGAGCTGGGTGTTTCTCTAACGAAAGAGCCCCAGCATCCACCGCGCCATCATGAGCGACAACGAGAGCCACCGCGGCGGTGTGCACCACCACAGCTCGTAAAGTACCGCTTCCAGTGGGACTTCGCCGTGCCGCACTTGTTCATCATGTTGCCAGTGTGCTTGTGCCAGTAAGCCTGGACAACGTCGTCAGCACCAGTGATTGTCGCAGGCAGTGCGGCACCGTCACAACTGAGCACTTATACAACGCCGGTGCAGCTGCAACACACAGTCAGAGCTTCTGCCTCCACATATCATAGCCGTCACTGCTGTGCGCACGGCAACGTGTGCGGCCAATGCCAGGACAAGACGCTGCCACCCACTGCCGGCGCGGTCGACCTGTGGCGCCAATGAAGGAGAGCTTTGATGACATCATCAGCACCACTGATGCCCCCATGTCAACGGCGCCGTCAGTCCTGCGCCGCACTGCGCCTAGCACGACGCCTCATGCCGCTGCAATGTTTGTTTTTTTTTTGCTGCTGCTACTAGTGCGCTCACTGTACAGTGTATTTGAATGCGCCACATTCAATTAGCACCGCCGCCCAGGCATTACTTTGCGTGCCATATCGCCAGCATGCGGCAATGCTTTGGGCACCGCCATCAGGCGGCGGTTTGGGCGCCGCCGTCAGCACTACTGCAGTGCACACTGCAGCTTTGCTACACGGCGATGCTCTGGGCGCCGCTGCCAGCACTACCGCAACGCATGCGTGCACTACGCCGCCTACAATGCCGCTGCAATGCGCTGCCGCGCGACCGCTTCATCAGTTTTTGGTAAGCGTGAAGGCACGAGGTGCGCCATCTCAAAAGGGGATCAAACATAAGTGGCGACAGCGTCGCGGGCCAATCCGATGTTGCAGTTGACAAACGTGCGAAACGCTGCTGTGCGGAAACGGCACGTACTCTGCAGTCACTGAGGCATGAGCGGCGTTGAAGCTGCATGCGCATTGCGAAGCAAAGTATAGAACTTAGTAGGGTCCGGCGTGCGGCGGAAGCGCTGAGGGCTTGCACGCGGCGACAGTCGTGGTACCCGGCTTGGAGGAGTGGCGACTTCAGGTTGTTGTTGACTACCCCCTTGATCTTGCAGTAGATATCTATATGGAGGTGTTGAGCCGCGGCGTGACACGCGCAGTAGAACCAGCAGTGACGGCGGCAGTGTCGCCGCGCGGCGGCGGCGGTGTAGCCGCATCGGCGCCGACTGCGCAGTGCCACGCAGCGTACGTTACGTAGCACTGTGCGGCATGCATCGCGCAGCAGTAACCCAGCGACCAAACCGGCGGAGCGCGGTGCACAACAGCGGTGAAGAGAGTGCAGTTGCCCCTGCACTAGTGTCTTGTTGTCTCTGTCCCACTGGCAGAACAGAGCGCAGCTGCCCCTGCGACAACGCTCTGCCGTCCCCTGTTCCCCCCCCCCCCCCCCCCCCCCACCCCCTCTCACGCGCGCATGCCAAAGTTGATAGCCTCCAGAGGCGGAAAGTGTGCATGAAACGAGGTGATCATGTCGTGAAGTCCGCGGTTGATGGGGTTGTGGCAGGTGAGCCAATGCAGCCGGATGCGCCGGCGCTTTTCAGATTGGTAGGCCTGCCAGACCGAGTGATTGGAGCTGGCGGCGCGATCTCTGCCCAGCTCGCAGGCTACCAGCGTTTCAATGGGCTGCGGCAAGCATGCGCAGCCTCTCATGGGTACAACCTGGTGCTGCAAGGACGACCAACAGGTTTCAAAGTTACACGAGCTACTGTACCTGTACCAAGGCGGCAACGATTCGTACACGGGGCATCTGCTCCTCACTTGCGCCCATCTCCACGGTCGGCGTGGAGCAAACGTATTCGACGCCGTGCTGCCAGCTTTCAATCGCATCATAGGCCTGGAGGCAGTGGTTGCAGGACAGCCAACCATCAAATTCGCGGACAGTCGCGACGGGCACGCCACCACAGCCATCTTCGAAAAAGACATGGCCCTGTTCCGGTCCACAACGCCTCTGGGCCCCGATGTGCACCTGCCGCCGCCGCTTCCTTTCGGTTCGGCGAGCATTAACGATGAAGTCGCCGCCTTCGCCTTTCAAGGCTCCAGCTACTCCTTCACGTTCTGCACTGGTTACCTAACGGAGGTAACAGAGCGAGAATACCTGGTTGCGATGTACGCTGCACCGGGCTTCTCTGGAGCACCGGTCTATTTGGCACGCGGGCAGGTCATCGGCATCATACTCGGCCAAACCAGCAAACCCATGCCTCGGTGAGGGTGCTGCGCGGGGACAATATACTAGATTGGCTCGACTATCTCTGAAGGTACATGTGCAACCTCATACGGAAGCATCTGAGCCTGTCAAATATGACATCCCTCACATGAACGGCACCTGGTACTGTTAGTCTTGAGTTTTGAGTAACGTTGTTTACGCAGGGCTTTCATGTCTGATAGGCCCAGATGCTTCCGCATGAGGTTAATCGCACTTTGATGCCAACCTTGTATCACGTCTCAGCGCAGCACCCCTTCAGCCGAAGTATATCGGATCACTAGGGCCAGGAAAAATGCCCATTACTTCCCCACGCGTTGAGTAAACTGGTGATCCAAACAAGCCCGGTGTAGCATACACGTGTCAACCACGTATTCTCGCTTTATTACCTTCGTTTAGGTGACCCGTGCTGAACGTGAACCGAGAAATCGGAGCCTTGGTAGGCGAACACGGCGATCGCCAATGCTCGCAGATCCGAGAGGAAGCGGTGGCGACAGGTGAATGTCGGACCCAGAGGCGTTGTGCACCGGAGGAGGGCCATGTCTTTTTCGAAGACTGCTGTGGTGGCGTGCCCGTCGCGACTGTCCGTGACTTTGACAGGTGGCTGTCCTGCAACCAATCCCTCCAGGCACATGTGGCGATGTAGAGCTGGCAGCACGGCGTCGAAGACGTTTGCTCCATATCATCCGTGGATATGGGCGCAAGTGAGTAGCAGACGCCCCGTGTCAAGTCTTCTTGGAACGTCTCCGGCGTGGCCATTTTTGACATGCTGGAGAGGTAGAATTGTTGGCCCACCTGCTGGACTCGGTGCCATTGTATGACATGGATCGAAGATCAGTGTGCAGTGGTTCATTACGCGACTGACTGCCAAGTACGCTCAGCAACAACGCTCGCCATTTTGAGGGCGTGTCACACATCGTTGAAGTTGACTTGAAGAGCCGGGAGAGTGCACAGATGCGAGCGATAGACGATGGCGAAAGCTAAGAGAGCGACGAAGCTGCGAAATGCTGCTGCCAAGAAGCCGGTGAGTTCGGCAGTAGCAAAGCCTTCTGATGAAAACTTGAGGTGAGTTGGGTTTTAGATGGTTGGCATGTGACCATAGGCGCAGCGAGCGAGACTGAGAAATTGTTCCCTTGACCGAGTATCGCATTAATCCAGAAATGACTGGCGGTATGGAGTTGACTCTGCTATGAGCTGGCTGTGGGCTGCAATCGCAGTCAAGCATACCTGCACCAGCTGCGCACAGTAGAGTGACTGGGATCTGCCGCGAGCTCATCATCTCTACCATGTCAAGTGGCATTGTAGCCACATTGCAAAGGCTCTGAGCTACGGCAACGAGGCCCAGGCACGATGGGCGGAATTTCGCCATACACATGCATGCGTCGTGTGCCTCACGACATAACTCAGGAACTTGGTTCTGTTGCTTGCCATGCATGATCTGTTTGTGTGGCGCCTGCATAGACGTCTTCCACAAGGCATCTCGGCAGGCCTACTGGGAACCGATATTACACCCACGCGTGTGCAGGCACATCGTTATTGGATACGAGGCAATGCATGCAGACTGGCAGAGACATACCTGACAGAAGTTCAGACCATTTGCACTCTCTCGTGGGTGCCGTGTACTTCAACATAATATATGCGGCATCTGACCATCTCAGTGCCGCGACAATCCTCGCTGCAGCCGCGGTCAGCGGAAGAGGGCCACGAAGCGCGCCGCGCTCGTGAGGAAGCGGACTCTGGTGACAGCCAATGTGGAGCAGCGCAAGCAAGAGGTATGTAATGATATGTATGCATGGGCACAAGAGAATTGACGGAAATGCTTAAGCACGGCCAAACTCTGATTGGTGCCACTGCCTGTTTCGCCGCCTATCACCTCTCTGGCAGCAGGCGCTCTGTGTCGGTCGCTTGTGCATTGCGGCGACGACTGCAACTACGATGCCGTATGGTGCGGCCGCCATCAGGGTTCGGGCTAGGACCGAGGCGTGCCATGACCCCCGCCCTCCCCTACCATACGTATTGCGCGCTGTTGCCTGTGTGCGCGTGGGCGCTATTTGCTTCGCTACATGTTCAGGACTTTCAGCAGAGCGGGTAGCGTGCATGCGTGGATACGTAGTCTGAGTATGCATAGTGTGCGCGCCCGGCGCAGTGGTGTGCAATGGCCGAGCCACAACCATGCATAGCAGCAGGCAGCGTCAGTTTCTCGCACGCTCTCGCACCAGTGGCCCCTCGCGTCAGCCATTGTCGTCAAGACGCTCCGAGCGTGAACGACAAGACACCCAATGCAGCAGACTCCGTAGCCTCACAGCCTCCTTTTTTCAAAAATGGACTTTCAAACCTGCTGCAGACGCTTTTCGCCCAGTGATGGCAGATGACCCTTGCATCCTCTGTCTTATCGCGGCTGCTGGCACGGAGTCCGCCGATGCTCATTCATCAACACATCCGAACTCCCTCCTGGATAAGAAAGAGGTCCCACATCAACCGGTGTGCGCAATGTTCAACTGCAATGCGCAGGCGGCCAAGGGCCTCGGCAGCATGGGTGGCCTGATGGAGACGCTAACGGGTGCTGCGGAGGACGCTTCGGGGCCGTCGCAGAAACGGAAAGCAGCAAAAGCGCAGTTACGCAGCGCGCCCGCGCGGCGCATCATCACTAATAAGGTGCGCGTCGCCAGCTTCCACCTGCATTCACATGTACTTTGCAGTACCCATGCACTTTGTAAGATACGTATGGCACAGTTAGATCTCGATGTATCGACACAAATCAGGTGCACATCGCCTGCGTCCGCCTGCACATGCATGCACTTCGACGAATGCACCGTGTCAGACCAAGTACGCTGTGCGGTACTGTGTAGATCTTGATTTGTGTGGTCAAGTGCGCATGCTTTCGCACCTGGCGTAGGACGCCACAATGGGCATTCTTCGTGTGCATGAGGTTGCGCGAACAGAAGGCCTGCAGGAGCATGCACGCACACACAAGTGACCATCGGCTTCGCGCACTCGCACGGGGGCAGCTCGCGGCTGCTGGTCTACGTCATTGCGCACCTGCAGTGTCATGCTTCTAGAAGTGTGCAAGTTCAGCATTGCTCTCGATGTGGTGTGGACGTACCCATTGAGACGCTGTGTGCAGGGCGTGTTAAGGCATTGGGATCGATAGTGCTCGCAATGCGACTTGTAAATGGTTGCAATCCATACCCCTCCGATTACAGGCCAGCAGTTACGACAGTGAAACCGCCATGTTTTTTGCAGCTTGGAGGCTGCATATGCATATTCTGCTGTATGGTCACGGGTAGGCCAGTTGCTCGCTCTGTCGGGGTGAGCAGTTGCTGTTGCATCATTTACAAGACGAGCATCCTATGTGGCGCATGGCCATACAAAAGGGCTCTACAGCATGTGCTTAGCACATGACTCATCACAAAGAGCTCTCTCTGCTCTGCTGTGACTGGGCTGGTCAATGTCTGTAAGTATTGCTGTTCCAGTGCGAATATGCAGATGTGCATCCAACATTCTCATCCACCTTCAATTCTTGTTGCTCTCATGCTTGGCTTTTGTTGTCATCAGGGCAAGCGCTCAGTGGCCGAGAAGGAACTGGCGCAACTCGCAGCGGTGTTGGCCAACGAGTCTTTTAAACGAGACCCCTTCGCAGCCATTCAGGCACACATGAAGTTGACGCTGCCAGTTGAAGAAGCAGCAGCGGCAGCAAATACGTCAGGGCAAACACGTGCTGGGCGCAAGAAGGGCAAAAAGTGACCAAAACACACACAAGTAAAATAACATACATGCCTGCAAGTCTTTTCTGCTGCACTGATGCACAATCACTCAGGCTCTTTGGCAAATGCTGCGCATGTTCAGAACGGAGTGGCTCACGTGTATGCACCATCACATGGGCTGTCATACTGCACAACGATGAAACTCGTGATGTTACCGAGTGTGGCATTAGGCACTACACGAAACAAAAAGCATGGCACCAGACCACAAGCTTCAGTCACTGGACATGCTTTGAGGAGGACACCTGTATGATGTGAAACTGTGTGAGGCACAGTTATCTGTGCGACGCTGTGAGATGTGCTTTGTGCCCGTTGAGCCGCGGAATCACAGCACCATTCCAGACGGCCTGTCATGCAACTGCATGCGCTTTGCGCGCCAAGCGCAGACTGTGTTGAGCACGCCATCGCGTCTCTGCGATGGCTTCATGAACTCTGCGATGGCTTCATGAACGAAGCAATGCTGCACAGCACAGCAACGCGCTTCGACATACGCCCCCCCCCCCTCCCCCCCTCCCCCCCCCGCACCTGATTGAAGTCCTATGTGGCCTCTGCTGCTCAAATTGGGCCTTTTTGAGGCAGCCCAGAGCCACACCATCCAGCAACTGAGAGCCTGCTTCATCGAGGCTGCGCGCAACCTGCTCGTTGCAGATTCTTGGCCCTTCCCAGGGACGCACCGCAGGTTCAGGCGCTGAGTACTGCTGCCACCGCCTGCCCCCACTGCCCCTTGCGCCAGCGCCCCGCGCGTCACGGCCCGAGCGATGCTACAAGACCGAGCGCCGCTAATCGCCTGAGCGCCGCCACTACGGGCGCTGCTGCGCCGCCTGGCTCTCGCGCAGGCAGCCCGAGTCGCAATCGAAGCACAGCGCACCTCAATGCGCTTGCAGTCGCCCGCGCCGCGCTGCAGGATGAGCACGAGCGCCGCTACGCGACTGAGCGCTGCTACTAAGGGCGCTGCTGCGCCGCCTGGCTCTCGCGCAGGCACCCCGAGTCGCGGTCGAAGTACAGCGGGACGGAGCCCACGGCGCCGTCGAAGCGGTTCTTGCGCACCTCGATGAGCTTGCGCTCGCCCGCGACGCGCTGCAGGATGAGCACGAGGTCCGCCTCCTGCGTCATCTTGGCGGAGCCGAAGACGGACGTCAGGCTGAGGCGCTGCTTCTCGTCGTCCTCCTTGCGCGGGTGGATGACCAGCGTGATGTGCACGTTGCTGCGGCGCGGCGGTGGCGGCGGGGGACGTCAATGGCGTTGGAAGAGAGCGTAAATATATATTGTCTATGCTTCTAGATGTACGTAGCGGTATGCTTCTGATTTCATATGCTTTATGCTGAGTTGCTACCTCAGCATGTGGATAATCAGCGTGATGTGCACGTTGCTGCGCGGCGTCGGCGGCGGTGGACGGCGGTGGACGGCGATGGAGTGAGTAGAGACCGGCATATATTACAGTGTGCTCTTCAAGATGTACGTACTGGCAAGCCTGGTGTGAAGCGCTGCCTCAGCATGTGTTTGACCAGCGTGATGTGCACGTTGCTGCGCAACGGCGGCGGCGGCGGTGGACGCCCATGGAGTGAGTGGAGACCATGTATACTCAGTGTACGCTTCAAAATGTACATTCTTGCAAGCCTGGTATACTTGTACGTCAGGCTGAGCCGCTGCCTCAGCATGTGTATCACGAGTGCTTCGTGCACTATCGGTGTTGCTGCGCAAAACGGGCGGCGACGGCAGAGGCTGCGGCGGTGGCAGCGGCGGGGAAGGCAATGGCGTGAACAGAGGCCGCCAGCAAAGCCTAGACGCAGCTGCCACTGCAGCAGTTTTTGCGTTCTGCAGCAAAAAAGCAGCGGCGGTCTGCTCACATCAGGGGAGCACGGCCGCTGAACATCATCATGCCATGCGCATGTGTGTGCGCACGCCGTTGGCAGAGGCGGGTGTGCTGCCAGCCCTCATCTTCAACTTCTCTGTCGTTGGAGTGTACCAGCACATGGGCAGCGTGCGACTGGCGTGCCAAGTCAATCACATGGCAAGCGCTCATGTCCTGGGCATTCTTGAGGCGTGAACAACTTTCACTGCAACAGCTGAGCCTGCACAACACGCCTCCGAGAATCCCTTTCTGTTTCAACAAAGCCAGCTCGTCGCCCTAGCGCAACAGCGCAGCCTTCCGTCTGAACACTTAGCGCAAGGGTGACGTGCCAATCACGGGTGACGCTCGAGCTTGCAGGTATCACAGTGGGGATGCACCAGTATCGCGCGCGGCAGACGTACACTCGATTGCGGTATGGCATGAGCATTCAAGTGGAGTTTCCCAATCATGACGAGAACACGCAGTGGAACCTTTTTGATGCCCACAACGCAAGGCAACCCCCCCAGACACGACAACAAAACTTCAACTGTAACATCACAACTCATGATGGTGAACATCAAGCGTGCCTCACCGCTCCGTGGCGAACTTGCGAAACTTCTCCATGGCTATGTCCTGCGCGTCGAACTTGTCCCACTGAGCCATGCCGCCGCGCTTGGCGGACGTCGCGCTGCGGCTGAGCATGAACTGGAGGTTGTCCAGTATGATGTGGCTCACGTCATTGACGTACACGGCGTACTCCTGTGTGTTGCGAATGACATGCGCGCAAGCGGACGGAGTGGCAGCGCTCAGCATATACAGTCACACGCGGCGATAGGTGTGTGCTGGCGAACGAGTCGCCGCTGGACGTGCAACGCGCAAACACACTCAGGGTGACATGAAGCTTCCTTTCCCGCCACCTTCATATTGCAATCGTTGACCTACACCGCGTACTCCTGTTCGCGAATGACGACACGCGCAAAAGCGGACAGAGTGCCAGCACTCAGCATATACAGTCACACGCGGCGACCGGTACGCGTTGCACCTCAGCGCACATGAGTGCTTATTTGGTGCTGGACCTGCCGGCGGCATTGCGCAACTGGGGCAGGGCGCAGACCTATCAGCGGGATCAGCATAATGCTACACGATGGACCTGGCGACTGATGATGCGCGCACGCACAACATTGCAAATGAGTCGGAGAGCTGGGTCAGCCGGTTTGAGGCAGCGCATCTGAGTCAGCATGCCGCAGCGCGCAAGAGGTTGCGGGCACACATCCGTCCACCACGTCCGCCTTCATGCTGCAGCGCGCACAGCGCCAGTGCCGGGGTCAGCAGCGCTCACCATGGCCTCCGGCACCTCGCCGCGCACCTCTAGAACAGCGGTGCCAGTGGCGCTGCAGCACGCGTACAATCTCCACATTGGGAGCGGCGCCCTAACTTCACCTTTGAACTTTAGCGTGCTCAGCGCTCACCATGGCCTCCAGCACCTCATCCACATCCGTGTCGCTGTGGGAGCCCACGAATGCCAGCGGCAGCTGCTCCAAGCTGCAAATTACCCACAACCACCTGTCAAAGGCAGACGCTCCCCCGAACTTCACCTTCAAACCCGCAGTCCGCTACGCAGCAGCAGCGCTCACCATGGCCTCCAGCACCTCGTCCACGTCCGTGCCGCCGTGGAAGCCCATGAAGCACAGCGGCAGCGCCTCGAAGCGGTCCATCAGGGCGCTGAGCGCTGGCGCGTCGCCCGCGAGCGCCTCCGGGGGGCGCCCCCCGAACTGCTGCAGCATCTTCTTGACGAGGCGCGTGTTGCGCACCTCAAAGCTGCCCCACAGGGTGCTCACGCCCCTGCGCGCCAGATCGAGGCTGATCTGGGGGGGGGGGAGCAAGGGTGGGCACGGGGGGGGGGGGGGGGGGGATAATGTGAGCATGGGGCGTATATTGTATGACATTGGGCTGGTGAGCTGGCACTGCTCAGCACGCCGTCTGCATATTGCGCTGGAAAACTGGGAGCGCTTGTATCAGCTTCATTTCTGTGTTTATCCGAGCGCCCCCCCCCCCTGCACCCATAGTATAGCACTAGAGCGCACCATGTTCCGCACCACGTGTTGGTTTAGCGAGGTCGCATAGCAAGCAAAGGGCCTGGAGCTTGTACCCATACCTCAAAGTTTGTGCACATGCACCCCACGCTGCACCCGCAGCATGTGCATCTGAAATACACACAGGAGGTGACGCACTCACTAATGTGGATATGGTGGCACTGTCTGACTCGTGGCCAAATTGCCGCAGGAGCGACGACCACGATTATTGGTGGAAGCCTTTCGATTGGCGGCTCACCACACCCTGTCACCTAGAGCTCTAGGTTGCTTGCTTCGTTTCCAACAACAGTCACCTGGCTGAGCACTGTGGTCTTGCCGGCCCCCGTACCCCCCGTGAACACCGACAGCTCCCCCTGCCTGAACCCCTTGACGATCTCCGTGAGGCGCGGGAACGACTCCAGCGGCGTGCCCACAAACTCCATCGGATTCATGATCTCGTGCAGGACGCTCTCGCGCAAGTCTGGGGGGGCAACAGGAGCCACAGGGGGGGGTTGAAGTTGTAGTCAGCGCTCAGCAGTATCAACGCTCAGCAACAGTTGCAACTCCAGCGGGGTGCCCACAAACTCCATTGGGTCCATGATCTCGTGCAGGACGCTCTCGCGCAAGTCTAGGGGGGCAGCAGGAGCCACAGGCGGGTTGAAGTTTGAAGTCAGCGCTCAGCAGTTGCGGTTCATTATATCAATGCTCAGCAACAGTTGCGGTTTCATGATCTAGAGCAGGGCGCCCTTGCCTGAGGGGATACAAACAGCCGCAGCGGGGGGTGGTGCCAGCGTGCGGTACTTGGTACTCCTTGCAGGTCGGCATCAGCGCTGAGCGGTTGCATTGCTGCCAGCGCTTGGCAATTACAGTTTGATGTCAGTCAGCAGCGCACAGCACCAACAGATACTGCTGCACGCGGCGATGGCAGCGGCTTGGCTGCCTTGCGTGGCGCAGCCCAGCACACGGTAGCACAAATCTAATACTAGTCGTAACCTGAAGCCCTAAGCCCTGGCAGGAGCGTTGCACCCCAGCTTCACGCTTGCGCATACGACCCCACGCTGCCGCATCACATACCAGTGAAGCGGACGATCTTCAACAAGTGCAAAGAACTTCAGCTGCAGCGGCACAGGCAGCGCTCGCGCGCAGGCTCGCATGAGCCACAGGGGCTCGGCGCCGGCGCTGCCAGTGCCCAGCAGTTGAAGTCACTTGCGCTTGTATGAGCGCACCTCACGCTGCTGCGCCACACACCGCTGAATCGGATGACCTTCAACAAGCACAACGAACTTCCACTGCAGCGGCACAGGCAGCGCTCGCGCGCAGGCTCGCATGTGCCACAGGGCACAGCATTGAAGTTCTTAGCACTTGTTGAAGTTCTCTGTGCTTGCCTCACGTTGCCGCGCTGCGCACCGCTCAAACGAATGATCTCGTCGCGACGCAGCGGTCACCGACACTGCGCCCGGCGCACCACCGCTCACACGTGCAGCGGCGGGGGGGGGGGGGGGGGGGGGGGACAGTGTGACGGACAGCGCAGCGTAAAAGCAGACCTACATAGCACCACGCGGCAGCACGCACCGCTGAAGTGGAGGACCTCGTCGTCGCACGCAGCGGTCACCATCATTGCACCCGGCATAATAGCAATTGCGTGGGTGGTCGATGGGGTGTGTGTGTGTGTGGAGGAGTGCGACAGATAGCGCAGTGCGGACACACAACTTCAAGTTGATGATCTCAGAGGCAAAGGCAGCGCGGCAGCACGCACCGCTGAAGTGGAGGATCTCGTCGCGCTGCAGCGGGCGCGCCGCCGCGAGCAGCGCCGCCAGGTCCTTGCCCGCGAGCAGCGCCTCGTTGGCGTCCTTGGCGGGCGCGGCGTCGTCCGCAGGCGGCCGCACGATGCGCACGCGCCGCTCGCCGAGCTTGCGCGCGAACTTGGCGGCGCCCTCCTGGCCTGCGGCGCGGACACGGATGCGCAGCAGGTCAGCTCAGGCTCCGGCCTAGATTGTGTTTAATCCTGAGCTGCTGGCGCCAGCCTACCCCTGACCCAAACGCCTCCTTTAGGTGCATGCGCAGCGGCTCAGCCGTGGCCCTGACCCTACGCAGTTGTGCAGCAGCGCCGAGCTTGCGCGTGAGCGGACTTGGCGGCGCCCTCCTGGCCTGCGGCGCGGACATGACGCATGTGTGTGTAGCGGCTCAGCTTCGGATAGGTACCCTGAGGCTAACCCTACACAGGCTGCTGGCGCAAGACTACTCCTAACCCTAACCCTCAGTAGCCGCACGATGCGCACGCGCCGCTCGCCGAGCTTGCGCGCGAATTTGGCGGCGCCCTCCTGGCCTGCGGCGCGGATATGATGCATGTGCGCAGCGGCTCAGCTGCGGACAGGTATCCTAAGCTACCCCTACGCAAGCTGCTGCGCAAACTGCTGCGCACATGCGGTGCGCATGCGCAGCGGGTCAGCTGCAGAGCGGTCCCAAACCCAATCCCTACCCAAGCTGCCGCGGAGACGCGGTGCGATGTTCACGGCGCAGCTGCGGCTTGGACGTCGAACTCCAACCCTGCCGAAGCTGCTGGCGCAAGCTCACTTGTAACAGTAACCGCCACTGGGCGCATGCGCAGCGGCTCAGCGGTGCCCCTATCTCTAACCCTTGCCCTAGCCCTAACCCTAGGCAGATGTGCGGCGGGTCAGCACTAGGGTGGCAAGCGTATGGTGTGTACGTACTGTTGTGCAGAGTCAATTAACGAACGCTAACACTGACCCTAATAAAAAGGCCCGGCAGAGATTGTTCCCTGCCTCACCCTGGGAGGGGCCAAAGACAACAACGCCGCACACCGCACACCGCGCGCACCCACCCGGCCTCACCCTAGCGGGGGCCAAAACAACAAACCCCAATCCTACCCCTGGCCCTAACCCTAATTCACAACAACAACGCGCTGCACACACCGCGCGCCGCGCGCACCCATCCGGCACGTAGTTGTCCATCCACAGGTAGATGGTACTGAGTGACTGGACCAGCCCTTGTGCGGCATTGGTCACGCAATCAAAAGCGTCTGGCAGGAATTGTCTCCGGCGTGTGGGGTTATGGAAGTCTTTCAAGGGAACAACACCCACGCTGCACACCACACTGCGCGCGCACCCACCGGGCGCGTCGTTGTCCATCCACAGGTAGATGGTCGTGAAGCGCTCCAGCATCGGCAGGACGTCCACCGGCAGGCTGCGGCAGCCGTTAGGCAGCGACACGGCGGGCACGCCAGTCGCCTGGTACACGGCGAGCGCGTCAAATTCGCCTTCCGTGAGCACCACCTCCGTGGCATCCGGCGGCACTGTGTGCCAGCCGAAGAGGCCCCAGCGCCCGCCCGCAGGGTCGAGCCGCTGCCACGCCTTGTTGTCCACGGCGCGCACCTGCGGCCGCCCGCATTGAGCGATGTTGAGGATGTTGAGACACGGTGAGGAGCAGGTGTCTGATGTAACGATGGCACTAGTGCTGCGTTGAGGAGTGTGGTGGTCTGTTTCAGCGCCCGCCCGCAGGGTCGAGCCACTGCCACGCCTTGTTGTCCACGGCACGCACCTGCCGCCGCGGCGCCGCGCGCATCGAGTGATGTGGAGGAAAGGGGGAGGAGCAGGGAGCGACAGGGGCTGCTGTAACGGCATTAGTGCTGCGTTGAGCGGTGTGGTGATCTAATCCGATGTCGAGGAAGGGGGAGGAGCAGGGGGGAACAGGGGCTGCTGTAACGGCATTAGTGCTGCGTGGAGCGGTGTGGTGATGTATTCCGATGTCGAGGAAGGAGCAGGTGAGACGGGCTGATGTGGTGAGACGGGCTGATGTACCGGTATTTGTGCTGCGTGGAGCAGTTTGATAATCTGTTTCAGCGCCCGCAGAATTGAGCCGCTGCCACGCGTCACGGGGGCGGGGGGGATGCGTCGCATTGAGACGCCGTGTCAACAGCGACGCGGGGGAGCGCATGAGGAGTGCTGATGCATGGAGCGGCGTGCCCGCCGTGGATGAGCAAGGTGATGATCGCAGCACCATTTGGCACCCTGAGAAGTGAGGTGACGGGTTCCTGCCGAAGCCGCCGCTGCAAAGTTTGTCGGCCGTGGCATGCCATGTGTGAGAGGGCGATGACAATCAGACGCACACTCTGCGCACGCAGTTGCCGCAACATTGATTGATGTCCAAAGCAGATGTTGCTTGCCATCAAAAGTGCTCCAGGGGCCACGGGTCTGCCTATTGCACAACATACAAACTGCTCCACTTCCTGCAGCATGAAGCATGCAAGAGCACAGACCACGAGGCAGCTCGAGTTGCTGCAGGCGCTGCTTCTGCTGCTGGCATGTATGATGCACCTTTCAGCGGCACAGAGGAGTATTGTACTGAGTGCAGAAAGCAGGCACCTTGCAGGTCATGCACAGCACCTTGCATGCGTTGTTCCTCGCACCAGCTGAGAGCGCCGCAACCACTCCCAGCGCTCGTGTGAGCCAACAGACAGCTAGCGCTACGTGTAGGTAGGGATAAAGCCACGGTTCAGACCACGCAAACACCTCCTGATACAAGAGGTGCCACATTGCACAACGGCGCAGATGAGGTGAGTGGACCGTGACGCCCTGCTCGCTCACCTTGAGACGCGTTATCACGCTGTCCACCGGTTGCCCGCCAGCGCCAGAGTCCGCCTCTGTCCCCGCCAGCAGTTCAGTGAACTCCTCAGTGCTCATCTCCGTGCGCAGCGCGTGCCAGGGGAAGGTCACGCAGTCCGCCTCCCTGCACATGCGAAGTAGATGAATGTGGCGCGTGAATTATGTGCTGCATTGCTGGCATCATTGCGTGCTTGCTCTCAGCAGCGGACACGCTTTGGTGAAGTGGTATCATGAGGCGTGACAGCAGTGTTTTCAGGCAGAGCTGCAGCGTCAGGCTTGAACTCTGCAGCTGCCGCCAGATCAATTCTTTGATTTAAGTGCAGCAGCAGCAGCAGCAGCAGCAGCAGCAGCAGCAGCGGCGGCGGCGGCAGCAGCGGCAGCAAGTGCATTACTGTCCTGTCAAAGGCAACTGCAAGTGCGTTGCTACTTCTCTCACCTGTAGCCGTGCTCCGTCGGGAAGCTGTAGACGGCGCTGCCGACGCCGTATTTGAGCAGCACCGCACGGTCAATGCCCCTCTGCCCCGGCGCCTTCCCTGTCAGGAACTCCCGCACCCGTGCTTTCCCGGGATGCGACATCAGCTGACCGGCGTACGCTCTCGCAAGCCGCTGATTTGGCATGGGCTTTCCGGGTGTGTCATGCTCGCCGGCTCTTGTGCTGCCGCTGCTGCTTCTTTCAAGGGCGGCTGCATCCAGTCCCGTCATTTCAACGCCGCCTACGCGGCGTTTGAAGTCATACCAGGATCCGTTGGACCCGCACCTGTGACAGAAGTAGGCGCCCCCTGATTCCGCGCCAAAGTACAGTTTCCACATGTTGTCGATCTGCCCCCGTGTGTCGTGGCAGAAGGGGCATCGCTTGACGTTGACTTGAGACCCGGCGACCCTATACTCAAGGTCTTTTTTCCGCAGATACTCCGTGATGTCTGAGAGGGGGAGCTGTACGTGTCTCGAGACGAAGGTGGTGTGGTTGCCGCCGCTGCGTGGTGTGTAGGTGCTGGGGACAGGTCGCTGCACCGCAACGGCCATGCTGCTCTTCCTGCGCCTGCTGCAGCACTGATGTCCATGCAGAGCAGGTGCAGCGGCATCGTCACCGCTGCCCACATGCACAGCATGACTTGTCGATCCAAGCTCCCGCCAAGGTTGACGAAGGTGATTTGAAAGGTGCCGCCCATCGCTGCTGCGTCGGCCACCAGCAGTGGCGGACCTGCCCAGCAGACGAGTTGCGCGCATGTCGCCAGATGCTGCCGCCGCGGTACAGGCAGCTTTCACCACCAAAAACTCAAATTCCCCAACTTCAACCAATAGTTGAACCTCTTTGCCAGTCTACCTTCTTCTCGCTTGTGTACGGCGCCAGACCGCTGTGGTCAGCTGGGCTGTGCTAAGCCTGCTGGCCTCGGCTGCAGCAGCTGAGCCACAGCCACATTACCCTGGAGGTTCACAGCAAGCTCTACATCAGAAAAGACGTTGCAGCCGGAGGAGGATGCGGAACTTGACTGCGGTCAGTGTGTCAGCGCTGGCGCTGCTGACAGCGGTGCCCGTCGCCTCTGGCATGGGGGCCAACGACCCCATTGCAGACAACAACTTGGGCAAGATCGCGCGTACCTGCGCCGCGGCCCTCTGCCCGGACACCAAGGACTCGCTGCAGCTGTGGATGGAGCTTCAGCCGGTCTGCATGGGCAGAACGAAGGGCATACTATCCAACTTCCAGGTGCTGCCAGGCGAGAGCGCGGACGGGACCAACGGCGCCAGCATATCGCTGTGGAGCCCCTTTGTCGTGGGGGCCGCCTGCGCTCTGGCGGCGGTGGTGGGGGTGGTATTCGGGCTCAGGAGCGGCGCACAGATGGGCATGAAGTACTCCAGGATTGAGGTGCCGCGGACTTGTCAGCCGTAGACGCCGCTTGCGCAGTTCATGGTAGTTCAAGCCGGGAGCCTGTGCTGCCGTCGCTGATGCTACCAGCATCATCAGGCACACGCCTCAGTGTGTCTCATTTCTGTTGTGTAAGTGGCTAGACGAGCGTCGCTTGCGTTGCGGTTGGTGATGGTTTTATCTGTTCCTGTCTTGTTGTAGTGAGGAACTCGTTGCTGGCAATATCCATGCTGCCGCTCAGCATGGCAATGTCAGCCGGCAGAGTGCACCGGTGCATCGCGCCAGCTACATCAATAAATTAGTTGTCTGCTTCGCTAAACGTCATGCACTGTCCATTTTGCGTGTTGCTGCCGTCTATGCACGCTGACACAATCGTGTACACGACAAGTGCCGCTGCTTGCCATTGCTTGCACACACCAGTTGCTATGCAGCTACAACGCGTTGCGGTGTATGCCCCCTGAGCCTTGTTGAATGCTCGCGCAGCTTGTAACATGTACAATCGGCACAAGCGGCATGCAAGTTTCAACGCTGGTAGGGCTAAAAGCAGGCAGCATTGTCAGGAGCACTTCACCTCACACGTCGAAGCTTTGGTTGAGTGCTGCATGCAAGACGCTTAGAATTAGGTTTAGTACACAAGCAGTCTCTGAAGCACGCCCGCAGCTTGGCAGGGCCATGGTGCCGACCACCAATGTGTTCACGGTTGAGAAGGATCCTGGGTTCACAGATGTACGGAGAACATTGCAGCGTTCTGGCGATGATATGCATTGTGCTTTCCCAACCCTGCACGGATGCCCTGTCCTTGCGGGCAGCTGCATGCACGCACGACAAGAGACCGATCGAAACCGGGTCACGCCTGACGACCCCTATAGCTGCTTTCTGCTGCTCAGCCCGGGGCGCTCCGGCTGTGCTGCTGCTGGTGCAGCACACCGGCTGTGCTGCTGGTGGCGCACGGAGGGGTCACGCCTGACATGCATTCGTGCTTGTTGTGAGGTTGAGTGCTGGCTTGCGCCAACAGGCGCATTCACGCGCATGCTCGCATCCACTGACAACGACTTCAGCGGAGGAGTGCTGCATGATGGTGGTCAGGGTTGAACTCCAGCACACATGATCTGAAGTTCATGATAAAGCATCAGCAACCCTAAGAAAGGCTTGGTCTGTGGGACCATGTGCAAAAAAGTGAAAGCAGGCAGGCCCTTGCGCCCCAGTGTTGCAGGCTTCTAGCAATACCATGGGGGGTCCGTTTCACCGTGCGCCATCATTTCTTCCGCCAGAGTTGCTGGCAGTATGGCATGCCTGCATGCGTGTCAGTACTTGACGTCAGTCCTGAGTAGCCCTAGACCTGCTCAAGACGTGCTCAATTAGTGCCGCAGTACTATGTTGTGTTCAACTCTCATTGAATAATAGGCCCGAGGGTCCTGTGACATGCCCATACTTCCTCAAAACAATACTACAGTGACTGGTTAGTGAGCTTACAGTGACGTATGTGTGAATGCTCATTGACAAGAGTCATTGTTGAACATACAGGTGGCAGGGATCATGCTGAATACCCCGTCATGCTGGTTCTGAAGTCTGATATTTGGCCTCCCCTCTAGATGCCACCTTGTGCACTGGGGTGATCAGAGTTTATAGATAAAAGCACGTCCGCTCCGCAGACAGCAGCATCAACGAGCGTGCGGCTAGCATCCTCATGTGCGCAAAGACATACGTGATGTCAGCATGGCACGCCACAATAACAATGTAACATGCCAACTTGTGCAATAGATGGCGCAGATTTGTGTAACGGTGCAAGCGGCAAAAAAAAGCAGCTGCGGCATCCTCATTGGCCATGTAACATGGGAGAATTTTAGCTGTATTTCAGACTGTACGACACTTTACGGCACAAGCGCTGCTTTATGTATGGCACAGGCTGCTGCTCTACCTGGCAGCAGCGGAAACTGCTCTTCAAATTGAGGGAAACACCATATCTACGCACAGTAGTAATGGTCAACGCACGGCGCGCGGAGGGCGCAGCGCCACTACTAGTACCGGTAATCATGGCCAACAGCACAGATCTCTAACGCTACTAGGGCTCAAATATTCCGCAGTCCGTTCTTTCACCGCCCCATGCTTCTCTTACAAACCTAGCGCCGCGCGGCCGTGGCCTGCTTACAGACCCAAACACAATTTATCATCGTAAAGAAAACGGCAGCGCACGCTCGCAGCAGCGCTCAGAGCCCCGGCAGCCGCACGTCGTACGTCTCCAGGACCATCTCGCCGAAGCCCGTGTACACGGCGCACGCCGCGCACGCGAGGCCGACGTACCCCCCGACCATGCGCGCGCCGTGGTCGAACTGCCCCCCCGCGAGCAGGAAGAAGGTGGCGACGAGCAGCGCGAAGGTCGCGCGCAGCGCCACGCACTTGGCGAACGTGAGCGCGAAGAAGAGGACGCTGAGCATGCCCCACGTGCCGAGGTACAGCGCCTCGGCCTGCGCGTAGCCGGCGGCGTCGGCGCCCCACGTGAACCCCACGAGCTTCAGCACGCGCAGCGCCGCGAAGCCCATCCAGAAGGCGCCGTACGAGGAGAAGGCGGTCGCGGCGAAGGTGGAGCCGCGGTGCATCTCCCACATGCCCGCGAGGAGCTGGACAACGCCGCCAAAGAAGAGTGCCGTGCAGGCGACGACCTCCGCGAAGCCGGGCGCCGCCCACTCGGCCTCGATGTACATGAGCATCTGCGCGCGCGAGTGGTGGCGGTGGTGGAGGAGGAAGTGCGTGTGAGGAGATTAGGCGCCGTTTTGGGGGGCGTCTTGGGGTGTGTGGGGGGTGAGTTTGTTGGGGGAAGGGTGGGGGTTAGAGTGACTGGATTTTATCGGGCCGAAGGCGAGTCTTTCAGCTATGGGGCAGGTGTGCGGCAGCTTAGCGGGTTGAGCCTAGCAATCATGATGTTGCAGGGTATGCAGGCATGCGAAACTGGCACTTGTCCGATATTTGAGGTACATGTCATGAGAGCATTACATGCACCGAATGGATCACCCGCGCAAGGATGCAGTGCGCGCGCGCAATGCCAGACTAGCCTTCCCCTTTCGCTAATGCAGCTCATTATGAGTCATTTAGCGGCATGTGTGCATGAGTTACATGATTCCGGCCCCACACACAAACTCAACTCTGACTCATGCTGCTGTTGAAGATGCACATCAGGTAGGTATACTGCTCTCAAAACAAGAAAAGAAACGTAGATAAATTCTCAATGGCATCCATAGATACTGTCATCATCAACGGAAATTTTCTGTTATCCTCACCAGGGTGGTCAAGCCGAAGGCGAACAATCCCAGGGGGCCGGGGTTGGCCTTCTTAGCGGTCGTCGATGACCGTGGGACAGAATGAGGCGGCGTCATCTCCAGCTGCTTGCCGGCCATTCTGGTACCACTTGCAGCCTCGATGTCGATCTGAGATCCGCTCATGTCCACGGTGGTACGCGGCGCGGAGTAGTACATGTCGGGGCTTGTCGAGGTGCTCATCGTGATGTGTGTGGGTTCGAACGAGAGACAAGAGCGCAGCAGCGAGATGTAGACCGGAGCAGAGATTGTGCGGGGCTCGGATCTGGCTGCAATGCCGCTGCAGACTTCATTGCGCGCGGGATTTGGTTGGGAGCGAAATCCCATCCAGTGGACTTTGCAAAGGAAAGGTTCAGGCCGACAGTCCAACAAATATCAACATTGCAGACGACAGGTGTTCGCCAGATACGACCAGGTGGGCCGGCTGACACTGAGAAGGCGGGGACAAGAGCGCCATGAAGGTGCGCTGCTTCCGAGTCTGCGTTTTGGCTGCCGTTCCGTAGGTTCCAATACGTTCTCGGGAGGATTCTCGGGACCGCTCCTATTACTTCAAGTTCAAGGTCAGGATCTTTCGAAATCTTTTGACAGCTTGCTGTCTCCACATGACCTATAAGCCGTACGCACTTCGCGAACCTAGTGCTCATGAACTTGTCGTCGTGAGAAGACGCAGCGGCTGGATGTCTGTTAGCGCCTGCACTCAAGTCCAAACAGCACTCCGGGCCTGCAAGGCAACACCTGACAACTCAGTGACAAGCAGCATCTACATTTTTCACATACGTCCTCGCATGGCACCAGTGCCAGCACTGCACACGGACTTTGAAATGCATGTCGTCGAATGGCAGGACACACGGTGCAGCATTGCAGAGGGAACATCACATGCGATGAGTACACATCTGCAGACCGTGTTGGACGAGATTGGTTTGTCGCCGATCGGCACATGCATAATGTCACAGCCTGCTGGGTCCCGTGCCCTTAGGTCAGCAAACTGCAATTGCCAACGCAAGACTAGTGGTACGGCGCCCACTTTTTGCGAATGCAGCTGCCTGCCTGACACGTAGGTGCTTTCCCGCGTAATCCTCTCAAACGTCGTTGTCGCACTGTACCCAACCATCGCTGTGTGTATTCCGCGCGCATGTGTTGAATTAATTATGTACTTGAAGTATGACATAACAGGCAAAACTCAGCCCCCCCCCCCCCTGCCGTCAAGTCTGTGTTGTCGCCCTGCCCCCCCCCCCCCCCTTTCCCGCTCCATGTGATGTGTGCCCCCGCACCTAATGCACGCCTACCGCTACTTTGACTGCGCAGCGGCGGCAGAGGCAGAGGCGGGGCGGCAGCACATGCCTACCCCTACTTTGACTGCACAGCGGCGGCAGCAGCGGCGGCGGCGGCAGCAGCAGCGGCACCGTCCTCCTCTTCCAGCTCGATCTCCACGCGCAGGCCATCGCGCGCGAGCTGCACATCAAGGCCGTCCGTCTCTCTGAGCCGTGCCAGCTCCGCGTTGGTGGCGGTGTACTCCATGTGCGAGCCCATGCCGACCATGAGCGTGCGCAGCGGCTGCGGCGGCGCGGGGAAGGCGGGCAGGCAGGGCGCAGTGCGTGAGGCGCCGCGGTGTGTAGCGTACGGCGTGCGGCGGTACAGGTCCTGGCAGGTTGCTGCCGGTTGCGGCGCGACGACAGGCGACTGTAGCGTACACGGGCGCGTGAAGATCATGGTGATCGGAGCCCGTGCCCACCATGAGCGTGCGCAGCGGCTGCCGCGGCGCAGGGTGGGCGGGCAGGCAGGTGAGGGCGCGCAGCGCGTGAGGCAACGCGCTGCCGCAGCGGCGTAAGGCGTGCGGGGGTGAAGATCCCAGCAAGTTGCTGCCTGTTGTTGGCGCAGCGTACGGTGTGCGGCGGTGATGATCCTAGCAGGTTGCTGCCCGTTGCTGCCGCAGCGTACCGGCTTGCGGCGGTGAAGATCCTAGCACATGCTGCCTGGTGCAGCGCGGCGACAGGCGGCTGCCAGGTTGTGTGAAGATGCTGATAATCGGAGCCCGCTTCAGCGACGTGCTGTGAACGAGAGAGCCAACCGCACTCGCTGGGCGCAAGGGCAGGCGGACACCACCTTGCCGCAGCAAACATGCGAACCCCGACCTGAAGGAACAGGCGGGGTGGTCGGGCCCTGTCCATGCGGAGCAGCCAGGGGACGCCTCGACATGGACGCCATCTCCCAGCACACAGTTGCACGAGCATGTTACCGATGGCATTCAGCAAAGCGCAGGTAACTAGACAGTGGGGTGAGAGGACCTGCGGGAACGCGCGCTCGGCGCCGCTGCAGCTCCATGCTGAGGCGTTGATGCGGCCTCTGACCCTCACCCCTACAGCTGTATGGAAACATGACGTCACAGACGAGAAACGCTTAAACGCGTACACGCGTCTGACGCCACCCCTCCGCATGCTGAACGCTGCTGCTCATGACACTTCGAGCGCTGTTGCTCAAGACCCGCCCCCCCGGGGGACCGCGCGGGGGGGGGGGGGGGGGAGAGGGGTCCCTGCTCACCCGCAGGTCGCGCGCCAGCTCCACGGACTGCGCCATGCTGAAGTGCGTGGGGTGCGCCCTGTCCTTGAGGAGCGCGTCCACAACCAGCAGCGCGATGCGCTCGCGCCTGAGCACTGCCATGGTGTCCGGCGGCACGCGGCTGCAGTCACTGATGTACACGGTGCGCGCGTGCGCCGGCCCGAAGATGAAGCCGTTGCTCATGTAGTCCTCGCCGTGGACGACGGGGATGGGCTGGGGGGGGGGGGGGGGGGGAGAAGGGGGAGGGGGGGGTAGTGGTCGGAGGGGGGGGGGGGGTAGCGGGTACGTAAGGTGACAACGGTGATGTGTTCATGTGCGTCCCCAGTTGAGCAATGTGAAGTTGGGGGGGAGAATGGGTGTGAGTGCCAGGTGCTCTCACTCACTGAGCAAGGTGAAGATGTTGAGGCGACTGTAGTGTTCATTGATAGTCATTGCAGCACGCCTAGTGCGCAGAGACTCAGAAAAATTGCAGGCAAGTGAGATTGAGCTGTCTGGATACGCACTTCCAGCTTGGCGCATTGTCGTGCTTGTGGTTGTCTGCATCGGCGGCCCCGGGCGCTCTCAGTTGCCAAAACATGAACTTGTAAAATGACGTCTCAATTGCAATGTAAGGTTCGTTGCACAGTCCTGGTGCCAGGGACACAATGGCACCACAGTTTACTCACGACCTGAAGACTCCACTTCTGCTGCAGCATGGCAAGTGTGCTCACACACGCATATTGCGTGTTCTGCGGCATTATTGATGTCGCACTCACATGGGCAATAGGCATATTCAAGTAATTCAAAGGCGCCATCAAAAGTCATCTTGCTGCCCAACGGCGACGTGCACAAGTCACAGCGCAACTCACAGCCTGACACTAACCCTACCCCTAACCCTAGGCACTCACAAGCATCGTCAGCCCTGCCACCGTGAATGGCTCGTGCGGCGTGAAGGTTCTGAAGTCGAGCGCTGCCACATGCCGAATGCCAGCCTGAGAGCACCACCGTGACAAGCAACGATATTCGGCACACGGACGTGAAAGTGAGCATTACTAAAGAAAGCAGCACATGCCGGTGCGGGAGAGCACAACATAGGTGCATGGCGTCGCGAATAAGCGACCGTTACAGTGCGCGTGACGGGGGCAACTGCGCACGCGAGCGCCACCGCCAGCATTGTTGATGAGCACTCTTGCCCGCTCAGCACCAAGGCGGAACGAGAAGAACAGCCGACCAGCCGAGGAAGATCTTTCGGCAGGGGCACTTGCGCTTACACAATCTATGCGCCAGCCAGCTTGCCAGTCGTTCGAGCAACGCTGTTCACCGAGTACCGACACAAGAGAACTCACGACAACTTACACAATGTATGCGCCAGACTGCCATTTTTTTGAGCAACGCTGCTAACTCAATACCAATCCAAGACAATACCTCACTCAACGAGAAAATATCATTGGCATTAGCACACAGTCACGCAAGGCTGGTGAGCTCGACCAAGCCCCACTTGCTGCACAAGACACGGGGGGCGCCTTGGGGCCAGTGTCAGGATTAGGGTTTCCTACCTACCTACCTACCTACCTTGATATTGGTTAGGTTAGGGGTCAGGGTTAGCTACCTTGCCATTGGTCCCGCACAGGTAGGGGAACACGCGCTGCAGGGAGTGCATCGTCCTGCTGTCCACCAGCACCGGCGTTGCTGCAGCATGCAGACGGGGCGAGCGGAGCACTGAGCACACAAGCAAACTCTAATTCTGTATTGAGCCCTAACCCAAGCCTCAGGCAAGGGGCACTCTGGTCGTGTCGAAGGAGTTGACCAACTGGCTATGGATGTATGGTTGTGCTGCACGTGCGACCGCGCGTCTACGTATAGGGTTGCATCTGCGTACATGACATCTGCCCGTGCTCATCCACAAAACAAGATGGCAGCACAGAAACATGATGACAGCACAGTCCTCATTGCATGCAACGCAGCATTGCTCAACCACACGGCTGGCGGCGTGGGGACTCACGTGGATCGGCCGAGTTCTGCAGGCCGCGCACGTCGTCCAGACCGAGTATCGCGTCGGCGTGGTCGTGCTGCACACGAGCGGAGAGGGCGCAAGCGCGCGAAGCAATGAGAGCCCGCATTTTCAAACAAGTAGTACACTTTTTCTAATATACCAGATATTACTGCCAAGTACAGAAGCATGTACATGTAGATGCGCCACGCTGGTTGCACTGCGCATCGTGCTCTGCGGGGCCAGCAAAAACACTCAAAAATGCTTGTCGCAGCATGTGCGACTGGCGGCAGCGCTCGTGCCGGCTGCACAGGTGATGTGCGCTACAAACGCATGCGCGCTGCGAAGCGCTTAGCGGATGTGGTCTTACTGCCTGCGAAGCCAGTGGCTCGCTGGCGACTGACAAGCACGCTAGCACACACGTCCGCTGGTGCGCTGGAGGCACATGCCACGTGTTCCTCTGAACGCGAGTGGATGACATTATTGAGCATGCGTGCGCAGGTTTGTGACGGATGCGCCCTTGCTGCCGCACTGCCCTTCAACGATGCTTGTTGCCCATACAGTGATCAGTAAGTAGACGCAGCACAGGTGCTGGAATATGCAGTTGCACAGACGTTCTTAGATCCTCGCAGCGCATTGCGGCGTTTCAACATCTGGACTTGATGTGCGGAAATTCGAAAGCCACAGAATTTCCGAATGGATGACATGCAGCACCATGGAGTGAAACACAAGCATGGCACCGTACCTGGCACATGACTCTCAGGGCAACGCATGTGCTCAGAGTTGAAGGCTTTGCAGACCATACCAATCAGGAGCTGCGATGGTGATCAAAAGTAAGCATGGTCGTGCGAGCACCATGGGCATGGTTGCAAACAGCTCTAGCCATAGCTTCAGGCAGCAATGCAGTGACTCTTGATGCGCTCGCCAAGTGCAACGCGCCGCCGATTTCACAGACGACAAGCGCGGTCGGAAATTCTGCAAGCATCATCACTTGCTGACGGTTACGGCAGTTACACTTGCTGATGGGGCCAGAGTCACAATACACTCACTTCCAGCACACGGCTGGCGACCGTCCTCTGTTGCTTTAGTCACGTGATGTCTACCCCTCACCAACGAGCAACAGCTTGCCAGGTCTCCACAGTGTTCATCACTTGCGCTCACAACAATAGCAGCTTGCCAGGTCTGCGCAAAGCTTGCGACTTACGCTCAGAACGATGCCATCCAGCGACGTCACGTCGTGCCGCGGGTACCACCGCAGCACGCCCTCCCTGAATGTTTTCCCCGTGTCGATCTGCAGTGCAAGGCGTCTCAGCATGAATATCCCTCAATGCAATGCGCTTTAAACAATGTCATCGTTGTGCCGCGGGTAACACCGTTTTCCTCGTGTCCATCTGCAGTGCAAGGCATCACAACATGGATCTCTGGATGCGGTGCGCTTTAGACAATGTGATGCTATTTGCAAGTGCCAGCCGGGACTGCATCCGCGCCCTTCAATGATGCGCGGCTTGCTGAGTTGGCACTGCGGCGCCCTGTTTCTGCAGGCGTGTAACTGCTGTGGGCCAGGGGTGCAGCAGGCCAGCAGGCATAGCGCAATGGCACACCTGAAGGCTCTGATGGCGCAGTGGAGCAACGACATGGAGATACCCTGAAGGCACCAGTCAGGAACAGGCAGCAGTGCTCAGCACTGACCTCACGCACGAGCGGCGCGTTCTGCACAGGGCTACAGCGCGCCTTCAACGCGAAACACAGGCTGAGCAATGCTGCTGCTGCCCCTCAGCAACTTCACATTCGACACAAGGCCCTCAGCAACTTTACGTTCGACACAAGGACGCAGTGAAGCGGGGCCCCTCTTCGATGCGCACCATGCGCGCAGCCGCCTCCTGCGTCGACGACGATGCGTCCATCGACGACGACGCGTCTGCGCGCATGGTGCGCATCGAACAGGGGGCCCGCTTCACTGCGTCCCTGTGTCGGATGTGATGCCGCTGAGGGGCTGCACACGAGCAACCACACGATGTGCGGGCGCCGCGCAAGGAACGGTGCAGCAGTCTCCGGCCGTTCACGCACTGCGGCACGTGGCAGTTCTCAGTTCAAATGTTTCAGCGCGACAGCCGGTTGAGGGGCCCGCAGCGGGGCCGCAGCGAGCCAGCGGCGGACGCACTGCGCAAGCGGGCATGTGGCACAAGCCCAAAATGTACATGTACGTAACGTGTCAACAGGGCGTGGTGCCCCGCGTCCATACGCCCGCGGCCGGGGGCGCCGCGTTGAGCGTTGCCGCGCTAGTATGTATGGGTAGGTATGTGAGTCAGCATAGGGTATGCATGCACAGGGGGTCACGGCCCTCAGCAACTTTCGACGGCGGCGTCTCTCGCGCTGGCTCAGGAGGAGCCTTATGTACCGCTGACGATAAATGTGAAACGGTTATTGCAGATGCAGCAGTTGCCAGCGACCTTGTGTCGGGAGGGGACTCACCTGTATATGTCGCACATCGTAGTCACGGGCGCCTCCGCTGCTCCCCTCGCCTCCCTTCCGTGGCACCACGTGGCGAATGAGCACACTGGGATTGTTCCTGTAATTTGGATTCGTTTCCGGCGGCAGCCTGGCAGCATCACACGCAGAAACACACGTTGGCCGAACGCGCGACCCTGGGGGCAGAAGGTTACTTGCACTGGCATCCGTGGTAATCCTAACCCTGATGTGCAGATACATTCTGCAACTTCACAGGCCTACAGTAGAGCGCCCTCCAATGCAAGTTCACAGGCCTAGAACGCCTCCAATAGATTATTTTCTGCAAACTGATGACATCGGGATGCTCTATGACAACAAGAAATCTGCTGCACAGTCCCCGCTCAAAGGAGCCACTTGGGACTCAAAGCGCAGAACAGGTGCAACCACTAATGGTGTTGTTGCAGGTAAGGCCAAGACCCACCAACGCGTTCTGAGTCTTGGTCCAGCAATGCCAATGCAGTCAGAAGCACTCACTAACCGAGAGACCATTTGAATTGTCTGGCACACTGTTGGCGCGGCATGCAGCAATTGCACCAGCTAACTATATATTTCAGTGGATGTGACAGCAACGTAGTTTCCTTGATGGTAAGTTCCCGATAATGGCATTATGAGTTGAATTGTGATGTCCGCTGGCATGGAAGAAAGGTGACAATCGAAGACTGCCTGTGGCATAGAGGTGACTCGCACAGATCAGAAATCCAAGTCTAGTGCAGAAACTCACATCGCCGACAGGTAGTCCAGCTTGCACTGCTCCGATTGTGGCTCGCGCCTGAGCAAGCAATATGGCAGAGGGGCACCTGTTGCAGAGCCCAAGGTTGGCAGGCATTTGAAGGTGAGATTGTGCGCGTCTCATGATACATGGGAGTACGACTGGCATGATGTACCACACATGATGTATGGATACATCACACATGATGTACGGAGGGTACGACTGGCATGATGAAATACACAAATGTTAGAACGTCATGGGTGCACCTAGCTGCACACTGTGATGCATTCGGAGTGCAGAAGGCAGACAATCAATATGATACTCTTGCTGCATCAACAACAAGTCATCTTGCCTGATGATGAGCCACTGCCAATAAATATCAATGCGGATCTGGGCCTTGCATCAGCGGCAGGCACAGCAGCAACAGCAGCGGCATCAGCGAGCGCCGGCTGCTGCCTCTCCTTCGCTGCTGCTGCCGTCAGAGCAACTCCTGCTCCTGCTGGTAATCTCCACAGCCATCTGGACACCCGGTACGCCATGCGAGATAGGAATTATTACACTTGCTCTGCCCGTGTAAGCACTTGGTACCTCAAAAAGACAGTTTCGCTGGTTAAAAAAGCCTAACCACGTCACCACCTTTGAACTTCAAAGCGCGAGACGAGATCAGCCGCGGCAAAACATCTGATGTGAAGCTCCAGCTTTCCTACACATCTCAGCGACGGTGGCACCAGCCGCAGCAGCGCTGCCGCCATGGCGTCCTTCGCTAGCGAGAAGAGGGATGTGCTGCTGGGCACGATCAAGAGCATGAAGAAGAGCCCCTCCTGGCTGACCATGGCGAAGAGCAGTGATGGATCGGTGAAGCTGCACATCACGGGCCAAGACCCGAGCGTGAGTGGCGAGGCCAGCATCTCCCGCGCCACCTTCTCTGTCGCCATCAAGCGATCTCACGAGAAGTTCCTGCCTCCAGACATGGACTTCAAGGTGACCATGACGGCCTCGCAGCTTTCTACAGTGTATGAGTCGTGGGCGACATTTCTCAGCGGCGATTCCAGCGCCTACCACGCCCAGCTAGACGAGGACAACACCGACAAGGTGCAATCGCCGGTCACTTTCTTCTATGACACCTTCTACTCAAGACTCTTCACTCTGGCTCCGAGCATGCGGTCTGTCTTCGGCGATAACATGGTGCGCCAGAGCCGCTGCCTGGTACGGATGATCTGCGAGTGCGCCGGCATGCACGAGGCTTTCGCCGCCAACAAAGGCTTGTCAGGAGCGCAGACAGTCGCACAGGCGAACGCCGAGCTGGGGATCCGTTCAGAGCACTACGCCCCCATCGCCTCGGCCCTCAAGTACTCGCTGGCCTACTGCTTCGGCGAAGGAGGCATGTACGGCTGGACAGCTGCTCTCTCGGAGGCATGGACAGGGGCCATCGCTCTCTTCATCGCCGCCTGCACCAGCACCACCATTGCGGCTCTGGAGGAAGCCGAGCCCAAGCAGTCCGAGTCGGAGCAGTGGGCCGCGCTGCAGAAGTACCGCGCGGCGGCGGCGCAGCTGGCGGCGCAACCGCCGTCACTCAGCGCCATGCCGCTGTCCTCGCCGCGGCGCAAGTCTGCGGCGTCGCCGCGCGGCTCGCCCATGATGTCGCAGGTCGACAGCGGCGTGTACTCCGACACGGACGAGGAGGACGACGACGACGGCTTCGACAGCGGCGAGGATGGCGTCACGAGCAGAAGGTATGTATGTACTGTTGCAACGTAGAGAGCTGCTAGAAGTGAATGTATTGTGGTCTGTCTGCCGGCAAGTGTAACTGCCGTAACTGTCAAGCGTGCAGACGGCGATGAGCATGTAGCCGCCATGTGCTCCAACATGTGCTAATCGACAAGCAAATGTGCCTGGTTGGTGCGCCTCAGCGCGGCGCTGGTCGCTGATGAAGCGCTTGCTGTTGTGTCGGTAGTACCTGCATGGACCTGCACTTGTGCATGCTCAGCATTCGCTCATTAACGGCATGGTCGCCGGGATGGCAATGCAAAAGCGTCAATTCCTGGCCGCCATCAGTGATAAAATTGAGTTCTGTTGCACGTACCTGATGGGCTTGCTAGTTTTGCAATGACAGGTGCTTAGTGTGCTCATGCGGCATGAGCAAATGAATGGCTTGATTGCGTCAAGTTCTGCAACAAGCGACTGTGATGTGTGTGTGGGGCTCCTGCAAAGGGGCTCTCGCATTACACCACGTCCGTTCATTCTACTTGAAAGCAAACATTCCTGGGACTGAATTGCATAATGCTCCGAGTTTATACAACCCTCTCTGAAATCTCATCAGATGGCGTCATTTGTTGCTGAAGGCAGAATTGCCTCAGGCGCCAGCATCTGTGAGGTAGTCAAAATATAGTGCTAGTTGCTGTCGTTGGCCAACAGATCCGAGTCACTTCGGGTGTTTGATGGCACTGTGATTGTCATGCGCGTCGCATCACATCATCAGCGCACAGATGATTGTGGATTCCCGCAAGCACACATGCCAATCATCTTCAAGACTGCCTAAATCCGACAGTCCGCAAGCCTGCCAATCACTTCAACAATCCCAGCACTCACCTCCCCCCCGCCCCCCCCCCCCACAGGCGGCCGAGCCGCACCCCGCGCTCACGCGCCGCCGACTCCGCCGCGTACGCCGCCGCCGCCGCCGCGCCGGCGACCGCGAGCACCAATGGCAGCAGCGGCGGCGACGACGAGGACGGCGCCGAGGATCGTTCCGTGCAGTACAGCACGGCGGGGCGCGCGCGCCGCGTGTTCACCAATTCGCTGCTCACCACGGCCGCCGCGCAGCGCGGCGCCGTCGCGCGCATGGCCGCAGGGGGCAACGACCGCGCCAAGCGCGCCTTCGCGCGCGCGGCGGCGCTGGTCGCGGCGCGCAAGGCCACCACGGCGGGCGGCGGCGGCAGCGGCCGCGGCAGCGGCGGCAGCGCGGAGCTCGCGGCAGGGGCGGCGGCGGCGGCGGCGGCGGCGGGGGGCGGCGGCGGCGGCGATGTAATCGCCTTTGCGGAGATGAGCGCTGCGGACGTGATGGCGATGATCGAGCGCAGCGCGCCGGAGGAGCTGTGCCGCTGCGCGCCGATGGTGGCGGGCGTGATGCTGCGGTGGCTGGAGCCGCCGTGCGGCGGCGTGGACAAGGCGATGGCGATGCTCGCGGCGGTGGGCTGGGTGTGGAAGCTGCTGGCGGTGAGTGGCGGGGCGCGATGTCGCGGCTGAATGTGTTAGAATTTGTCAAGCAGAGAGGACCGCGTGGTTGAATTTGATAGCGGAGAGAACCGCGCTGTTCTGTGCGCAGTGTGCTGTTGGCGAAGGCGCAAGTTGATGTTTGCGGTTGACCCTTGAACAAAACCAGGAAAACACACACTACATGTCAGAGTCGGGTGGCAGTAACTTTCCGGAAGGGAAGCGCACTCTTTCAATAGCAATCTGCTCTCAGAAGAGGCACAATGGCATGTTTGCCGGCAATGACGGCAAGAACAAGGAGTTTCGTTAACTCTGCAGAAGTCTGAGTCGGCGTGCCTGGCGTGCCTGCAGCCTCTCGCAGCTCTGCATGATTCGGCACCCGCTCTTGCGATCTATCAGCGCTAAGTGGAGCTGGTTTCCAGAGGAAAATCCTGCATACTTGAAGTACTTTTACTTTCAATAGGCAAGTAGCTGAGGACTGTAGTGCACTCTGGAGAGGTTATGCGGCAGAGCTGTTGAGACCACTGTCAGGTTGAGCATCGCTGCACCTGGCAGCAGCCAACCAGTAATGCGTCCTCGAAAGCAATTCTGTGGGCTCTGCCCTTTGCTGAATATACGTCAGCAGCACACAAACTGTACCATCTGCGCAGTAGCTCAGCTCTCACAATGCTGCCACGCCAGGGAATGGCTAGATCAAGAGACAGGCCGCAATCTAGTCTTTTCAAATAGTTCTTTTCCACTTGGTGTAGTATGTATTATTGATGAACGGTTTTGCTGCGCACCTCCTCAGTTGCAGAGCACTGATGACGCCACCGCATGGAAGAGTACGGGCTCAGTGCGCCCCAACAGTCTTTGGTTACTTGCAGTGCAGCTTGATTTTTCAAGGTCAACTTCATCATCATCGTGATGTGATTGAAGTGGCACGTGCTCTTTGCAACACACAGTAGACAACGACAATTTCCAAACCATTCCTGGCCACCCTTCATTTGGAGTCAGCAGCACATACCTGATGTATGGATAAGATGGGTGTTGCGGTGTGTCAAGCCTGTCAGTCGAGCTCTGTACTGAGGATCACTGCAGTGGGTGACTGTTGAAGTTCAATGGCTGCTGCAGGTACAATAATGCTGCTCAGCAACGCAGGTTTGCCCTTACGAGGACAGTCAGAGGCAGACAGACATGTATGGGAAAATTGAAGTTGTCAACCACTGATCTGATGCAAGTTGAAGTTTTAAAGAACGTCCTCGTTGGTTTGCGTCAGTAGCAGCAGATGATGTACGCCCCCATCCCCGCCAACACAGGTACAGGATGTCTAATTACGTCAGCACTCTGGAGTGTGTTTTGTAGAGCACTATCGGAGTTCACCGCAGTACTTGGACAGGGCAGTTGTGCAGCGGGTGTACTGTTCTCCATGGCGCTGCGGCTTTGCCCTTGTTTCGGCACCACGCATCAATGTGACGCCAGTCACAGTCTTTGCATAACCCCAACCTTATCCTAACCCTTGGCATAGGAAGCGCGGCTCCGCACCAATTTTCCACCCACAGCCCTTCCCCCCCCCCCCCCCCTGGCCCCCCAGATTGACAGAGCGGACAAGAAGTCGCTCAAGTTGCGGCGCTCCGCGCTGCGCGGCTACATGCCGCGCCTCGTGCCGGCCATCACGGCGTGCGTCGCGCCGCCGGCAGCGGGCGCGGCGGCGGCGGCGCAGGCGCGCGTGCTGCAGGTGGACGCGCTCGACGCGCTGGCGCAGATGGCGCGCTTCCTGCAGGTATGTATGCACGTACAGGGGGGGCTGCTGAGCGCTGCTATACACAAAGAGGGGGGGCGGGGGGGGGTCCTGCAGTAATGTAGGTATAGGGGGGCTGTAGGCATAGGGGGCTGGTGAGTGCTGCCGCCAGCAATGTGGGGGGGGAGGGCGGGGGGGGCTCCGCGACACGTGGCGCAGGCTGTTGCGCCGCAGCGGGTTTTCGCTGACCTGTGCTTTACCGCGGAAATGGCAGCTTGTGCTCGCTGAAGGCATACACGAGCAGTCCGGGAGTGGAGTGGCTAACCCTAACCCTAACCCTAACCCTCCGCTTCTACCCTAAATCTGAGCTGCAGAAGTGCAACGTGTGTGTCGGCGCGGTGGTGCGCATGCGTGCAACGGCCGCTGGTGCGTCAGTGCTCAGGCGGTGGCGCTCGAAGTCTCGGCGCAGATCGCTTTCGCTGTCCGCGCATACATACTCAGGCACAGTGAATGGTGTACAGAATGCACGAGTGCGTTTTTGGTCAGCGTGGGACGCCGCTACTGCAGTTGCAGAGCAGTAAGGGCCGCACGCGCGTGCACTCTTGAAGTTGAAGTTGCTGGCGACTCCCCCCCCCCCCCCCCCCCCCTCCCCTCCCTTTCCTTCTGACGCAAACACCCCCCTCCAAACACCCCTCCTCGAGCCCCCCGCAGACGCGCTTCAGGGACCACGTGGAGCCGGTGCGGCGCGCGGTGAGCCATGACACCCCCCCCCCTCTCCACCCTCCTACTGACGCTGGACCGCCCCCCCTTCCCCCCCCCCCCCCCGTTGCAGACGCGCTTTAGGGACCACGTGGAGCCGGTGCGGCGCGCGGTGAGCCCGGCGCTGGCGGGCCCCGGCGCGGCGGTGCGCTCGACGGCGGCGGCCGTGCTCGCCGCGCTGCCGCAGTGCACCAAGGACGCGGACGCGTGGGCGCACGCGGCGGCGCGCGTCGCGCTCGAGGCGCACGCGCTCATGCAGCAGGCAAGTGGCGCTGCGCTGAAAGCACCCTCTGTAGTAGTTCAAGTGGTGTTGGGTAATTCCAGGCGGCAGCATCGTCATCGCTGGCGGGTGCGCTGCGCGCCGGTGCGCGCGTCGCGCTTGAGGCGCACACGCTCATGCAGCAGGCGAGTGGCGCGCCCTCGCATGCGGTCTTGTGCAGCAGCTGCTTGCGCGCAGCGGGCGGCTGGGCGCCGGGATGCAACTCTTTTGTGCGCAGCGCGGCGCGGCGCCGCTTTGAGCTGTGTGGTTCTGGGCGTACGCGCCCGTGCTGTCGCGGCGCACAGCTGTCGGTGGCTCTGACGGTCGATCGAACGCTTTTGTTGGGGTCACACGGACTGATATAAGGGTGTGGTCGCATGGTCGCAGTAGGCCGCGCCGCGGGACCATGCGGCCCACGCACGCAGGCACTGTGGACTTGCAGCAGCAGCATTCTCGACCTCGCAAGCACATGAGGGTGCAGCGGTGGCAGCGTGGCGCCATGTTGCTGCAAACCGCTGAGCATTGGGGGCAACCATATCGCACAGCTGCGGTCGCTAGCCCTAACCCTAAGCCAGCGCAGGGACCTTCTTTTTCTCGTCGCAGTTCAAGTTGCAGTCGCGCACTTCAACGGCATCACATGTCTGCCGGTTACACTGCAGTCGACAGCGTATGCATTGCTGCGGCCGCCACCAGAGCTGGCCACAACTTCAACTGCAACTGACATCGGTGACGCGCCTCCCGTGTCTGCGGCTGCGCAGGCGTGGCCTGACGACGGCGTGGACATGGGCACTGCGGCGGCAGCGCTTGACACTGTGACGGACGCGCTCCTGCCGCCCCTTGCAAAGGTGAGCCACGCACGATGTGTCGGCGGCGATGGCAGCTTGACATCATTGCTTTGGTTAACAGCAGCCACTGTTCCTAGAGCCGCAAATTTGGAATTATCATGATGTAAAAACGCGGCCGCAGCGCTTGACATGGTGACGGAAGCGCTTTTGCCGCCACTTGCAAAGGTGAGCCGCGCACGAACCGATGCGGTGATGGCGATGGCAGATTGCCACGGTTGCATTCATTTACAGAGCCAGAACTCCTACCATGCTTGTGTTGACAGCACAATGATACGGGTTACCAAGAGCGCTTCTGATGCGTATGCGTGCTGCGGCGCCGCACTGCAGAATTAGGGTTACGGTTAGGGCCAGAGCTAGGCCAGGCAGCGCTGAGCAGCGCAGTTGAATTCGCGGCAGCTGTGCTGCTGCTGCTGCTGCTGCTGCTGCCGCTGCTGCTGCCGCTGCAGCAGCAGCTGCCGCCGCTGCTGCTGCTGCCGCCGCTGCTGCCGCTGCTGCCGCCGCTGCTGCTGCCTCTGCTGCTGCTACGTGTCTGACACCGTTGCACGCCGCCGCGCCGTGCACGCCGTAGGAGGACACGGCGACGGCAGACAAGTTTGCGCACGCGCTCGCGCGGCGCCTGCCGGCGCTGGTGCTGGTGCTGGTCAAGCTGCTGGCGGCAGGTGGGCGCATTGCGCAGGCGCGCGAGGAGGCGGCCAAGAAGGCCGCTGCGACGTCGGCGGAGCTCGCAGGTGGGTACATGGCACAGCTAGTCGCCCGATGACGCAGGGGGTTGGGGGGGTAGGTGGGGGGGGGGGCGGGTATGGCGCGGCCGCGCGGCGGAGGCTGCCGCCAACTCCTAGGTCTAGAGTTAGCCTACGGTCAGGGCATTGGCACTCCTGATCAGCAGCGTTCAACGCCGCTGCCTGCGCCACTGACAAGTTACCTCTGTGACTACCTCTGTGATCGCATGCATGAACAGGCGCAATGCCACAAGGGGCACTCCGCAGAGGCCGCCGCCAAACCCTAGGTCTAGCGTTAGACTAGGGTGAGGGCGTTGGCACTTCTGATTAGGGTTAGGGTTAGGTCAGAGCTCATGGCCGCTGCCTGCGCCACTGACGACTGCCCCTCTGCAATTGCATGCACGCGTGCGCAGGCGCCATGCACACGGGCCGCGCCGCGGAGGCTGCCGCCAAGGCCAAGGAGTCGGCCGCGGCGGCGTCGGCAGAGGCGGCGGAGTGGGTGCGCACGGCGCGCGTGTACAACGTGGTGGTGCTCGCGCTGCTCGAGCGCACGCTGCGCGCCGGCATGCGCGCGCAGGAGCTGTGCCGGCCCGTCGATGGCGACGCGTCGCCGCCGCCGCAGGTGCCAATTGAATACCTATACTTGAAGTACTTCGAAGTATGTATAATTGGAAGTACATGTATGTGGGGATGTGCGCGGAGGAGCTTTGCCGGCCCGTCGATGTTGACGCGTCGCCGCCGCCGTTGGTACGCATTACAATACATGTGTATCAGTTGAAGTATGTGTCACTTTGAAGTTTGTGTCATTTGAAGTGTGTGTCAGGAGCTGTGCCGGCCCGTCGACGGCGACGCGTCGCCGCCGCCGCAGGTGCCAGTTGAATGCGTATAATTTGAAGGGCATGCGCTTCAAAAGTGTACTTGAAGGCATGCGTTAGAGTACAGACACGCTGAGACGTTTGCATGTGCACGCGATCACCATGTCACGGTATGCGTCGCTGCCGTCGCAGGTGCCCAAGTAAGTTTGTATCATGTGAAGTATGTGTCATCTGAAGCATCTGCATTTCGGAGTGGTACTTTGAAAGCATCGGCAGCTATTCAAACAAATGTGCATCATTTGAAGCTTTGTACACCCTATGCGAAAAAGGACATGTTCTTCGGAATTGTACAGTACCTGAAAGCATACGTCAGAGTATACACAAGCTGAGGCGTTTGCATGTACACGCGAGCAACACGTAACGGTACGCCGCCGCATGTCAATGTCAAACACATATCCATGATATACGCATTGGAAACATGTGACCCCACTCTCTGTAGTTTGAAGCATGCTTCTATGTCACTTCGTGAAGCTCTAAGCATGCACATGGACTTCAAGTATACAGTTCTGTACAACCCTCATTAGCATAAACACCATTGCGAGGTCTCTGAGCTTTGAGGATTGCGACGAGGCAGCGTGAGGCAGCGTGCGACACCATGCTCACGCCAAAACAGCGGCATTGCCTGCTACAATGCTTCAGCGTTGGCAGATATTTTAGTGCTCACCCTCCCCCCTCCCCCCCTCGGCCCCCCATGCGCGCTGCACAAGGCCGTGTTCGCGATGAGTCATTGTGTGACAGCGTGTGCTCAGGTAGCTGGTGCCACTTCATTGCTGCAATGCATCGGTGTTGAGCAATGAGTCGTTGCGTGACAGCACATGTGGAGGCTGCGGGTCACAACTTTTGCAGCATAATAGTGCTACAATGCATTGGTGTTGAGCACTGACCCCCACCCCCCCCATGCAGGCACTGGTGCGCGTCGCGCCCGGCGCGCTGTCGCCGCTGGCCATGGCGACGGTGCTGCCGCGGCTGCAGCGCGCGTCGGTGGTGCTGCTGCAGTCGCTGGTGGGGACGCCGGGGCTGCCGACGCCCGCGCACCTGCAGCTGCGCACGTGCGAGTGCGCGGTGCAGTACATGATGACGCTGCCCGTGAAGGTGAGGCTGATAGGGGGTTTAGGGGGAGGGGAGTAGGAGTTGGTGGTGTAGGGTTGGGGGCGAGTTGGTGCGGGGTTGGGGCTGAGATTAGGGTCAAGGCTAAGGTCAAGGGCAGCTGCGCACGTGCGAGTGCGCGGTGCAGTACATGATGACGCTGCCCGTGAAGGTGAGGCTGGCGGGGGCGGGGGGGTTAGAAGTTGGTGTAGGGCTACAATCAGGGTTAGGGCTATGGCTGGTGCGAGTCCGCTGTTGCAGTAAATGGCTGCCGCAGCCCTTGAAAGCCCGATCGCAATGTGCGCCAGCATGTTGCGCCGCTGATGATGACAGTGCCCGCTGCCTGGCCAGCGCTTCAGCAAACCACACCGCAACGCTAGGTCAGGGCTAGGGCTAGGGCTAGGGTACGTGTGCCGGGCTACAAGACTACGCACGCACACACGAATCAGACCTCCTTTCGAAACGCACATATGTTCTCATCCTCAGTGAGCTTGCCGGACTGGCACTGGCAGCAGCCCCAGCACCAGGCAGCTACGGCAAGCCACCTGGGTCCCCCAATGTTGCACACCCTTGCGCATCAATGCCCCGTGTCGACACCGCCCCCCCCCCACACCTCCGCCCCTCCCCCCTTGCGTGCCCGCAGGCCGGGCTGCGCGAGGCGGCGTACACCGCCGCCGCCGCCATGGCGCACGCCGGCTTCTCCGGACCCGCGCCGCTGCACCTCACGACCTTTGCCACGCGCGCTCTCGTCAACGAGGCAGCGCTCCTCGCCGGCCACACCATTCCCGTCGGCGAGCACTTCCACCCGCCCGACGCGCCCTCTGCGGAGGCGTCGCCGGAGCGCCGCGGCGGCGGCGGCGCGCCGCCGCCGCTGCCGCCGCGCCCCGCCGCGGTGGACGCCGCGGCGGCAGCGGCGGCGGCGGCGGCGGTCGCCGCGGGCGCCGTCGCGGAGAACCGCGGCCATGGCGCCGCGGTCGACGCGGCGACGGCGGCGGCGGGCGCGGCGGCGCTCGCGGCGGTGGTGGCGGCGCACGACGTGCTGCTGCGCGCCGCGGACCGGCGCGCGCTGGAGGCGGCGCTGTGCGACGGCCTCGCCGTGCTGGCGCGCGCCGCCGGCACCGGCGCGCTGAGCAACCGCGGCGGCGGCGCGGATGCGGGCGCGCCGCCGCTGCTGCCGCCGCTGGTGCATGGGCCGGCGCGCGCGGCCGCGACGGCGGCGGCGACGCCGACCTCGGACCGCATGCGCATGATCAGCGGCCCGCTCTTTGAGGACTGGGTGAGTGGGCCTGCGATGCAAGTAGGCGGAAGGCACACGCAAGCGAAGATGGAGCCTGCATGGCAGCAAGAGGTCGTTCGGCAACCAGCACTTCGTTGGGCTGACGACTGCAAAGCCTGCACCGACACATTGCCGCCGGGCGTTTTGCTAGGGTTAGGGTTAGGCTACCCCCAGCCCCTAACCCTAGGGTTAGGGTTAGGCTACCCAGCCCCTAACCCTAGGGTTAGGGTTAGGCTACCCAGCCCCTAACCCTAGGGTTACGGTAGGTTATCCCTAGCCCCTTACCCTACAGCAAGACGTGCGCAGCGTCCACTTATCGTTGCATCATGTCGTCCCCCGTGCTGACACACCCCCTGTTGGCTGTCTGCGCGCTGCGCATGGCACGCTGCTGCAGGGCGAGGGCGAAGAAAGCGCCGCGGCAGAGCCCAGCACAGCGTGCGCAGCAGGGGCGGCGCCGGTCACTACGCACGCCGCCGCGCGCCAGGCATTCATCCAGCTGGCCGCCACGTATGTGCTGGCGCACAGGTGAGAAAAGTACTGAAAATAAATTTGGCGGTCGCGATTGCTGCACACGTGCGCGCATGCGTACGCACGGCTCAGCGGTGCTGGTGAGGATCAGCATGGGCCAGCACGGCACGTACGCTGCCAGCGGTGATGGTGAAATCGTTGTGTTCCTGAGCGACAGCGCGGCCACAGCGGCGCGCGCGTTTTGCATGCCGCGACTCGCCAAGCGCGCCTGCCGTGTCACTGCTAAACAGTCCGCGAGTGCCGAGCGCGCGCTACTGGGCCTACTGCGCCAGTGCCTTGGCCCGCCGCTGCTGCTGCTGCTCAGCGCAGGCTGCGCTGCATGTGTCTTATGTCTTTATCCGGCGACGGCAGCGGCAGCGCCCTCACGGAGCGCTCATTCCACAACACCGCACGCCGCTCGCCTCGCCCGCACCAATGTTCGCATGCGCTTCTTTCATGCGGACCGGAAATACATGTCACAGGCGCTTCTTGCATGTCTCTCGTCGACGCCGCGCGTGCCCATCACCGCATTTTCCTGGATCGTTCCTCTTCCGGTCTTGCTGCCAGGATTGAGCGCGACGCCAAGCTGCACGAGCTCGCGTCGGCAGCGTTCGCGGCGTGCGCCAAGGACGCGGACAAGGGCGTGTCGCGCGCGTGCCGCGAGGCGCTGCTCGCCACCGGCAGCTCGGACCCGCTCACGGCGGCGCGGCGCCGCTCTCAGAACAAGGTGACCGCAGGGCGTCAGCTGTCGCCGTTGCGTACGCTTTGCAGTGACCACAGGCCGTCAGCTGTCGCTGTTGCATACGCTTCCAGTGTGCATGCGTGTCGGGAAGGGGTTGCCGTCAGCTGCCTTTGCGCATGCTGCTCAGCGCGCGCGTTAGGAAGGACAGTCAGCGATAGCGATGCTAACCCTAACCCTAACCCTAAGATGCGGCGCCGATCCCAGAACAAGGTGACGAGAGGCGCGACGAAGTGACGTTGCGCATGCGTTGCAGCGCGCGTTAAGAAAGGAGGGGGCGTGTCAGCAGTCATGATGTCACTGCGCGCATAACACGCTGGTGGTGGCACGGTGTTTTTGTGGCGATGTACGATGCCTGTGCGGTCTTCTGCCGCAAACAACAGCGATGCTCAAGCAAAACCCACGTATGGCGCTGCGTCGCGTAGAGTTGGGATTAGGGTTGCGGCCCTCGCCGCGCCTGCCACGTCACTCACGTCAGCAGCAGCGGTTCCGCCGCTGCCGCCACCGCCGCAGCGCGCCGCGCGTGTACTGCGCGCTCCAATCGTCAAATGCAATACACCTTGTAACACCTTGTGACTCTGTGACTCAACCCCTCCCTGATCCCCTCTGTTCCCACGCTACGCGCACCCTCTGTTCGACGTGCAGATGGCAGCGATGCTCGGCATGGACGCCGGCTCGTCCTCGTCGCTCGCGGCGGCGTCGCCGCTGTCGCCGCCGCCGCCGCCGGCGCACCTGCGCTCCGCCTACGCCATCCCGGCGCTGTCGCCGCCGCCGCCGCGCGCCGCATCCTCGCCACCGCTGAGCAACGGCGCCGCCGCTGCCGCTGCTGCCGCGCCCATCGCGACGGTCGGCACTGCTGCCGGCAGCGCCGCTGCGCCGACGAACGGCGCCGATAAGGCGCGTTGGGGGGGTGGATGGGGGGTGAGCGCGGGGGTCGGCGGCGGGTCCATCGCCGAGGGCGACGAGGACGGCGCTGAGGAGGTACTTCAAAGTGGAAGTTTGCAGTGGCTCAGCCGGGTCTTGAGGTTTGCCAGCGTCGCGGTTATTGTGCGGTAGGGTCCGGGTTTGGTGCGCTGTGTCAGGCTTAGCCGTTTGGATGTGTCAGCCACCAGCGCCCGGTGCTGTGACATGCTCTCTTGGCCCAGGAAGCATGGGCCCACACGTCAACCAGCTTGTGGGTTGACATGACAGCTCATGTGACGGCTCATGTTCGCTTCAAACACCAGACTGTGCTGCAGCAAAGACGTAGAGCGCCGCTTTATCACCCTGTCTCGACGGCCATGTGTCGTCACTACCACGTACAACTCTTTTCACTCAGAGTGTCGTAAGGTCTAACTAGGGTTAGTTAGCGGGAGTGCTTGTACACGCTGCCGTACCGATCCTGTCCAAATGCGGTTTGCAAAGCGTTGAGCACTGCAAACAGGATGAATGCCTCTTGTTCACTGTCCAAGGCAGAATTCACCGCGCACCGCACGAGCGTTTCGCATGATTCACAGAGCCCATCAGCGGTGAGAGTACTGTTATCACAGTGAACAACTTTTTAAAGCGTGCGCGCGTACTTGCTGATCAGATCGCTCCAAGGTTGTTATCGGTCGGCTCATGCATTCCCTGCACCTCGCTGCTGTCGTTGTCATGCGGGCGCAGCAGGGGGAAGCTAAGTCCCCCCCCTCCGACTCCGGCGGCGTGGTGTTTGGCGGCATCAGCGGCGAGATCGCCGGCATCAGGAACTGGCTCGCAAGGACTGGGGTCCTCTAAGCCTCCGCGCCTGCCTACTTGTCAACTTCAAGAGAGCCCGCACCGCATGATAGGAAATGGCGCAGATGCGAGCGAGCAGAACAGGGGACACAGGAAGCGGTAGCGGTAGCCGATGCCGCCAAGGACTGGTGACTCAGAGTCATTTTCTGAGGTGCGAGTCACAGTCATTACGGTTCAGAGTCATAATCACTGCGCAGCTGCAGGCCGGGTCCACCACCTGCGCAGGCGGCGAGGCGCTTGCGGGTCCTCTGTAGGCGGAAAGCATCACTGGGCAAGGGTACTATGGGATGTGTGTGTGGTGTCCGAGCCGGCGGCGATGGATTGTTTCCCACCCAGCGCAGTGTACTTTTAAGAGTAGTTTGCAGGCACTTCATGCTCTGCACCTCACAGAACATACAGCGACCGGTGTCGCGGAATACCTCCGTGCGTGTTTACCCTGGGGCTCTCACAATCTCGGGGAGGCGTGAGATTACACCTCTGCCCCCCTTCCTGCATAGTGGGGGAGTATCCACAGCTTGCTTATGAATTCGGGATAAGGGTACAGGGGGGGGGGGGGGAATTGGGGGGGGTACAAATATGATGTGATAGTCAGTGACGGTGCGCGTCTGCCGCCTCAAGCCGCAGACGGTGACTAGAGATATTCCTGCTTCAGTAAGGTGCCCGTTTTTGCTTTGCGCCAGCTCCACGAGCGCGCGAGTTCGACGTGTCATATGTGGCAATGGCGGTTGTCAAAGGCAGCAGTGGCAGCAGAGCGTGCTGAATGCGCTGTGTGCCCTTGCCGGCGGTGCCCTGACTGTGCCGGTACTTGCAATGAAGTAAGGTGTGAGCAGCGGCCCTCCGCTGCTCCCGACACGCGGTTGGGACGAGTGAGGTGTGTCTGATTTAATCTTTGTGTGCCTCGTTTGCTTCAGCTTGTGATGCTGAAGTGTGTGCGTGACGCCATTGCTATATATGATATCGTCTGCGATTAACGTATCTGTGCTTTGACAAGTTTATATGTCGGTGTGTCAGGCTACTCACTGTCACCGCTGAGCATTGGCGTGCGCTCATATAAAATTGATCCATCGTGGGGGTCTAGAAAGTCATTGAGTCCATGGACGCAACCCCCCCCCAAGTGTGGCGTGGCGGCTCTCGCTTGTCTCAGGCGTTTGCTGATGACTGCATAGATGGACGCATCTGCAATGGTCCACATGCATCAGATGCCTTTGATACCATGACCATTTTGCGCAATGGTGCCAATTTTGTGATGCGTTCTTGGATCACGCCAGTCACACGCTTGTGCTAGTGGGGGCACAGGCGACACCAGGGGGAGCTGTGAAGAGTACTGGCACGCCAAGTGTGGCAAGATGGCTTGGCTGACACAGCAGGGCCGGAAACACGTTACTGCAGTGCTGCACACGCTGCCCCGTGCTTTGTCCAGAACATGACTGTGTAGGTCATCACACCGGTGCACAACGTAGTTCGGAGGCGCAGACCACATTACTTTAAATGAAATACACATTACAATGTGTTGACAGCTCACTGGTGATGCGTTGCACCAGCAGCAGGCCTCTGCTGTTGCCGCGGCTGCACCGCTGCGGCTGTACGCGAGCGACGGCGGCAGCACCTGCAGCGCAGCAAAGTCACGTGCATCCCGTCAACTGTTGGCACCACCACAGCCAAAGAGCCGTTCGGCGACAGGGCCATCTGTACAGTGCACAAAATACGCCACTATAACAAGTGTTGGCATCAGCGATTCCAAATAGTGCACAGCGGCGGAGCACGTGACATTACGGCGGCGGCTCTTGCACGGGAAACCCAGCGTCGCGGTGCGCGCGCAGGCACGCGACCTTGCAGTACACAAACGCAAACTTGCTGTAGTACTCGCCCTCTATGCGCTCAAACGCGCCGGCGCACCAGCTGCAGGACGCAAACTCGCGGCGCCGCGCGACCGCCGGCGGCGGCGTGAACCAGTCGAGCAGCGACAGCGCGCGGCCGCGCGTCGCGCCGGCGATGGCGGCGTCGGCGGCGCCCGCGCGGCGCAGGCGCGGCGCCGCGGAGCGCTGCACATGCGCGTAGCCGCAGCCGCCGCCGCGCAGGAGGTGCAGCCGCTGCGTCACGCCTTGCGACAGCAGCACGCCGCCGCTGCCGCCGCCGCTGCCGCCGCTGCCATGGCCTAAGATGCTGCTGCTGCTGCCGCTATGGCCATTGACGATGTTGCTGCGGCCGTGAGCACTGCTGGGTCCGCTGGCAGCGCCGTCCTGGCCAGTGCCGCCATTGCCGCTGCTGCCGCGCGCAGCATCGGACAGCAGCGCTGCAACGAGCGCAGCGTCAGCGGCGTCGCCGGGCAGGACGGGGCCGGCGTCGGCGCCGCCGTCGCACGCTGCTCGGCCAAAGGCATCGAAGCACAGTGTCGCGCCAGCGCTCAGCAGCGGCCGCAGCGCGTCCGCGCGCGCCGCCGCCGCCGTCGCGCCGCACAGCACCGTCGCCGTGACGACGTCCGCGTGAACCGCACGCAGCACGTCCAGAACGGCGCGCGCCGCCGGCGCAAACGCGAAGGGCGGCACCAGCACGAGCAGCGGCGGCCGCGCACCGGCGCACGCGGCGGCGCACGCGCACTGCGCGCGCGCGGCCGCCCGCAGCTGCGCGACCTCCGCCGCCGCCAGCGCATACGGAGGCGCCGCCGGCGCGCCGTCCCACTGTGAGCGTTCCAGCTCCAACCGCTGCTGCGCGTCGATGTCGCCGCCTCCCGCCAGCTCCACCACGGCCACGCCGCACTGTATCTTTTCGCCGCCGCTGCCGGCGGTGCTGCTGCCGCCGCTTAATGCCGCCGCTACGCCGTGCAACAGCTGATATTGAATGTCCGCTGCTGCGGCGTCCTCGTAGCTCTGCCCGAGCGCTGCCTCCTCCGGATACGCATCCGCGCACGACGCGGCCGCCACTACCGCCACGCCAGTGCGCCGCGAGATCTCAGCGAGGCCGGCGGCATCGCGGCGGTGGCGACGCAGCGTGGTATCGATGATGAGGGTGCCGCCGGCGTCCTGCGCTATGAGTGCGTAACAGTCAGACATGAAGTGCGGTTGTGAAGTGACCTGATGGTCTTACTGAAGCTCGTGCCTTGTGTGGTGCCTTCGACGGTGTGGTGCCTTCGACGGATCGAGGTTGCATGCATGTGTCTATGGCCATCGCGGGTCATGCGCTCCTGCTCACCAAAAGCAAGGCTGCACTGGCTCCACCGTTGCTGAACATTGCGCACATGATGTTCATGCTGCAACTCTCATCCCTGACTACACTAGGTTCATCACTAAGTCCAACATGAAGACTAATTTAAGACATGACCCTTCCTCACACAGGCTTCAACTTCACAATCAGCGCTCTGCCCGTCGGAAGGTACGGGAGCTCAACCAGCAACGCACCTTGAATGCCTGCACCTCCTGCACCGCCTCCGAGACAGACACCAAGCGCATGTTCGTCCTGGATGCTGTTGGATCGCACTTGATCTGCCAGAGCCTGTCCAGGCTGAAGTCCCCGTCATCTTGCAAGCCCTGGCTGGCGTCTCTTAGCAGGTGCTCTCTGCACAGCACTGCACCGGTGATTGAAGACGCCTCCACAGCGCCAAGCACCGTAGGAATCATTATCGTCAGTTCGGAGGTCCCGGATCACGAGAACTTCAAGTCGCGAACTGGACGTGAAGTTGAAGAGCTAAAAATCTGAGATCACTTTGCAGCATGCGGCCAGCCTCCGTCTCCGCTGCCACGGCCTGCACAGCAGCACTGCTGCTGGATGCGGCCACGAGGTCGGTACATGCCTGGGCAGTGCCCTCTCCCTGTAGGTCGCAGCCGCAATTCAAATCCCATTCAACCCACAAGCTCTGCCGACCTCACCGAGTAGCGGCCATGTGCTCCCAGCAGAGCAGCAATGACGCTCTTGCTGATGCTGAAGCTCTGGAGAGGGAACGAAGCTTTTACAAGCAGCAGGAAGGCGAAGGCAAGGCGCGCATCAGACCAAATCGTGGCGCTGCTGAAGTGCCCACGCAGCGGGAGTGCCATCAATATCGCTGGTTCCAGACGAATGAGCTGATCAGCGTCGAGGTTCCCTTGTACAGGGCCTGCAAAGCAGAGGATCTCAGTTTTGTTCTTAGCGAGGGCGGCATGCAGGTGAGAGGTGCCGGCTTCAATCATGACTATGCAATAGTCACTGTAGCATATCACCACCTGCTATCATGCGCATATTGTGCGTTGAAGCGGTTGTGGCCCATCGCTATGAATTCATAGCTTGCAGCATAGGACTGCAAGCGCTTGTGATGTCGGTCGCAGCCCCTGGAGCTTGGACATGGCCCTGCACCAGCTCATCAAAACACTCGCAAGGACATCACGAAATGAGAACTTGTAGCTTTTTTTGGAGCCAGAGGATCTCAGCTTTCGAGGGCCGTGTAGGGGCCGCTGAGGAACGGCGCAGCATACAGGCACACCGGTACCACCGCATGCACCGCTCTTACTCTCCACCACCTGCACTGAAGAACACTTGGGTGTTGCTCGCCATTCGAGCACTGTCCACAACAGGCAATGTCGCAGCCACCTTCACTGCCATGCATCCGGTCGCCCTGCAGCTTCTGCTCGATTCACAATCTAATGCCACCGACCACATGTTTATTGTGAGCCCGTGTCGTTGCATGTGTTGGCCCCTGGCCTCCCCCCGCCTTCGTCAACCCGCACACTCACCTTCTGTGACATCGACAAACACTCACATACAAATCGCGGCGCACTCCTTCCGCACTGCCTTGCTCTCCGCTCAGATATCAATACGCAGCGACCCCACCTTTGCGCCGCTGGCGGGCGAGTTCCCCGGCAAGGTGGACACACGCGCCAGCACGTACAGCCTCCACTCCGACGGCAGCGGCGACCACTACCTGGCGCTCGTCCTGCGCAAGCTCGCGCTCCCGGGGACTTCCGAGCTCTGGTACTGCCTGCTAGAGGGGGAAACCCCCGCGCCGACGGTGCGCTTCCGCGGCGCGACGCGCCTGTACGCATGGACGCAGCGCCCGCGCGTCATCGACGTCGCGTTCCGCGTGCCGCCGCGCACGACGGCGGCGACGACGCGCGTGGACTTTGGCGAAGATGGCGGCGGCGGCGGCGGCGGCGGCGGCGGCGGCGGCGGCGGCGGCGCGCGCCTGTCGCTGAGCGTGGAGGGGTGCCCCGAGCTGACGCGGTTCGAGCGGCGGTTTCAGGGCGCGATCGACGCGGCCGACTGCTTCTGGATGCTGGACGAGGACGGCAAGGGCGGCAAGGAGCTGAGCATCCAGGTGGCGAAGCGGCCGTCGGGGGCGGGGGTGCCGTGGTGGGGGGGGCTGTTTGAGCACGAGGACGGCTGGGGTCAATAGCAGCTTCATCTAATTGCAGCAGCAGCCTTCAACTTGAATGTGTTGGCACTGCGTGACGCCTGAGGCACATGTGCACGTCGGACTGCTCTGTTGACACATTGTCGTTGTTGCCTACAGCTTTGAAAGGGGTTGACTAATTGACTCTATGGGTTGACCAATCGTATGCATCATTGCATGCGCAGGTGTGGCTCAGACTGAATGCCTCTGTGCCTGCCCAGGGTCCATCATATCAATCCCACCTTGGAACTGCTAAAAAGCCAAGATCACGAGTACAGCTTTGCCAGAGCTGGCGAAGAACATGACGTACACATTCAGAGCGCGAACGGTGCCAGTAGGCTGTGTTGCAACCCCGGTGTCCAAGCTCTTGCGGCGCAGCGCATGCTAGGTTGCAAACCCTGGGAATGCATAGGACACCCGGCCTTGCTTGGGGCTTTCATCAATTATGATAAATGAAAGCCCCCAAGGCAGCTAGCTGCCTATGTTATATAGCAGGCGGTCTGGTGTGGGGGAGTCAACACTTGAGGTTGGGTGTGACCATGTACACAGCCACAAGTGGAATTAATAAAAGTACACTCGCTCTCACTCAGACCCGTACGCTGGGGGCCCACCCCTGCCATCACTGCCCAAAGGACTGAGGCCTTCCGGACAACACGGGCTATTTGTGTGTAGATGAGTATGTGCGGGGTGACAGCTTGGGTGATTGATCTTAGCGCGCGCCAACTGTTGCTGGTGCGGATTCTGTCTTCACAATTGACGGTTGAATTCAGCGACTACACGACGCACCTGCATGTATTGACCTGACATCGTCACAGCAAACGTGCCCCTGCTACGTGCTGCTGGACCAGGTGTTGCCTGCGCCGCTGCATTTCCTACAGGTGCTGCCGCAGACACATGTTAGCCCAGATGTTGCACCTGTGTTTTATGTGCATACATGAGGACCCTCACATCCGTACTACTCGGCCGTTCAAAATAAAGAAAAGTCGATCTGTTTTGGATAACGAAGAACCCATTATTCGGCGGGTGTAGAGTCTGTAGGGAGGCACCTGCTGCTTCGAGTGGAAACCAGGCTGAGAGAGGCCTGAGAGTACCCCCTCGCCTCTGGCAAGCAGGGACGTTGCCGCTGCTGGCATGTCTGCTGCCATTAGAGACAGGGCAGGGAGCAGCAGTAGTAATGCGTCTGCTCAGAATCGTCGGGCGCGCACAGCGAGTTCTAGCGTGTCCGCGTCGCATGGCTCTAGCAGCGGCGACGGCGACGTGAGACAGCAGAGCTTCAATGGTCTGTACAGCCGAGGCAGCTCAGGCGAGGCAGTAGTGGCCCCTGCACATGGCTCACGGCGAAGCAGAGCACCGTCAAACATACGCCAAGGTAGCTCTGACCTGCGCTCAGCGGCGGCAGCAGCGGCCATAGCGGAGCTCCAGCGCTTTGGGCAGGCAGCAGTAGGCAGAGACCGCAGCGCACCGCCGAGGTCCTGCCTTCGTCGCAACGACTTCCGCGTCGTTCGTTGCGGGGAGGCAGGGAGACATTCGACGGCGCTGCGGCGCGTTGTTAGTGGCCATTTGACATGCGCCGCAAGTGTTTCTGCACGACACCTCGCACGCATATCCCACGAGAAGCATGCTGATGCGTGGCCAGTACGCAGCCAGCCTGAAGGCCAAGCGACTTGCAGTGGTGTCTTTCTTCCCCCGCGCGCTGTCTGGGGCGTAGAGCGCGCTGCATCTACCGCGGTTCAGACAAGCGCGCACGTCACACCTTGAAGTTCAAATAGTCTGTTTTGTGTGCTCCTGAGCCAGGTACTATGCCGCAAGTGGCATTGCTGCAGCCACAAGATAGCATGATGCGCAAGTGATTCTCGGAGGCTAGCCGTAAAGAAAGCGTTACTCGATGTGGAGTACTGCACGTCACAATGCTGACCTGCCACACTCACAAAGCAGTGCCGTTGGAATATCACTCCTGTTGCCCAGGCCTGCACATTGACATTCATGGTGTTTGCTGACAGCCCCAGTCTGCTGATCCCCCCCAGTGCATCTCATCTCGATTGGTTTCGAGCTCTCCCTAACGAGCTTGCTTTGCCTTATGCCAGCTGCTCAGTATGTCGCCGTCCCTCGTCGCCGCCCTTCTCGTCGACTAAGTTTGCAGCAGAAACCATAGCGTAGGCTGCATAATAATGACAAGCGGCGCTCCGCTGCTCAGCAGCCTGATCAGCGATTTGTCTCCATGCGTATTGACGATCACCTTGAAAGATTCGATCACCTTGAAGCATTTCCAAACGCAGCACCAAATGGCACCTCTCCCTACTACTTGCGTCCTCGTCCATCTGTCCACCCCCTTTGGAATCCGCCATGTGTGTCGTAGCATGCAAAGAGAACACCATATGGACTGCTGCTGAGAGAGCTGAGCAGATATGCGGCAGTGCTACGCCGTTTACAGCTAGAGGACTGCCTACTCCGGGCACCGACATCCTGACCGCGTACTCCGGAGTGACGGCCTCTGGCAGCTTCAGCCCCTGCGCCCCGATGCTGTCAAATGCCCTGATTGCCAAAGTGGCAAGTGTGAAGCAGTGCTGATCATAGTGACCAGATCAGTGAGTCTGTTTGACGACGGCTCTTGGTCGCGGCAGCTTGGGGACTGCTGCAGTCTTCGCTGCCCGCACCAGCCTGAGCGCCTGTGCCTCAAAGCAGGTGACATCCACCATGAGCAGTAGCTGATGCAACACATCGTTTAAATTGTCGTGGCCGGTGACTAAAATGGCGTCGGGAGGCATCCTGCTAGGTAGCCCCCAGAGACACCAGAATGGTGCACTTGCAGTCCTCGTCGATGTCGATGGACCCTGACTTGATGTAGTGCCGCAAGATGAGCTGCACGGCCCGCTTGACGCTATTGTGCCACAGTGAGTGTCATGTGCCGTGACGCGTGGTGCCTGACAGAGGCGCGCGTGCAAACTGCCGCCCTGCAATTTGCTGCACTGGCTGAAAGGTGCCATCTGCTGCTCCATTCCGGCAAAACACATCACAGCCAGTTGTCGAGGCATGTCATCACGCGCGGCCGTTGCAACATGTGGGACACATGGGCTCGTTGAGGAATGCCGAGCCGATGGAGTGCATGTGGTGCTGCGACCAGAATCAGGCAAGTGCTTGCGCGTGCTGCGTGCCCTGCAGCAACTGTCGCAAGTCCGCCGCCACCTCGTCTGCAAGCCCGGTGGCGACGGAGTCCGCAAGCGCTCTCTGGGTAAAACGTTATTGGCTGCACTACAACTGCCAGTGCAGAGCAATGACATCAAGTACTTGCGAAGTACACCATATGCAGCATCTGCAGCTCCAGTCCGGTTACCTGCTTGCTGCTGCTGCGCCGGCGGCGGAGCTGGCGCCGGTACCACCGGATGCTGCCCAAGCTGTAGCAGTGCAGTGTAAACTGACAGTACCACTGGCAGCGGCGGCTGCTGCACAGGCGGCTGCTGCTGCTGCAGCGGCGATGGGGTCGCTGGCAGCAGATGTTCCGGCTTGTCAGGTGTTGCCGCAAGAAGGGGATGCGACGGCTGTGGCAAATCGTCTGCAGGATGGGCAGGTGCGCCACCTCGAAACCCCTGCGCCTTGTAGCATCGCCGGGGCGGAAAGTGCGGCAACTGCTGCTGCTGCAGGCGCTGAAGCAGGCGCTGAAGCAGCGGCTGCAGTGCGACGCCTGCCGCCGTTGCTGCTGGTGTCGCTGATGCTGCTGCTGCTGCCGGGGCAGATGTGGCGCCTGTCACATCGGCCGCGGCCGTCGCCGCTGCCACTAGCACCGTCGCAACCGTGACGGCTGCAGCGCTGCCTGCTGCCGCTGTCCTTGTTGCGGCAGCAGCAGCAGTCCCTGGAGCAGGCGAGTAACACAGTTGCAGTGCCTGCGCCCGCAACAGCTCCGGCAGCCGTTGATGCTGCTGGCGCTGCCAAAGCCGCTGCGCCATCAATGACATGTGCTGCCGCTGCTGCTGCCCCTATCAACGGAGCAGCTGCTGGGGCCGCCGGACAACATGCGCTGTGTGCTGCCACTGCTGCTGGTGCCGCTGCCGCCGTGGCCGCTGGTCCAGGTGCAGCTACGCCGTGTGCTGCCTGAATAGTTGCACCATTATCTGGGAAGGTACTCTTCAGAAATCAGTTCTTGCCTTAGGGCACATGCGTCCTGCACACAAGCAGCAAAATGCAACTGTCAAGCAAAAACGTCCGCATGCCGCTGGGGATGGCTATTTCAGCACCGTTTCTTACAGTGTCACAAGCCGTCACCAGCGGCACATGCAGCAGCGAAACATAGCGATGAACACCTAGGAGCTCCAATCATACGCCCGCCTCACGCTTATGCGAACGGTACGGGGGGAGGGGGGAGGCCGTCGTCTCATCATAGGAGTTCACACCCACCCCTGCCATCACTGCCCAAAGGACTGACAGGCCTTCCGGACAACACGGGCTATTTGTGTGTAGATGAGTATGTGCGGGGTGACAGCTTGGGTGATTGATCTTAGCGCGCGCCAACTGTTGCTGGTGCGAATTCTGTCTTCACCATTGACGGTTGAATTCAGCGACTACACGACGCACCTGCATGTATTGACCTGACATCGTCACAGCAAACGTGCCCCTGCTACGTGCTGCTGGACCAGGTGTTGCCTGCGCCGCTGCATTTCCTACAGGTGCTGCCGCAGACACATGTTAGCCCAGATGTTGCACCTGTGTTTTATGTGCATACATGAGGACCCTCACATCCGTACTACTCGGCCGTTCAAAATAAAGAAAAGTCGATCTGTTTTGGATAACGAAGAACCCAATTATTCGGCGGGTGTAGAGTCTGTAGGGAGGCACCTGCTGCTTCGAGTGGAAACCAGGCTGAGAGAGGCCTGAGAGTACCCCCTCGCCTCTGGCAAGCAGGGACGTTGCCGCTGCTGGCATGTCTGCTGCCATTAGAGACAGGGCAGGGAGCAGCAGTAGTAATGCGTCTGCTCAGAATCGTCGGGCGCGCACAGCGAGTTCTAGCGTGTCCGCGTCGCATGGCTCTAGCAGCGGCGACGGCGACGTGAGACAGCAGAGCTTCAATGGTCTGTACAGCCGAGGCAGCTCAGGCGAGGCAGTAGTGGCCCCTGCACATGGCTCACGGCGAAGCAGAGCACCGTCAAACATACGCCAAGGTAGCTCTGACCTGCGCTCAGCGGCGGCGGCAGCGGCCATAGAGGAGCTCCAGCGCTCTGGGCAGGCAGCAGCAGGCAGCAGAGACCGCAGCAGGGGTGAATATAGCAGCTGGATGGCGGAAGGAGGGCTGCCCAGCAGCGGCTCCACCGGCAAGGGCCAAACAAAATCCGCACTGCACAACGAAGTCGAGGGCTGGTACCAGGCCTCCCACACGCCGCACGGAGGCATGCAGCACTTCCTGAACTCCCCCATCGCCGTCAGGGTGCCGTTCTCGAGGCTCTCTCAGGACAAGCATGCCCAGCTCAGGGAGAGCCTCACCCGGGATATGGACAGCGCCAAGGTCCGGCAAGGGGACAGTGGACCCTCCCCGCAGGGCGTCTTCGACGAGTGGGCCATGGGCCTCGAGCCCGACGACCACAGGGGGCTGCGCAAGAGCCTGGAGGGGTTCCTCACCAACTCCAACATGTCCGTGGAGAAGGTGGCGGAGTGGCTCAGCCTGCGGCAGGCGCGCAACAAGGCGAGGGGGGGGCCCGCCTCCGTCCACGAGGGCCTGCGCTCGTGCCTCCAGGACATGATGCATGAGCAGAACAGCGGCAAGGGCTTCAGGAACTGGATCATCGACGAGGACTGCCCTCTGTCCCCAACTTCAAGTCAGGGCAGCAGCGACGGGGAGCGCGACCACGACCCCGCGGCGCTCGGCGGCGGCGCGGCGCGCGCGCGCGGCTCGAGCCTGCACTCTCTGGAGCTCGGCGCGGGCGCGGACGCGGACGCGGCGGGCTTCAGGGACGTCGACTTTGAGTCGCCGCGGCGCCTCGTGCGCGCGCCGTCGCGCATGGTGAGCATGCAGCTGCGCCAGGCGCAGTCCGCGATGGCGGTGCAGCTGCCGGTGGAGGACGCCGCGGCGCAGGAGGCGGCGGGGTGGGGGTCGCGCGAGGACGCGGACTTCGTGACGCCGTGGTACACGTACGTCATGCGCGTGCTCATGTTCCCGCTCGGCGCGCTCATCTTCTACTTCATCTACTGGCGCATGTACAACTACCCGCGCAGCGGCATCTGGTGGGCGGACGCGTGCGCGTGGGTCTTCATCGTCTCCGAGGCGATCTGCTTCCTCTTCGGCATGACGCACTGGGTCTGGATGTGGTCGCTCAAGTTCCGCAAGCGCGTGACGCAGGCGGAGCTCGGCCTCACGGACGACGACCTCCCGACCGTCGACATCATGATCCCGTGCTACAGCGAGCCGACGGAGATCGTCGAGATGACGCTGCGCGCGTGCTACGACATGGACTACCCCGCGCACAAGCTCACGTGCTGGGTGTGCGACGACGGCAAGTCGGACGACATGAAGCGCATGGTAGAGCTCACCGCGGCGGCGTACACGGGGCGCGTCGCGACGCGCTACGTCGCGCGCGTCAAGCTCCCCGGCGTCCCCCACCACGCCAAGGCCGGCAACCTCAACAACTGCATCCTCGGCGAGGGCTCGTGCGGCCAGCTCATCATCGTGCTGGACTGCGACATGCTGCCGGAGCCGTGCATGGCGCGCACGGTCGCGCCGTTCTTCTTCACGCGGCCGGAGCGGGCGGGCGGCGGCGGCGGCGGCGGCGATGTGGAGGGCGGGAAGCTCAAGGGGCAGTTTGACAACACGACGGGGCTGCTGCAGACGCCGCAGGTGCGTTTGGTGTTGCAATTACATATACAAAATCGAATGGATATGCATGTATAGACATGCACGTGCTTTTGTGTGTAGTGCCACAGGCTGCGTGCACGTCAGCGCAATTGCGGGCGGGCGTGTTCTGTGCGCGAGCGTGCCCCATTGCTCCGCACTTGTGTGTGCGCGTTGGTGGCAGTGTAGTGGCGGTGTGAAGCCAGTTTTGAGTTGCAGTTTTGGTTCCTTGACAGCTTTTTCAGTAGGTGCCTACGCATACACTGCTTTCAGTACAACACCGTCCAGGTTTGGCCACGGCATCGCCGGCACCTCTGAAATGCCATCATGTATTCTGCAATATCATAGAGTTCTTTTTATATCATAGAGTTATTTTTTAAAGTTGGGCTTGTGACATTTTGGCTGGCCTTGCATCAAGAAGCGCAATCAGTAGCCACTCTTCTGAGCTTATCTGCAGCTTAGCGACTAACACAAACTTCAACAAGTCCTGGCAGTGTCACCATTGAATTCTGCACCAAAATTCATGAACGCTTCAGCATTTTGATGAATTTCAGGTGCATCATACAGGTCTAAACCATGCAACTTGATTCATGTTTCATGCGAGAGGGTGGTGCTGCTATTAATTTATAGGTCGCTGCCACTCTTTTAAAAGTAGCTGCTCCTGATAATGGCTGTCGTGTGCGCATCAACTATTGACAGTGCTCACACACAGTCAGAATCATCAGGTGCTCATCGAATGCAGTGGTTTCTGGAGCGTCTGGGCTAGTTCCGGCTTCTGATGCCGCTGTCACTGCTGCCTGACTCATGAAGTTTAATTACAAAATGCGTGCTGCTTCAGCATACATCAAGGCGTACTGTGTTCTTCTAATGACCCCACGTTTGTGGTCGCCGTTGCAACTTGTCCGCACACTTTGAAAATTGGCGTACCGCTACAATATCAATGCAGAACGTCACACAGCAGATCATTCTGAGAGCCAGTTGCTGGTGCTCACTGCGTCACTGGTTACTGCACGTCAACATGTGTGAAACACATGTTGCCTCCTGTAATCACGTAGGCAGCGCTCAGGCAGCCTGCTGAAGTCAACTGCAATCACGTACTTCAACAATGATGACGGTAACACCTTCACCTACAACCCCTTGTGCAGCTACCGCACGCGCGCACAGCGCCGCAACAACAGCGTGACCCACAATCTTGCCACACATCCGTAACCCGTGTAACTGCAATGCCATCATCAGCGTTCAGCTTGATGCGCCGAGCGCAACGGCCGTATGTCCGCATGCAGTGCTGCTGCTTGCCATGTAACGTCAGTGTGTCACACGCGCATGTACACCTGTGAAAAAGCGCCACATGTAACCGACGCTTTGCCGTTTCGCCCGCCCGTAACCGCCGCGCAGGCGTTCTACAACCTCGACACCAACGACCTGCTCGGCCAGTCCTACGCCTTCTTCTACGAGTGCCTCATGTCGGGCTGGGACGGCGCGGGGTGCACGCCGTGCTGTGGCACGGGCGTCACCTTTAACCGCCACGCGCTGGAGAGCGTCGGCGGCTTCTCCACGGGCAGCATCACGGAGGACTTCAAGACGTCGCTCAACCTGTGCGCGCACGGCTTCCGATGCAAGTACTTCCTGCAGCGCATGACGCGCGGCGTGTCGCCCAAGGAGCTCAACGCGTTCATGGTGAGTCGCTGCCGCCGCAACTGCACTTCAAGTTGAAGTTATTCAACTTGAAGTACTTTTGGTTGAAGTACTCCATCACGGAGGACTTCAAGACGTCTCTCAACCTGTGCGCGCACGGCGTCCGCTGCAAGTACTTCTTGCAGCGCATGACGCGTGGCGTGTCACTCAAGGAGCTCGATGCGTTCATGGTGAGTCACCGCCGTGAACTGTACCGCAAGTTGAAGCAGTTCAAGTTGTTGAAGTATTTGAACTCGCATGACGCGCGGCGCGTCGCTCAAGGTGCTCAACGCGTTCATGGCGAGTCATTGCCGCCCAGTAATGCGGTTGAAGTTGCACTTGAAGTGCGATATGTGACATGACGCACGGCGTGTCGCCCAAGGAGCTCTACGCGTTCATGGTGAGTCACCACCGTCCAGTGATGTGCTTGAAACTGAACTTGAAGTGCGATGTGTGGCACGACGCGCGGCGTCCCGCCCGATGAGCTCATCGCGCTCATGGCTGTGTGCTGTTCCGTCATCGGTGTGTCTCTGCTGTAAAGCGCTGCGTGCGTGAAGTAGCGCCGAGCGCCGCACGCGCTGAGGTAGCACTGCTGCATGGAATTCAATCCCTCAACCTCAACACTCACTCCAACCCCCATCCCCTGATGATTGCGGATCAACAGCGTGGGGTGTCACACTTCAAACAGGGCCCCAATGCGCACGTGACTCACACACACTGCCACGTTGCTCGCTGTTGTCCGCTCATGCACTGCCAACTTCGCCAATCAGCTCGCCGCACCACCCGCGCTGCTGCTGGTGCAACGCTGCGCTGAGCGCGCAACTGTTGTGCTTCAATTACAGCCTCAGCGTTCAGTGACTCACACGCACCGCCACGCCGCTCGCCAGTCGCTGCTACGCGTGCACTGTCAAACTTTCACTAATGCTCGCGTGCCTGACACGCACTGCCACGCCGCTCGCCGCTGCTGTCGCTGCCTCCCCCGCGCGTGCGCGCAGGTGCAGCGCATGCGCTGCTGCCGGTACAACGCTGAGCTGAGCGCGCCGTTGTTGCACTTCAGTCAGAGCCTCAGCGTTCAGTGACTCACACGCACCACACGCTACTCTCCGCTGCATGCGCTGCTGCTTGTGCAACGCTGTGCAGAGCGCCGCTGTTGAACTTTAATCAGAGCATCAGCGTTCAGTGACTCACACGCGCTGCCTCGCCGCTCGCCGCTGCCTTTGCCGCACGCACTGCTGCTGGTGCAACGCTGAACGCCGTTGTTGTACTTCAATCAGGGCCTCTGCGTCCAGTGACTCACACGCTGCTCGCCGCTGCCTCCGCCGCGCGCGCAGGTGCAGCGCATGCGCTGGGCGGTCGGCGCGATCCAGATCGTGCGCGCGAGCAACCCGCTCTTCACGCGCGGCCTGCCGCTCACGGCGCGCTGGCTGTACTTCTTCTCGACCGTCGGCATCGTCTACATCATCCCCGTCGTGCTCATGGGCATCATCATGTACAGCACGATCCTCGCGGGCGCGCCCATCTCGTTCGGGCCGACGTCCTTCGAGCAGTACCTCGCGATTGGCGGCACGGCGGTCGGTCTCATGATGGTCATGCAGTACCTGGCGGCGTGGCGCCTGAGCTGGCGCGACTACCTGCGCGCGCTGCAGGACAACTTCACCGTCTTCATGACGCTCATCCGTTCGATCCTCATCGGCTTCTGCGGCATGGAGATGGGCTTCGCGGTGACGGCGAAGGACGTGTCGTTCGACCTGCGCGCGAACCTCTTCCACGCCGCGCCGCACCTCTGCGTCTACCTCTTCAGCGGCTGCGCCATGACCAAGGGCGTCCTCGAGATGCTCGCGCACTACGGCCTCTTCGACATCTTCTGGACGACCGCGTACAACACGAACCTCCTCTACTTCTCGCTGCTGTGGACGGCGTTCCTGTGGGTCATGGTGTCGGGGCCGCCGCGCATGGTGCTCTACGGCTACCTGCGCTCGCGCCGCGAGGCGCGCTCGCTGCTCAAGTGCACCAACGCCAACGTCCCCGCGCTGCAGGAGCTGCCGTCCACGCCCATGAACACATTCCCGCCGCTGTCGCCGGAGCTCTGGGCCAAGCCCTCGGCCGGCCTCTTCGGCGACGCCAGCGAGGCGCCGGTGGCGGCGCCGGCGGCGACGGTGGCGGCGGCGGCAGGGGCGGCGACGGTCGCGCACAGCGCGTCCACGGAGAGCGGCAGCAGCTCCAGCAGCAGCGGCGGCGGGACGCTGGCGGCGCGCGGCGCGAGTGGCGGCAGCAGCCTGCTGAGCGCCGGCGGCGGCGGCGGCGCGCGCCGCGCGGAGCGCACGTACAGCTCCAGCAGCGCCGCGAGCAGCAGCAGCAGCGGCAGCAGCGTCGTCGTGAATCGGCGCGCGTTCAGCGACGCGTCCAGCGACGACGAGGAAGGCCTGTAGGGCAGCAGCGGCAGCCGGCTGCGCTGCGTTTGGCGGCGCCAGCGGGGGCGGCGGCGTTGCGGCGCGCCAGAACAGTGTCATGCTGGCGGGCCAAGTGCTGCCGCTGCTGCTGCTGCTGCTGCCACTGCGGCGGCGCCACGTTGCGCTGCCGCTCTTTGCTGCTGACGGCCACGCACTTGTGCTGAGGGCTGCAGCAGTGGCGTTGGCAGCTGCGCCGGCAGTGTTCATTAGCGTCGCCAGGCGCGGCGCGAGTCGCCCCCGCCGCTGCCGCATGATCCGCGCGGCGGGCACTGCGACCTCTCTCTAGTGGCACACTCGGGCAGGGGAGCGGGGGACCTTGAGGCAGCGGCCCTGAGCACCCCCCACACCCCCCACCCTGTGTGCAATTGTTACCTTACCTACCTTCCCCACCCGCTCACGAGCCAGCAGCTCAAGGCTTAATTGGACGAGCGGGAACTCGAGAGCAGACGACAGCAGGCAACAGCGAGGGAGGACGAGCAGCAGAGCCACAGAAAACAAGTTCGTTTACCCATGTGTTCCGTATGAGATGATTGCCCTCATATTCCTCGCGCGCAGGCGGCGGCGGCAGCAGTCGGGCCCCCCAGAAGTAGCGCAAGTGCTCCTGCTGCCCATGGTTTTGTGTACAAGCCCACCTGAGGGTATGCGTGTGTCGCAGTGGTAGCCCCTTCATGTCATGAGTCGCCGTACAGTTTCGGCCGCCTTCCCCCCACTTTGCCCCACGATTTGTGACCGGGCGCGCGCGCCGGTCATTAGTTGTCCCTGCAAACTGACATTGTTTTGTCACGTTTCGGGTGTGCAAGAGATCGATCGCCTTTACATACTCCCGACACTGGCACGTGCTACGGCAATTGATCTCCCAGACTTTCAACATGCGGTCTTTTTGTGTGCTTCGTCTGCTGTTTGTTGTGTGTGCTCAGAGCAGTGCTGCATTTGCATGTTGTTCACTCTGTTTGTGTTTGACCTGCTTTGTGACTGCTTGTTGATTTCTGGCAATGTGATAGCCAATGGCAGTGGATGTACGCTCATTATCGTTGGCCTGGACACGAGGTGCAATTGGTGCTGTTGCTGAGCTCGTTGTCATCAACGCCAACATACGGTGTCTCCCTTGCTGTTTGACAGTGTCGGTGTTTGTCCATTGAGATAACATCCTAGCACTCGGGCCAGACCACTTTGCAGTGCATGGGTGCATCTTGGCATCGCTTTATGGGCACTCTTGCGCACCCCAAGCGAGAATGAATACAAGTTGCATAGTATGCCAGCGTGCAGTTGGCAGCCTGCAGGGCAGCGTGTAATGGCACAGAACTGTCCGCTTTCAGAATGCGATCATCGCATTGTCCTGTAATGCCTGCTCAGCAATGTTCAAAAAACGCAGTGACTCTTGGTGTCAGCGCAAATTTGCCTGGACTAGCTTATAGAAGGCTTCGTAATTGCAATGCCTTTGAGATCGATTACTCATGAACTTGTCAAAGCCAGGCATACGGAGACCATTTGTATCTGTTCAAGACTTGAACATGCCTAATTTGAGCATGCACTGCTCAGTCTCAGGACGCCGCAGTAGCGCTTTAGAAGTCTGTTCAGAGGTTAGTCAACACTTAAAAAAAAAGTTGATGAGTTCATGATTTTGTGTTCAATCTTCACAATGCCATTCTTGCAGTGCGCAGCTAGTCTCCATGTGTGTCAGCGAGGGGTGAAGTACACAGCGTGAGCTTTGCTGAATGTCTGCCGGTCATCTCAATCATATGATGAACATCAGGAAGAAGCATACAAGGACAAAAGACAGATTGACTTGCTTGAATGCATGCACGTCAGCTGCAGACAGGAAGTGCATTATAATGCAAGGTTTCAGCCGACACTACTGGCACCTGACTCACTCATACAGCTACAGTGGCCTTGTTTGCTTGAGTAGTCGAACAGCAAGTGACCGCCGCCATGCTGACCAGAGGGCTCACCTGTGCTGACGGGTTTGAAACTCTGACACTGACCTGCAATTGCTATAACTCGCGTCAATGCAAGTGCCTGTACTTCAAGTAAATAGGAGGTTTCAGTTTCCTTGCTGTGTGCCACAGTGTGCTGTGGTCAACTGGCCAGCTGGCGCAGCTGCCAGTCGAAGCAAGACATGCTGTGTAACCTCGCTGCACGCACGGCTGAATGAAAGATCTCCCGAGATTGACTACTCGTGAACTTGTCAAAGCCAGGCAACGCAGGCAACCATTTGTTCAGGAATTAAACATACCTAACTTATGCATGCATTGCTCAGTTTCAGGACGCCGCAGTAGCACTTTAGACTCTGTTCAGAGGTTCATCGTTACTTCAAGTTGATGATTTCGTGATTTTGTGTTCAATCTTCACAACGCCATTCTTGCAGTGCGCAGCCATGTCTCCATGTATGTCAGCGAGTGGCGAAGTACACATGCAAAGCGTCAGCTTTGCTGAACGTCTATCATCTCAGTCATGTGATGAGTGTGATGAAGCATCAAGAGTTGTACAAATACTCAAGTAACTCAACAGACAGCCTGACTTGCTTGAGTGCACATCAGCTGCAGAATTGGTGCAGTATGCAAGGTTGTCAGGCACGCGACGTAGACATTACTGGCACCTGACTGACTCATATAGTAGCCTTCTTGCTTGAGCAGTCGAACAGCGCGTGGCCGCCGCCATGCGGACCAGAGAGCTCACCTGTGCTGACGAGGGTTTGAAATTCTGGCACTAACATTATGCTTTGACCTGCATGCTTTTGGCATGTCTGCTTATCTTGCGCGTCAAACCTGTACTTCAAGTAGAGGATTTTCAGTTTCCTGGCTGATGTGTGCCACAGTGTGCTGTGGTCAACAGCTGGCGCAGCTGCCAGTGAAGCACGAGCAAGAGTAAGAAGTAATTCGCTTCGCCACACTGAAAGAACTGGTCAAACTTCAACTGGCACTTGAAGTGTGTGAAATTGCCGATGTGTAAGTGAAAGAAGGCATACTGAAACTAGTGTATGTGCTGGGCCGTGTACAATGAGATGCGCTTCATTGCGTTTCCTTTTTTGAACGAAAGCTGATGCCAGGGCACGTGAGGCTGCTGTCTTCCAGCTGTTGCTGCCTCGATGAGACTGTCACGGGGCCTGCAATTGGCTCTGTTGCGCTCGTTCCTCGCGACGTACGGGAAGGGTGTGCAGCTGGACGCGACCGTAGATTCAAAATTGCCTAGCATTGATGCTGGCCCTGTTGGCGGCTCAAGCGCTCGGCAGGATTATGTCCAGAGCATTTCTAGAGACGGCGGCTCGGGCCTCGTCGTTAGTCGCGCTAGCGACGCGGCACATGGAACGCAAATTACGGCTGCCGCCACTGCTGCTGGAGCTGGGTCGGGGCAAGACAGCCAGCAAAACTGGTTTCTGGAAGGCAATATCACGATCGCTCAAACCGTGGAGGGCCCGGTTGAGGAGACTTTGGCGAATCACAGAGCGCCGGAGGTGAGTGCATCAGCAGTGCTGATGAAGCACATCTTGTGGCAGATTAGAAACACCACCAAGCCGATCGTTCATTTGCTGCATGGAGATCGTTGGCGCAGAAGTGCCGTTGTCGCCAATGCGGTGGCAGTGGGTGCAGCGCAGGCATTTCTGGTAGTTGGCAGCGTACCGATTGTTGTCGCACACAGTTGCATCGATCAAACGTCAATCTGTGGTTGAGCACTGCAGTCTCACTGGGGGTAAGCCACTGCTTCCCTGCACCATTCTGCGTGAGTGCACTCTAGCGTGCACAGCGCATAAAATCCTTCGGCTGTGAGCGTCCGCGAAGTTGGCCGGGTCGCCTCGCGCATGGCGCTTTGGCATGCTGGTCGGTTGCTTCGTGATGCCAGTCGCACTACGCGTGACATGCATTTATCACGACCTGAGATGGCGCAGGGCACAACATCACCTCAGTGACCCCGACGGCAAACACGACGGGGGGCGCTGCCGCGCGACTTTCGCATGTGCCACTTCGACGTATATCGTAGGCCTTGTGTAGCAGTGCGCTGCTCGACGTAGGCCGTAGTTGGCGGGCTCAGCAGGCGCACAGCAGGCGCATCTGGGCTGAAACTCAGGGGTTGACCTTTGTGTTGGGCCGGGTCAACGTCGAATGTATGCTGGCTTAGCTTCCACCATGCTGAGACCCCCACCGGGCACGGCGCCTCTCATTCGCTGGCCCTGTCGCTCTGCCGCGCATTCAACGCGCGCGCTCTCACGGCTCAGCGGCCGTGTTGTGCGGTGATGTAACGGCGAGACGGGGTGTGGCAGTTGGCGATCATGGCAGTCATGCCGTGCGCAGTCAACGCTCAGCTGGTGCTGGTGCTCTCTGAGGCTGCGTCGTGGGTGCCAGGGGGCGGCGCCTCGTGGTCCAGAGCACCAAGTTGAGAAGCGATTGCTCACCTTTGTCTGGGGTTGGCAGCTGTACGTCAAAATTTAAGCAGGGGTACGTGCTGGCCTGATCGCACCGGGCCGTGATACAGGTCCGCGTGTGAAGGCCCCGCGCACTTTGTTCCTTTTCTTCACCCACTATTACTTGTGTATGTCAACAAGCAACATCACACGCATTGCGTGTGTATGCGCGTCCTGGTCGCCGCATTGTTCGGCGCGGAAACAAGCACCCTACCATAGATTGCCATCTTCCGTCGCGGTAGAGGTGCGCGGCGCGTGCCAGTGGCGCGTGCGCATGAGCAGCAACCGCACGGGCGTCGGCTTGCGCCCCTTGTGCGCATTTGACGCAGCGCTGCGCAAGAGGTGTGCAGGCTCATGGACCGCGCTTGCGCATTCGGTCCCTGTCGCTTGCCCCCCCCCCCCCCGCCCCGCCCCCCTAACCCTCACTGCAACCCTCAGCCTGGACGCTTGCAGGTGACTCACAAAGCGAAACCGACGCCAACGCAGCCATTGCGTCGCGCCTGCCGTAGCGTCTCAGTGACTTGCTCCTGACACACATCATCACGCCACCACGCTCAGCGCTCCCGCACCGCCGCCGCCGTAGACCCCTCTTCACTCCACTCAGCGCAACCCCTCATGCCCCATTTCTTGCTGGTTTGCGCGCCGCACGCGCTGCGCTCTCTGCACAGTTTGCGCCAGCCGCGGACTTCCCGGCGTCGCCGCCGCCCTGGCGCGGCACGTACCGCGGCAGTTTTCCGTCCTCTGGCGGGGGCGGCGACTGGCACTACGGCCGACGTCTCGTCGATTCGCCGTCGACCGTCGTCGCCACGCTGCTCAACACGGGCAGCAAGTACGGCATGGCGGTCGCGGACTTCAACAACGACGGCCTCAAGGACGTGCTCGTGCTGGACGGCAACTCGTGAGTCGGCGCGCCTGTGACGCTCCACATGCTTCAAGTGCTATACTTCAACTATATTCTGACGTAAAAAGGGACGTGAGCAAGTTGAAGTTCTGCCTTGAGTGCTGCCTGACAGGCACTCCCTGGGTGCGCTGCAGCTGTGCTGAGATGCGCGCAGCAAAGTCCGCTGCACGCCGACCCCAGGGCTACATAGCGCCTAAACTGCAGCATTTTTGGCGCAACTGAGTTCAGGTCTGGGCCGTGGCGCACCTTGCTGAGCTGAGGCGCAACTGGCGCAAGCGCTATTAAGGCTTAGTAGAGCCCACACTGAGCCCACAATGCTTACACAAGGGCTAGGGTGAAGGTCAGTGCTAACCCAACTTGGGACTCTCACCCTAGTTAAGACTTGTGAGTAAACTTGCGAGTACACTGGCGAGTTGTGCCAGTTGTGCCACACGAGTCACTTGAGATTCAGCGGGCGCAACCACCGCTGCTATCTGGCGCAACCTCGGAGGCGCAAGGGTTTCAGTCTAGGCACTACAAAGCCTTGACCGCCCCCTGCTTGAAGCGTGGCTTTGATCACCGCATGGCTCAGGAATGTGAACACGTGACCCCCCCTGCACCACGCGGCTACCAGACCTGCAGGCACAGCCTCTGCGGAGCGCTGACGCGTCACCCCCCCAATGCAGTCACCCTGCGCGTAGTACAGTGGTTGTCATTGAGACACTTTCAGACTGTCACATGACATGTAGATTCCGTACAGCAAGCTTCATGTCAGATGCCATTCATCTGGGCTTTTTAGCGCCCTGAGCGAGAACTAATAAAGAGTACAATGGCTTCTGCCTGGCACCGGCGGACCGCTCTCATGCCGCGTGCGCACCTGCCGCGTCGCGCTGCCGAGCAGGGTGTACAGGATGATGAACACCAAATACGGCGCCACCTGGACGAGCACGACGGTGGCCAGCACAGCGCTGCTCAGCACGCTCGGCTCGGCCACCTACAACGCCATCACAGCGGGCAACATGGTGAGTGGGGTGGAATGCGCGCGCCGCGCCGGATCAGCGCCACGGTACTTTCAAAGTTTGAGCCGCGGTCTCAGAGGCATGTATGTTTGTTTTGGGTTCGCCGGCTGGCGTCTATTTAGATGTATGCACATACACACGCGCTGCACCCTGCTCCAGATCACCGTCTGTGTGTTTTCGAAACGTGTACCAAGCCATGCATCCTCCCCCCTTGGATGATCGTCAGGTCAAAGTTGGGTGCGACTCGTGCAGCTCCAGCGACGACTGGCACGGAGCACACAGACTTGTCAGCAGCAGGCGTGCGAGGGCTTGCTTGTACGCCTACCCTGCCTTCCGTCTGCCCACATCTGGCGTGCCCAGAGGCTTCGACGAGTGCCGCATGCAGCAGCAGTGCATGCGCTGGCGGTGTTGCTTGGGCTGTCGCTGCTCACGCCGCTGCTGCTGCACGCCGCTGCCGGTTGCTCTGAGAGCCTGCAGCCTGCTCAACCAAGCATATGACATGATAAAATGCATACATTCTGCTCTTACCACGCACTCATTGTGTTGTACCGTCCACTCGTGCTTGCCCAACGCCCTCGCCGCAGAACGCGGACGCCTACATCGAGAAGGTGGTAGGAACCGTCTCCAACGTTTACGTTTTCAACTACTTGGACGCCTACACGCAGGCGTGCGGCGGCTTCACGACGATCGCGCAGCTCGCGGTTGCGGACCTCAACGGCGACGGCTACACGGACATCGCCGTCGCGGACTCCGGCCACGGCGTCATGGTCTGCTACCAGAACAGCGGAGGCTCATTCAGCGCATATACAATTGATGCAAACATCCACCCCACGCTCATCCTCGCGGTGGACTACTTCCTCAGCGGGCGCATCGACCTCGTCGTCGCCGAGGGCGGCGCGGTGGGCGGCACGATCCGCCTGTACCAGAACAACGGCGGCACGGGCAGCTTCACGCAGCGCGACGTCGCGACGGGGCAGCCGTACGTCACGTCCATCGTCGCGCGCAACCTCGGCCTGTTCCCGGAGCTCGAGATCCTCAACACGCGCGACGCGGCGTGCGCCGCGCCGCGCTCGCGCTACTACACGTACGCCGCCAACTGCTGCGGCGGCTACACGTTCGCGACCAACACGCACGACAACGCGCTGACGCAGGCGCAGGTGAGGGCCGCGCGCAGATGTAGGGTTAGGGTTAGGGCTCTGTAAATGGTTTGTGCACAATGCTCATGGCCTTACCGCTCGTGCTGATGACAACGAAACATGTGTATCTGCTGCAGGGGCATGTGGTATGGGCGTGGAGCTGAGCAATTCCCTACCCCCCACCTCCCCCCCCCCGCTCCCGCATGCTAGCGCGTGTGCCCTTGCTGTGGAGCGCGTTCATGCAGTGTGCCAGTGTCATGCGAGCGTTATCTTGACTTACAGAGGTTGGTTAGCTGGCACTGGACGCATGAATTCAATATGGCAGCGCACCATCTGAACGTTTGCGGTGTTGAACGAGTAGCGCAGCGCACTCTGTGCGTGCACCATTTCAACTTGCGTCAGCAAGCACTGCATCAGAGTTCTGTCCGGTCGCGCAGTATCTGTGAAACCAAAGCCTGTACATATGCGCAGCCAAGCATGCCGTCAACGATAAAGTCCAGCTCAATTTTTGCACCAACACAAACACGGTCGATGAAGCTGCAATATTGCTTGGGGCCAATGTCAGTCGTTTGGGATTGCGACTTTGCTCTGTCACTGCAGTCGATGGTATCTTTGAAGTACTTCAGGTGGGGGTGTTTTGAACTACACCTTTGATAGACATTGCCATGCTTCAGATCATGCTACCGCTGGGATTGACACTTGTGACTGAGACCAGAGAAGAAGACTCTGAAAACGAATGGCCCCAACTCTGCACTTCCCGGATTGCTCGCAGCTGCGTCTTGCTTCAGAACCTCTCACAACCGCTCTCACAATTCTGCACAGTTGCCTGCATAGCGCCAACTTGTTGCAAAGTGCTTTTGATTCTCTAAAACCCCTCATAGCTTCCAGATCGGCAGTCAGCTCCCCCTGTTCGGCCTCTGAAGCAGTTGCAGCAATTGGTGTCTTCTGCCACTGCTCAGCAGCCGGTATATGCTCCTGCCTTCCACATCCGCTCATTCACCTCATCACGCGCCGCGTTGTTTCGCCCTCCCCCTCCCCCCCCCCCCCCCCCCCCCCCCTGCCCCCCCCCCCCCCCCCCAGGACAGCGCGGTGGGCGACTTCGACAACAACGGCGAGGACGACATCTTCATCATCAGCACCGCGGAGGCGTCGCTGTACTTCTACGAGGCGATCGTCGTCAACTCGGCGCGCACGTGGAACAAGTGGACGCTCTCCGCGAGCCTGACGGGCGCGCGCCTGCTTGAACTCGCCGACATGAACAACGACGGCTACACGGACGCGGTGACGCTGTCGACGGGCGAGGCCAAGGTGCGGTGGTTCCCGAGCACGTACGCGCCCACGCCGGTGCCCACCGCCACGCCGACCGCGGTGCCGACAGGTGAGACGTACTTCGTGTTCGGGATTCCGTTGTAGGGCGGAAACCCCGTGGAGTATGTGAGGTACGCAGCCCTCATGCTCGTGCAATGCATGTGCTCGCAGAGCATCAGTATAATGGACAACAAGCGAGAGAAACTTACCTACGCTCAGCGGTGAGATGTACTTGCGCTGTGCTGAGCGCCGCCACGCCGACCGCGGTGCCGACAGGTGGTACGCGCTTTTATTCATTTCGCTTCGCTAGCGGCGCGAAAAACCCTCTCTTTGGATGTGCACTCAAAGCAACACTCCTTCTCCGAGGAGAGACTCAACGCAAACAGTGAGATGTGGCATCATGGCGGGCTGGGTGAGCAGCTGCGGCGCATGAAAGCGTCCCTGTCCGACTTGTGCAAGTCAGGCCCAGCAGCAGCGGCGACGCACGGCGTTTCAGCGGTGTGATTGAACTGCTTGCACAAGTTCCAGTACTTCATGTTCGGGTTCCGGCTTAACGGCGGAACCCCTGCGGAGTATGTGAGGTATGCAGCTCTCATGCTCGTGCAATGCGTGTGCTCACAGCGCATCTGTGAACTGGACAAAAAGCCAGAGAAACCTACCAACACTCAGCGGTGAGATGTACTTGCGCTGTGCTGAGCACCGCCACGCCGACCGCGGTGCCGACAGGTGAGAGTACTTTGATTCATTTCGCTTCGCTAGGGGCGCGAAGAGCCCTCTCTTTGGATGTGCACTCAATGCAACACTCCTTCTCCGAAGAGAGACTCAACGCAAACATTGAGACGTACTTTATGTTCGGGCTGGAAAAGCAGCTCCAGCGCATTGGACCGTTCCTGTCCGGCCTGTGCAAGCCGGGGCCAGCAGCAGCGGCGACGCACAGCGTTTCAGCGCTGTGATTGCATTGCATTGCTTGCGCAGTTTCCAGTACTTTATGTTCAGTTCTATACTAGCGGCGGAAACCATGTGGAGTATATGCGAGGTACGCAGATCTTGTGCTAGTACAACTGCGTGCTCACAACGCATCTGTGAACTTGAAGAAAAGCGAGTGATACCTACCTATGCTCAGCAGTGAGATGTGTCCGTGGTGTGCTGAGCGCTGATGCACAATATGAGTTCAAATGTCAGCATTGCACTGGGAAGTGAGGCTTGAGGCAGCCTCCGCGATGCAGCCGGCCTCGGTGACCATCTTTTAGTGTCGCTCGCGGTGTCTGGCCTCCTTTTCATGCCTGTTCATGATTTTGAATCATCATGGCACGCTGCACTGCCGCCGCTATGCATGTGTAGCAATGTGGATTGCTTTGTTCAACCGATGCAGCCACGCAGGTTCAGTAGCGACGCTACACACCGTTAGTGCGCGGGTTTCGCCGCACACGCACAGCACATTCAGATCTGCACCATTCACCCCCTGAGTTTGAGCCTAACCCTTACCCTAATTCTTGTGCACGTCATTTGCACGCACCGCAGCGACGCCCACTGCCAAGCCCACGGCAGTGCCGACTGCGGTGCCAACTTCAACTCCGACGGCAGTGCCGACTGCGGTGCCAACTTCAACTCCGACGGCCACGCCCACTGCCAAACCAACTGCCGTGCCGACGGCGACGCCTACAGGCAAGCGGGTGTTTGTGTGCTGTGAAACCGTGGGGTGCCGCGGTTCGTTGTCACTTGCTCGGATAATGTATGTTTCTCGGTGTGCAGCTCAGTTCTGCTCAGAACATGTCTACATTTCGGTGTAAACTTCACGAGCAGTACAGCAGATAAGTCTGCTCGTGCACTGATTTGGGATTGCTTGCCGGCCCATTGCAGTTCTCAACAGCATCCGAGCCTTTTCTCAAGCTGAAGGGTGGTAATGTCCGTTCACACAGCGTAACATGCGCATTTATGTCGTCAATGTCACCGGCACTGGATCCATTGCCCCATGCCTGTGCAGTGCACGAGGAGCGCTTGCGGCAGCGGTGCCGGGCTGTGAACTGCGCGTGGAGATCTTGCCTGCTTGCCCGTCGTCTGAATGCACTTGTCTGATTCGGACTGGCCTTCCTGTTTTTACCCGCGATCCCCCCCTCACAACGCGCAGCGACCCCCACCGCGGTGCCAACGGCCGTGCCAACTGCCGTCCCCACAGCCACGCCAACCGCCACGCCGACTGCCACGCCGACGGGTGCGTGCTTTCAGGGCGTGCTATCACTGTACAGACCGCGTGTTGTCGACTGTAACGAAGCAGTAGCAGGGCTGTAAGCCATGGTGCTGCATGTGAGCACCCTTGTGAGCACCGGCGGGATGCTAGGTCTGGCAAACCCTAACACAAGCAGTGAAACCGTGACAGTGTTCCTTCGGGTCAGTAGGTGCCTGCATGCCCTCATGCCTCCAAGTTGGCTGTGCTGGTGTGGGTATGAAAGCAATTTACCCTCGTTGCCTTACTTGCCGTTGCAGAAGCTCGATGTTCTGGTACACTGTGTTGGCATTAGAATCAACAAAAGTGCTAGGGCGAAGGCAAGGGTTTGAGTTGGGGTGGTGCGCTCACCACTGCAGGGTCACCGGTTACTGTCATCAACACAGCATCAGGCCTTATTGAGCAGCTGCTGGCATGACGTTCTCTGCCCGTGCAGCAAATGCTGCTGTATGTATCCGTCGGCAGCTGCATATACATCTAAGTATGCTCAAGCTTTTTGAGGTTTGTCGCTGATCAACAGCAGAGTGCATGCTGCTGGCAGCGGCGGAGCAGCCTTGGCTTGCATATGCAGCACTTGCTCCATACTCATCAAGTGGAAGTGGTGCCGCTAGCCCTAACCCTAGCCTAACCCTATCTCATACGTCAGGTCTCAACCACGCTGCAATGGAGGGACATCAGAGCATCGCTGATGCCATCAGCGCGTATGTACTGTAATGCTCATGGTGCCTGCCGCTGTTTTCCATGCGCTGCACACAGCCATGCCAACCGCGGTCCCGACGGCGACTCCCACGGCTACGCCCACCAGCACGCCTACAGCCGTGCCGACAGGTAGGCGACACTGTCTACAATTTCAGGCGTTTGCCGAGTGTCATGCTTGTAGGTCCTCTGCTGCCGAGGAGACAACTCAGCAGTCAAAACTGACGGCGCAGCTACTGTAGTGCCGCAGCGGCTGCTGGCGTTTACTTTTCACATCTACTGTAGTGCCGCAGCGGCTGCTGGCGTTTACTTTTCACATGGTTGATGATCACGATCTGCGGCATACCAATCATCATCATCTGAAGCGCATTGAGTGACTTCAGCACTACTGAGGACCAGCTCAAGCACAGTGCGGTGGCTGCTGCCCCATTCTCGCAGTCTCTGCGTGTCTGATTGCAGACAGCACGAGGAATGGCACCCGGTCCACCCCCTTGGGCTCAGGTCTTTGCGAGCACTGATGCGCATGAGCACTGCCATTCACATCAGTCAATGACGACGCCCCTGCGCTCACTGATCCTCCATGCTGATCCCTGCTGCACGCACTGCCGTCACCTCGCATTCACAGCGACGCCCACGGCAAAGCCTACAGCTGTCCCCACAGCCACTCCCACCGCCGTCCCTACGGCGAAGCCTACTGCAACGCCCACCTCAACCCCGACGGCAACCCCCACCGCGGTCCCTACGGCAACACCTACTGCAACGCCCACTGCGACCCCTACTGCGGTTCCCACAGCCACCCCCACTGCCGTTCCCACAGCCGTCCCCACAGCAAAACCCACTGCGACCCCCACCGCAACCCCTACAGCGGTCCCGACAGCAGTGCCCACCGCCGTCCCGACAGCGACGCCAACCAGCACGCCAAGTGAGTGCAGAGCGTGCGTATGTGCTGCAGCAGTGCGCTTGTACCCTTGATAACGGTGCTGCTGACTCCATGGCAGCTGGCGTGGATTTGGCGCTGATTCAGTGATGTAAGCAGACTGAGCGATTGCAAGCCCGTCGCTTGATGCTTGGCTAAGTGACAAAGCGCTCTTCCTGCTCTTTGCACCAGTCTTTGCCTCCTGTGACAGTGCGGTAGCTCTTTCACCACTTCAATGCTTTCCAGCGCCTCTGTGTGAAGGACAATTCAAGTTGCTGTGACTGCAGCGTTGACAATCTTTATGCCCATCAACATCGCCCGACGCCCACCCCCTACTGCCCGCACTGCTTTCACCGCTCGCCGCCACGCCACAGCGGCGGTGCCGACGGCGGCGCCCACGCGCGTGCCCGTCCGCTTCACGGCGCAGATGTCCGGCGACGGCAGCGGCGTCACCCTGGCATTCAGCGAGCCCGTCGTCACCTCGGACGCGCTCTGCAGCGACCTGCTGAGCACTGGCACGCAGCTGGTCGCCGGCGCTGCGCCCTCGTGTGAGTGGCGTGGCGCTCAGACGTTGTGGCTCGCGCTGTCCGAGGGCGCGACGCTGGTGCCTAACGCCGGCGGCGGCGCTTGCGTGAACGGGGCCACGGACGCGGTGACGCTGAGCACTGCCGGCATCCTTGCGGCGTCTGACGGCGCGCAACTGCTGGCGGCGCACGCCTGCGCGCTGATCGCGGCGCCTGTTGCGGTGTTGCCCCCTGTGCTGAGCGTTGATGCGCCCGCGTGGGTGGGCGCGTGCAACGACATGGTTGTCGACGCCGCGGCCTCCGGCGGCTTCGGCTGGATCGCGCCGACGGTTGCATGGTCGTATACGACGAATGTCACGGCGCCTGCGCTGGACCTGAGCGCTGCTGCTGCTGGCGCGTACGGTCTGGTGCTCTCCGTGCCACGCGCGGACCTGCAGAGCAGCGTCGCGTACACCGTGTCGCTCACGCTGACCAGCTTCCTCGGCGGCTCCGCCACAACGAGTGTGGAGGTCGTCATTACGGATGGCAACGATCCGCCGAGCCTGCTCGTTGAGGGGGACACCGCGCTGACCACAATGCGGGGCGCCGCCCTCACGCTGCGCGTTACGGGCGTCAAGACGTCGTGCGGTGCGCTCATTGTGGACAACACCACGTTCGCCCCGCTCGGCGCCACTGCTGCATTTTCCTGGGCGCTAGTCAACAGGACGGAGGCGGTGGACGGGGTCGCGACGCTGGATGCGACGCTGGCGGCACATGTGCAGTCCGACGCGAGGCAGATGCTCTTTCCTGCCTACTCGCTGGGCTACGCCGGCAGCTCCTGCGTGTTTCGCGTGACGGCGGTGTTTGACGAGGGCAACACGGAGACCCAGGACATTACGGTGGACGTCGTGGCCAGCGGCATACGCGCGGTGATACTCGGTGAGTTCTTGCGTCCACGCGCAGCAGCAGTGCATAGGAAGTTTGCATGTTTCTCCGTTTCTTATGGCAGAAGCGCTTGAATTGACAGTTTGCTGGTGATGCCACATCAACCAAATTGCATCATACACAGACATTGCTGAATGCACCGAGCCATCTGAGCCTACGACGAGCGCTACCAGCGAGATGACTACGAATAGCATTAGATTTGTGCCGCGTTACGGTGACAGGATCAATGAAACCATTGAAGTCGTATACGACTGGTTGCTAGGGTGGATGTCAGTAGCAGTAGGCATTCCAAAGAGTCGAAGTCTTTAGGGCCCTCAACCACCTTGGGATTTACTTGCTCTCTCGGCGATGATCCCTCTTTGCATGCGAGCTCATTACGCGGGGCGATGGTCCCTCTTTGCATGCACGCTCATTGTGCGTTGCTGCACCTGTGATGTTCCATCTTGACTCATAATAACACGCAGTTACTTGAATGCATGACGTCAATGTGCCCGATCCAGCGTATCATTTGCGGCATGCTATGCTTCACCATCATGCACAGAGCTGTCACTCATGGCGTCATTTATTTTGGTTCTGCAGGAGGGTCGAGGCGCACAGCCCCGGCTGGCGTCCCAATCACGCTCGACGCCACCTCATCTCTGGACCCGGATGACATCGCCGACATCACCTTCAGCTACGCATGGAGCTGCACCACAGCCGACGGCACAAACTGCTCCACCGTGCTGACAGCAGGCGCTCATCACGATGCGGGGGTCATGACTGTCGCGGGCACGGCGCTGCAGAGGGGGGTCGAGTACACCTTTGCCGTCGCCGTGAGCAAGGGCGCTGCGGGGGCCGCTGCACCGTGGATGGCGCTGCGCGAGGACACCGCGACCAGCACGGTGAGCCGTGCAATGATGCAGCACGCCAGTGCCGGCTCTTCTTTCGTGGTGTGGCTGCTGCACATGGCGTGCGCACGTTTGCGCCGTCTGCACTGACGTGGGTGTGTGCGCCTACCCATCAGCCGACTTGCAGCCAGCACGACACGCTGGAGAGAGACATGAGGGTGTGATTGCGGTTCGCATGACCGTTTGCATCCGGTTTGTGTCTATCAAGTAAGTAGATATTTAAATTACATCTAATGTATGTACTGCATATTGGGGCTTTGTGAAGTTTCAGCCTCCACGTTAATGCATCTATACGCAGCCTGCTGACTACACATGGCAGGAGGCATGGTGTCATTTCCCTGCGGCGCATATACTTCGTTGAAGTATACGAGTTGCCAGCGGCAACGTCAGCTGTGACAGATGAAGGAGCCATCCTGCACATCAAGATGAAGAGAGCCAATTGAAGTTGAAGGAGTCTTTACTGCCAACCCACTTCTGCTGGATCCAGTGTTACAGTATTCGCCGGTATTAGGATTGTTGCTGCCTTCGGTGCTTGGCGGAATTTGGCGTGAAACCGTCCACGTTCGGATAAGTAGGTGCTTCTTTTCCAACATGCAGCCACAACAAGGCAGCACAACAGCGCGCAAGAATGCAAAAACTCATTCTTCAGTCACACGCACCAGCGCAACTTGAGGACTCTGCCGTGCATCAGCTGCTCATCACGCATTCCTGATACCATCCTGTAATTCCGTGGCTACTGACACCGGAAAGGTACACTGCTTTGCTGCTTTGTTTGCAGATCATCCTCGGTGCTGGCAGCCCCCCCTTGGTGTCCATTCAGGTGGCCCCCTTTCAGTTGAAGTTCAACCCAACCGCAAGACTTGTGCTTTCGGGCTCGGCCGTGTCATCTGTCGGCGCCCAGGTGAGGCTCACTCATCTTGTGTAGGTCAGCCATGCTTTCAATACTACGACATGGTGTCATTGGAAGGAATTGACAGCCTTGCTTCAGAACATGCGTGTCACTCGACGCATGCTAATTTCCTGGATCATATGGCAGCAAAACTAATCCGCAGTGCACTGCCTGGCTTGATGACTTAATGCGTAGCCATGTGCCTGATAGCTGCATCGTTCTACCAATCTACAGTTACTGTAGCTGTATGGCCTGCCTTTTGCTCCTAGTGGTATAGATACAGGTGCAGCAGTTTCCTGCACATCCGCTCTGTCCCTCTGAAATTGCAGGCTCAGTGCGCTTTTTCCGTTGCAGTTCTGCTCAAGGTAGTGACAGCTACCGCAGTCGTACATCTTCACGCTGCCAGCCTCGGCCACAATGTTCTTCTTGGATCGATCACTGTGACAGTGCCTGCCGACCAACTGACAAAGTGTACAGGACACCTCAGGCTGCACATTGTACCAAGACTGCTCATTGACAAGCAGGATGGTAGGCGCCGGTGTTGAGAATGACATCGTTTTGTTCTTCTGAGGGACGACCTTGTTAGCGAAGAGCGTATGAGCAGTAAACAGTCATGAAGTGCCCAGCTACAGCGACCGGTCTCAAGCTTCCTGCTCAGAAACTAGCACACTGTGTCTCTGCCTGGGCTCTCCAAGTCTGTGGGGGCGCATTTCCATACCAGAAGCCTGCTAGAGCAGCCATAAAAATGTCAGTCACCGGCGCTATAAGTTGAATAGCGCTACCCTGTGTCGCGTGTGTATGCACTGCAGGTAACATCACAGTGGGCCATTACTGGCGCCCACCTGACCACCCCCATCAACGACACGTGGTCGACTTACTTCCGCACAGCGCCCGACCGCATGACACAAGTGGTCGTACCGGGGGCGCTGGCGGCAGGCCATACGTACACGTTCGCCCTCACCTGTGTAGATACTGCAACGGACGGAATTGGTTTTGCCTCTGTGGACGTGGTGATGAATCAGCCGCCGCATGGAGGGCACATCATTACAAGCTTCGCGACAGGCAGCGCAGTCCAAGCGGGGTTCGAAATGGTCACCCTGACGGCTGCCGGCTGGTAAGTACCTCATCAACTTGAAGTTATTGGACAAGCATGCGGTAACAGATCAAGCAAGCGGTGCTGTGTTTGGAGTGGTTTCGAGCTTCTGAATCAGTGCAATTTGTGCATGCTCTTGTTGACGACAAGGCCTTCGCGTCGCATTAGCATCCATGAGCAACACCTGGGAGCACAAACAGTGGAACCCCGCCGAGGAGCATGCAGTTCACATGTAAAATATTGGCTATGCTGCCTAATTGAAGCAAGCTGCACGTCACGTGATTGGCGGGAACACCCTCGTATCATCCACCAGCGATTCGAAGGAGGCAGTGTTTTCATGCAATCCGCGAATTATCAGGACATTGCGCCCAGTGTAATTGCCGCTGGCCTCCATTGTGGCCTCACCCAATTCGAATTTATAGAAATCAGCCACTGTGGATATTTTTCGTGATCGGAGACCTTCAACACATATTTAAACTTAAACTTCAACTTGAAGTGCAGAAATTTTCTCGGATTGCGGAGCAACTTGACTACCCAGGCAAGCGCACAGCGACGATGTACGCACCCCTTCCGGCTTGTATGGTTGCGCTCAGCCTCGCTGCCACAGTCTGTGACAGCGCTCATATGTGCCGACCGACCGCTGGCATGATCTCAACCTCCATTTTCCCGCATCGTGCGTGACGCTGGCAGGATGGACGACGCCGAGGACCTGCCCCTCAGCTACACCTTTGGCTTTGCGCACGGCAACGTCACCGTCAGCGGGCAGCTCACCCCCGCGGTGGCGGCGGCCATGCAGCCGCTCTCCGCGAGCCCCTTCGCCGCCTACGAGTCCTGGCAGGGCTACCTGCCGCTGGGACTGGCGGACGACGACGGCGCCGTGACCGTGCTGCTGCGCGTGCAGGACGCGCTCGGCTGCGAGGCCGTCACCTCCCTCGGCGCCGACGGCGCGCCCGCAGTGCTCAGATCCGTCCTGCCCGTGGTTGACGTCACCGACGCCGCCACGATCGCCGGGGACCTGGATGCCGTCCTCAGGGGCAGCGGGCCGCACGCGACGCTCAACCTCGCGGCCGCGCGCGCCACGGTGCTCTCTGTGCAGCGCGCGGACGGCGCCGGCGCCGCCTCCGGAGGCGGACGGAGGCTGTCCCCCCAGCAGCAGCCGCTGTTGTGGTGGTTGTGGGACTGGCGCATGCGCAACTCCCACACAGCAGTGCTCAGCGCGGTGCAGACCTCCGCAGCGGCCGTGGTGCCGGACCCCGTCACCACCGCCAGCGCTGCGTACACGGTGAGTCAGGTGGTCGGCGGCGATGGCGCCTTGGTCGGGTCGGCCCAGGTGGTGGATGGTGAGGGCAATGGCGGCGCCACCAGCTGCGCTGTGGCCGCGGCGGGCGTCGCTGCAGTGCAGACGGTGATGGACACGGGGCAGGGGACGGTGGGGGACCAGGCAGCGGGGCATCTGCTGACCGCTCTGGACGGTGTCATCGCTGCAACGAACGTCAGCAATATTCCGGCGGTGGTGGCTAACACGACGGCGGCTGCGAATGTGACGGTTGTGGCAGGCCAGGGAGCTGATGAGGTACTGAGCAGCGCCACCATCGTCATCGGCCAGCTTGGCAGGTGAGCACACTGGTTCACATGCATACCTTGATGTTTATGTTAGGATGCGTTACACAGGGCATGCCAGCCTCTCTGTATGCTCAGCTGGCTTTGCTTAGTAGTGTTGCGGTCTGCTGCTGTGTATTCACAGCACCGTGCGCTCGCAGTGCGGGGCGGCGGTGGCTTGCAGGTCTTCGAGCTGCAGTATCTGCTGAAAGACTACAGAAGAGTCGGAAATGTGTGTGTGTTGACCATTGCACATTGCTGTCAACAAGCATGTCAATTGACTTTACGCAAGGTGTAAGCAACTCTATGTCAACCAGATGGCTAGTGCGCGCATGATCCATGACGTTTGTGCCAGTAAGCAATTTGGTGCTGAAAGCTGATGTTGAGATCGCAAGTCTTACTGCATATCAAAGGTGTATAGGTTGGAACAGCGCGCGAATGTTTGCACCTAAGCCTGGAGCGGTGCAAGCCCTTCATCCCCGTGAGTCAGTCGTGCTTCAGTTCGCTTCTGAGTAAGCGAAAGCGAATACCTGGCACTAAAGACATACAGCAAATGTGCCCGAGGCTCGGTGGTGCAGTCCATAGCAATTATATCATACCAGCTCGATTGGCAAAGCACTGTATGGAAATCCAGAGACCCAGATGCATGGCATGACACTCACATTCAGGCAGCAGAGAGTGATGGGCTTGGTGCGAGAGGGGCACCTCAGTGCCTGGTGTAGTAGTAGTTAATGTGAAGTCTAGAGGCTTTCTAGGATGAAGTTTCACAGAGAACTGTCTACGGAGACTTCCAGGACTGTTGCACAGATCCTGTGAACTGCCGCTAATAGTATGCTGCTGCCATCTCATTGACTATTGCAGTACCTATGTGCATTCAGACATTGACAACGTGCGTATACTTAATACATCTAGGGTCGACATGGAAGTATAGTCTCCACCTTGTAATTAATTGCAATGCTCTACATCTGCGACTGATTGCCAGGGCTGTAGCCTCCAACTGGGCCGCAGGGGAGTCACAAACCTACACTGCTGTCGCCGCCAGCAACAGCTCTGCGGGACTGGTCATGACCGTCAAAACGGACACTTTTGCTCAGGGCACCAGCATGGCGGCGGGCGGCGTGAGCGTGCAAATGGCTGCAAGTGTCAGCGCGACGCCTGGCGGGGTCTCAGTTGATGCTGGCGCCACCTACTCTGTAGTTGTGACAGACATGGGTGCAGTGCAGCCGTTGCAGGCGCACAGCGGCAGTGGGAAGGGGAGCCCCAGCGTCGCACCCACTCAGTCGCCTGTCACTCAGCCCCCAATGCCTGCCCCCACCCGCGTGCCCAGTCCATCGCCCACGCAGCTCCCCACGGCCGTCCCCTCTGGGGGTCCTACATCGGTTCCCTCTCAGCCGCCGACATCAGTGCCCACAGCGGTCCCCTCTGGGGCTCCTACGTCGGTTCCCTCTCAGCCCCCGACATCAGTGCCCACGCAGCTGCCCACGGCAGTTCCCTCGCAGACAGCAGCCACATCAAACCCCACGCAGTCACCTTCGACGTTAACCCCCACAGCGGTCCCCACTCCACTTCCGACAACGCAGCCACCTACTGCATTGCCGACTCATGCCCCCACGACTCAACAACCCACCTGTCTCCCAAGTCAAGCCCCCACCGCGCTACAGTCCACTGCAGTCCCTACTGCAAGCCCCAGTCAAGCCCCGACCAGTGCCAGCGCCAACACGACAGTGGCTGGCAAGGTGGCAGTGGTTAACTTGTACAACAGCACTGGTGCGGCGGTGTCCATCCCCCCTGCGCCGCTCACAATAGTGGTGCCTCTACCACCCGTAGCATACGAGTACGATCTATCCAAGCTGTCCATGAGCGTCATGTGCTCCTACTGGGACGACACGGGAAAGGCCTGGAGCCAGCTCGGCGTCGTCGTAGAGAGCGTGGGGCCGTGCGTTGCAGACGCCGCCGCCCTCTGCGCGCACTGCCGCACGCGCCACCTGTCCTCCTTCTCCGCCACCGCGCACGAGCTCTACAAGCCCACGGGCAACACGTTCAGCCTGCGCGACAGCTCAGCGAGGCTGTCGCTGTACCGCACATCGCGCGTCGCCGTCCTCGTCGCCTTTGCGGTCATCTTCGCCTTCTTTCTGGGGCACGCCGCGGCGCTCCACTGGCGCCTCGGCCGCGGCGCCGCGCGGCAGCGCTCGCTGCAGCGGCTGCGGTGCGCGTACGTGGGCGAGGGCCGCATCGCCCCTGCGAAACTGCCGCCCGACACGGCCATCGAGCGGCGCGGCGCGGCCGCGCTGCGCGCCGACGCGCGCGCCAACGAACTTGAAGTTCGGCAGGCGACGGCGGCGTCCCCCGCGTCCGGCGCGCGGCGCCGGCGTCATCACACCGTGCTCGCGGCGCAGCGGCGCACCATGTCGCTGTACGACTCTGATGACGCGTTGGGGTTCGGCGACGATGCTGGCGACACCTTCGATGCGGCGGCGGGCAGCGCCATAGAGCTGCGGCTGCAGCCGCCGGTGGTGGAAGATGGCCCCGGGGGGGGCGCTAAGGCCGATGGGGGGGCTGACGACGCGGCGGTGCTGAGCAACGGCAACGGCGACGACCTTCAGAAAGCAGCGCTCAAAGATGGGGGGCTGCTGCTGTCGGGCGCGAAGGGCATCGTCTTCAACCACGCGTGGCGGCGGCTGTACCAGGGCGATGGCCACGATCTTCACATGACGCGCCCGCAGCACGCCGTCATCATGCTGTGCGACACGCTGTCGGGCATGGCCATGCAGGCCATCTTCTACGGCACCAAGCAGTTTAGCGTGGGGCAAAAGGTGCGTGCTGAAGAGAGACGATCTCGCAGTTGTGCTGCTGCACTTGCAGCGTGCCAGAGCCAAACATAGACAGCATGGGCAGAGCGCTGTGCATGGCAAGCCACTTGAAACATTGGCAACTGAACGCCAGCACTTGATGCTAGTACCACTTGAAGTGAGTTTTTTTGAAGCATAGCTTTCAGATGCACCCACTTTGCCTGAATCGCTCCATTTCTCATGCTTCGGACCTGCAAAGGCAACTGACAGTCTGCACAGCATCGGGGAACATGGAGCGTGTCTTCCGACCGTGCACTCGTGGTCTTGTGAAGATATTGACTGTTGCACTGATAGTGAGGGGGGGAACTGATTTATACTGGTAGCCTTGCAGCACTATGAGCAGCGACCAGCGATCAGCCCTCATCTCAAACATGTTGCGGGCCTCACATGGGCAAACTAGTTTTGAACATGAAGACTCACACCATAATGTACACTTGTGTGTCTGCAATGCCATGCATCGCACTAGCGAGCACTGGCGCCTTGCCCGGCACCATACAACACACGATGTGCACCACGTTTTTCGAGCATTCAGAGTCATAGCACATCAATTGGTGCAGCTTTACAGCCTGATGACTGCGCTTTCGTGTTGAATGCCATGGAGGCCACAGGCAGCACGCCACCGAACTCATCGCACATCCACACACTGCCCTCCTCGCTGCTCATTTTCCGCCCCGCCGCAGGCGACCATGGTCGTCGTCTCCTCGTTGTTTATGATACCTGTGGTGCACGTGTTCCCGGCGCTGTACCTGCGCGCCAACACGCCGCCGCGCTCGGCGACCGTCACCGTCCAGCACCGCCGCGCCAGGCACGGGCCAGCGCAACGCCGCGTCGACAAACTCAAAAGTGTGCTTACAATGAGCGCCACGGGCGCCGCAGCGTCGGCGTCGCTGTCGCGGTCGACGACCATCGTCGTGCGGCCCAAAGCCGGCGCCGCCGCGGCGGCGGCAGCGGGCGAAGAGTGGTTGGGCGCCGCGGCAGCGGCGGGCGGCGGCGGCGGCGGCGGCGCCGCTGCATGGCCTCTGCGCCGAGCGGAGGTGATGCACCGCGTCTCGGACCTCAAGTCGCTGGACATGACGGCGACGGACGTGTGGCGCGACGCTGAGCGGCTGCACGCGCTGGTCATGGGCACCGCCGCCGTCGTGCTCGGCGGCGCGGCTATTGTTTCGAGTGAGTGCTGCGCGGCGTCTTAGGGGTTTGTGTTAGGGTTAGGGTAAAGCGAGGCGCGCTCGAGGCACGAGTGTTCGAGCTCTGATACTCTTACGTACTACCTGCGCAATGCCACGCGTAGTAGACTCTGCACGCAAGCACAGCAGCTCTCGCACTTCAAGTCGCCGCATCGCTTACTGTAATGGAAGCGGTTACGTACAGCGTGCTGCTTGTCCATCTTGCCTTGCCTCCGGCGGTCGTTACCGCTGCATGTCATCACTCAAGCTTACTCTCATGCAGCTCATGCGCTGCGCCTGACCGTTGCGCTTCGGCGCTGCGTGCAGCACAAGTCTTTCCTGCCCCCCACCACGACCCCCCCCCGCCGAGTGCCTCACCGTCCCCTCGACTCACAGCGTGGATCGCGACGCTGCCGCTCGCCGCTCGTCTGCCGCGCAGTCGTCATCTACACAAGGCACACTGGTGGCCTGCACGCCAACATCCCCCCCTTCCCCCCCCCCCCAACTCGCTCCCCCTGCCCGAGTGCCTTACCACCCCCTCAACTCACAGCGTTGGTTCGCCGCATGTCTGCTGCTGCTGTCGCGCAGTCGTCATCTACACGCGGCACGCCGGCGGCCTGCACGCCAACATGACGGCGTCGTTCGGCGCGATGGTCTCCGTGCTGGCCGGCTACGGCCTCGTCGCGCTGCGCCTGCGCCACCCCACCCACATGCAGCGGTACCTGCTGCTGCAGTGCATCGCGGCGACGGGGCTGGGGCTGGCGGGCCTCTTCTATGCGGCGGTGTCGCTGGCGCTTGCGGCGTTCGCGGTCGTGCTGGCGCTGCTCGCGATGGCGTCCGTGTGGCTGGTGCGCCTGCTGCTCAAGTGCCAGGCGCAGCTGGACAGGCTGCAGATACTCAAGGTGCGCGCGCGCATACACGGCCATAGTAAATAAGAAATCAAAGCAAGTAGAACCGAGAAACATAACGTAATTGATTGAACCATAATATGATATATCGATTTGTGGCATTCTGTTGTTGAAGAGTGGTATACTTGCGAAGTACTTGCTGAAATGTGCATGTGAAGTTCGAGTACTTGAAGTGGTCATTCATGAACTGAAGTGCGCACAAGTGTCTGAAGCACCTTGGGCACACAAACGTAGTGCTTCGAAGTTCATTGATATGTGAGGTGCAGCACTGGCGCGCCTATGCATCAGGGACCCTCGTCGCAAGAATTCTGTGATGCGCATGATACACATTAAAATGATGACATGTTGCAAGGTGTAGCACCGGCAACCCTATGCATCAGGGGCCAAGATGCTTACAGTCCAGCCTGGCATGGGGTGCGCACCTGCTGCTCCCTGGATCATTCAGCACACGCTGACGTGCAGAGCGCTGCGGCACATGGTGATCGCAGGGCATGCTATGCATCATTCCGCATCATTCCGCATCATTAGCACGGTCCACATCATGACGCAACGCGTGTACACGTTGTGTACCGCAGGCAGAAGGGGAACCTCTTTTTGACGCTGCCATGTGCGCGTGAAATAGTTGTGACAGCAAACCAATCCGCAGTTACCATCACACTTTGTCAAAGCGTGCACTTCACCAAGCTGCTGAGCACTGCAAGGCATCACGGGCCCCCATCGTCATCATGTTTTTCTGTTGATCCTGCCTTGTGGCTGCGCAGGTGCGGTTAAGATGGGCAAATCCCACACCAGCAGAGCATGCTGCCGTCACGAAGATGCAGTGCGCTTTCAGGTGAGCGCGCTGGCATGACGCGCAGCATCCTTGTGCATTAAGCTTCGTATCGTTGCAGCTTCGTTGTATCGTACACGCCAAGGCTTGAGGGCTGTTGAAGTTGCAATGGACATTCACCTAGTCTAACCGGCAAACCAGGATGCTCTGCATTGGCTGTGCATGCTTTTGTAGTGCACTTCTCACAGGACGCTGAGCTTTTGTTGGCCTTGTTGTGCTCTGGCGGCTGTACACAAATTTTATCCAGGTCATGTTGACAATGGCGTGCCTGCACTGTGCCCTTGTGCGTGCATGCAAAAAAGCTGCCGCAGTTGGGCAGACAGCAGAACAGCAACAGCATACAGCATGCACACATGGCCACCAAATAAACGGCACGACCTTCCGTGACCGTTGAGTGTCCACAGTACCCCATGCAAAGCAGCACCTTCTCCTTGTCTCTTTGCCGCGCTGAGGCTTTGTGCATGCAACTGCGCTTGTATCCAGGGCCTGGCGCATGGTTCATCCATCCTTGAGCTCAGATTGATCATCGCAAATGCTGGCTGTGCACAGCCAATTGAAGCAACACTGAACCACCGTAAACGAGCCGGCCAGCGCAGCGTGTCCATCTGCTGCGCTTTGTATCAGCGGACACGCTTGACGCCGCCGACGCTGACACATTCAAACCCACGAAGCGCTGCATGCTCAGTAGTCCAGGAACAAATATCACCACACCCTCACGCACTGACATTGCCAGTGATTGCCGTGATGTGTTCAGCGCCGTTGCTCAACCATGCCCTGCTTGTGACGCCATGCCCTGCTTGTGACGCCATGGCACGTTTACGTATTGGCAAAGATGTATGCGTCGCTGTCTAAGCACCTGGAAGCTCGCACAGCCACGCATGTGACCGGTCACGGCGGCACTGCTACCGCAAACCCCCTACTGACGCAGAACCCGGTTCGTGCCCCTGGTGCTGCTGCCGTTGTGACGATGCAGGGCGCGGCGCGCGCGCACAACGGCCATCCGCAACGCGGAGTTCGCGGCGTGGCTGCGCGCGTGCGCGCCGCACCGCGCCGCGCTGCTCTACCTGGCGCACGCGTGCACGGCGCTCGCGATCGCGTGCCTGCTGTACGTGAACCTCGTGTACGGCGTCGTGTTCGACGCGCGCACGGGGCGCGGCTGGCTGCTGACGTGCTTCCTCGCGATGCTCGTGGAGGCCATCATTCAGCAGCCGCTCGTGCTCATGGTCACCGCAGTGCTCGGCGACTTCGTCGAGCAGGGTTCCAACGTGCTGCTGGACGCGCTGGCGGCCAACTAGGGCTAGGGCTAGGCGCTGCGCACGGATCTCGCCGTTACCAGGGTTGCAAGCGCAATGCGCTGCGACGCTGTGAAGGTCGTGTGTCCGCCTGCCCAGCTGAAGAATGGCACAGCGCCGCTCGGCCAGCACCGCTGGAGCGCAGCGTGCGCGCGCGGACGGCTGCGCATGCGCGCATGAGAAATCTCTCATGTCAGCTGCTAGCGCCGAATGGCGCTGCGTGGCGTGGCTGACACGCCATTGTGTCGGCAGCAGTCTGCGACAGCTTGTTTCTGATGTAGTGCTGTTGAGAATCTTCGTCGTACTGGAGTTGGCTACCTGATGCAGGCAGCATCAGCGTGTGCATGGCCACGCTTTCAGACTCTGCCTTTGTTCTGTGCGTTCGTTGGTAATATACTCTGTGTGACAACCGCTCAGCCAACCCTGTGATGTGACTTGTGTGGACTGTGCCTGCCTACAAGCGCCAAATCGAATGCACTACTGAGAGCATATGATGAAGCCATGTGAACCTTTTTTAAAAGAAGGTGCCTTTTTTTGGACAAAGTGTAGCTTTTCTTGCAGTGATGTACTGAGTTTGGCACAGACACCAGCCCATGAACATTTTTCCTGCAAGCTGCTAGCACTCAGCATCATACAATAGGCAGCCTCCGATCTTTAGAACTGACTCAAGCTTGTGACTCGGACTCTGCCCCTCAGGCGCCTGCCGTTAGGTTGCAAGCTGGTGTTGAGGAAGACCTCCGCATTCCGGTGCCCTGTCTCGACAACAAAGATGTGGTACAACCGATTGCCATGCGCAGGAGGCCTTCGCAGACATCCTGTGTAGGCCACACCGAAAGCCGGGCTCTAGTTGCCTCGTGAGATCCACTTTTCAACTGGCAGTGCTGCGAGTTTGCTGGAGAGCTGCTGCTGCTGAGTGCCGGCCATGGCTGAAATATCCTACATAGTGGAGCGGCTCAATGAGCCTCCATTCAAGAAGGATCTCAGACTCGTGGACTTCGATGAGCAAAGCCCAGCGGAGCTGCTGCAGACCCTCAACGATGTGTTCGCCACTATCGATCCACAGCATGCCCCTCCGCCACCAAGGGACGAGCCAGAGGATGTGCGGGCGCAGAGGATCATGGCTTTCTTACAGGTGCGCAAGTTAGCTTCTTCACGATACACCAGTTTTCGCTGAGTCGATGTCTTTGATGAAGCACCTCAACCACCGCTCGAAGCAAGAGATTGCTGGAATGCTAGAGCTGATGCAATGTCTTCGAAATGGGCATTGCAGTAGCCTTGATAATTTTGCTGGCTGCCTTCACGCAGCCATATACGCAAGATGATTTTCACCGGCAAAGTTAGCATGCTGAAGCCAGCTGTCGAGAGAAAAGCTGTTGCCGTTGCAGCGGGTGTGCAGCGGAGCACTCCCCGTGGGACCGTGCTGCTTCACTGGGTAAAAGTATCTGCAATCTCATGGCTGCCAAAACCCTTGCAGCAGCAGTGCTGGCATGCTGACAACGGGCTTTTTTAATAGCAACCGCAGGTGCACGGAGATGCACTCAGAGTCGCCATGTGCAGGCCCTCAGTTTGTACGTGTGCCATTCAGAGGCACATCACAGCAATTTTTCACTCCAGGCAGTGCATGTTGCAGCAGCAGCAGCAGCATCAACAGCGGCAGCGGGGGCAGCGGCAGCAGCAGCAGCAGCAGCAGCCATGCGCACCAGTTCCGTCACAGCAAAGTCAACACCATCTCACACCAGTGGCTGCTTGAGCACACGCGCCATCTGCCCCCCCCCCACACCTCTTGCACGCACGCGCAGATGCTCAAGTTTGAAGTCGGGCAGGACCAGGCGGACTACCTCGCGGCGGGCCTCGGCAGCGGCAGCAGGGGCGCCGTGTACCCCGTGCTGCACTGGGCGCTGCAGCGGCTGCCGCAGCTGCAGAAGCGCGCGTACCTGGCGCGCTTCCTCATGCCCGTCGACGTCCCCGCGGACTTCATGCAGGACGCCGCGCTGCAGGACATGCAGGCCGCGTACGCCGACCTGCAGGTGAGCGCGCGCGTGACGCTATGACTCTACCCTGCCAGAGGGAGTCTCTCCGACGGCAGCTGCAGCGCTGCGCAGCGATTTGCGCAGGACGCCGCGCTGCAGGACATGCAGGCCACGCGCCCAACCTGCAGCTTTGTGTCTTGTCGTGCAGTCTTTATCTGCCTGTGCGTCGCGCAAGCCTCAGCATCGCCATGTGTATATCGCCACACACCCATGCACACAAGCCGCCGCTGCCGCCGCCGCCCTGTGCCGCCGCCACCGCAGGCCGACTTCAAGGTCACGCACAAGGCGGTCGACGCACTGCGGCGCACGGACCTGCGCCCCACAGAGCTGCGCGCGGAGGTCGCGCAGCTGGAGGAGGAGAGGCGCCAGCTGGGGGAAAAGATTGCGCGCGCGCGCCGCGCCGCCGACGGCGAGCCCGGCTTCGAGGAGATGCTGGCGGTGACGGGGCGCCTGCGCGGCGCGCAGGAGGAGGAGGCGCGCCTCGCGGAGCGCGCGCGCGAGCAGCGCGCGTTGCTGCAGCAGGTGAGCGCCGCCGCCGCCGGTGCCGACGCGGCAGCAGCGTGCGCGCGTGCGGCTCAGACAGTGGGGCGTGCGCATCGCGTTTGCGCTGTCGGTCGTGCACGGCGGCGCGCGTCGCGGCAGCACTCTGTGGGGCGCTGCCGCCGCCGCTGTGTGTGCATGCGCCGCCGCCGCCGCCGCTGCTGCGGCGGACAGGCGGGCGTACAGCGCCAGCGGGCGCGGAGGCACGCGGCGTGCGCTCCAACAGCACACGGGCTGCAGCTGATATAGTGCGGATGCGCTGGTGACGCTGTTTCTGGCGAGAGGCGATTATGTCGCGCGTGCCGCAGCTAGGGGACGTGTACGTGCCATGCGTGTGTGCCACATGGGCAGAGCAGGGCAGTAGGGGCTAGGGCACCGAGGGCCGCGCGCCGCAGCGCACGCCTCCGAAGCCTGCAGCGATTGGGGATTGGGGTTGCGCTGGGTGCCGCGCTTTCGGCCCATGCAAATACGACGCAGGCACGCATGGGCTGAGTGCAGGAGCTCTCAGGGGGGCAGGCGACCGGGGGGGGGGGGGGGGGAGGGGGCCGCCGCGCTGCTGGTGGCAAAGTCAGATTGGGTGAGCGCTGCTACGCAGTGCGCTCATGGAAGCGTCGTCGGCGCAGCGCCTGCGTGCTGCATGCTGCAGCAGCTGCCGGAGCGCGCCTGGCTGCGTGAAAGCAAGTGGGCGCGCGCATGCGGGCTGTGCAGCCGGCGCGCGTGAGGCAATCCACCACAGCACTTTTTCTCGCAGCCCTCGCGTTCGCGCGCGCAGTCTCTGCCAGCTGCTGCAGCTCTGCTGACCACGACACCTGCCTGCATCATCCGTGGCCGTCGCCCCCTCAACCTCCCAACCCGTACCTTTTCAGCCTCAATCTGACCCTGGTTATGTTCTGCCACCGCCGCTACTGCACAGGCCGACCAGCACCTCGCGGAGGGGCAGCGGCGGCTGCAGACGCTGCGCGCCATGTCCGCGAGCGCGCGCTCCGCGGACGCCGTGCTGGCGCAGCTGCGCGGCGAGGTGAGCCCCCCTCTCTAACCCGTACCCTATCGCTATCCCTAGTCCCTAATGTAGGTAGGCGAGATGAGCCGCCTCTCTAACCCCAACCCTAACGCTAACCCTATCGCTAATGCAGCGGCATTGTGAGCCCCTCTCTGAGGGTTAGGGTTAGGGTTTGAGATTACTGTGAGGGTTAGGGCTGGGGTTAGGGCGCCCTTGCTACCCTTGTCGGACTCCAACCCTGGCGCTAGTCCCTCGACTGCAGCGCGCTGACGGCGGCGTCAATGCAGTGCATCTGCGCAGGAGGTCACGCCCGCGTCAGGGTCACGATCTGCCATGTCATCGGAAGCACCACGAGAACCAACCTTCGCAGCCGAAGCGCTGCCCCCCGTGCCCGTGGCTGCCCACATGAGCACCGCCGTGCGCCGCATGAGTTGCCTGTGATCAGCACTTGGCTTTGAGAAGCGCTGTGGAAGGGGGGGCTTGCAAACCCCTCCCCCCCTGCCGCACCACTACGCACCGCCGCCGCGGCACCCGCCGATGCTCTCAGCTCACCGCCACCGCACACTGCCAGCGTGGTTATCTCTCACCACTGGTGACGCCTTCCCCACAGGTCGGGGCGCTGGCAGCGCGCGCAGCGGCGGCGGCGCCGGAGGCGGCGGCGCTGCGGCGCGAGCTGGCGCGCGCGGAGCGCGACGCCGCGGAGCCCGCGCGCTCGCGCGAGGACGTTGCCGAGCTGCGCGCGCTCGCGGCGGCGCTGGCGGCAGAGGCGGCGGCGGCGCGCGCCGCCGCGGACGACGCGCACACCGCGCGTGGCGACGCCAACCTGAGCATGTTCCGGCAGCAGGTGCGCGGGGGGGGGGGTGGGGGGGGGAGGGTTCGGGTCGGCTTTTGTCGTTGCTTGTGCTGCTGAGGGTTTGTGATGTGCTGGTTTGCGGCGCCATTGCAGCGCTGGCGCCGCGCCGAACCTTGAAGCTCGCTGTAATGATTGCACCAGAGAGGGGGGGGGGGGGGGTAGGGGTAGGGTTAGGGTAGGGCTGGGGGACTGCGGTGATACTGTGTCACGCACGAGGCGGGGCTGGCAAAGGTGCAGTCGTACGGGAAGGCTAAACCCTAGCCCTAACAACCACAAGCGGCGCGCGCCTCGCACGCGGCGGCTGCGGCGCCGGCGGCGCAAGCTGCGGATGTGTGCATCGCGCAGGAGCGCGTCATCACCAGTGGCGCAATGTCACACGTGACGTGTTGGTTGTCGAGGGCAGGGGCAGGGCTGGTGTCACACCGTGCAGGCGGCGCTAAGCCCTCCGCACCGCAACATCCGCATGGCGTGCCCCAACAGCAAGCGAGCGTGCAGCGCCCCCCCTCAAGCGGCTCGCGCAGCCGGCACCATCATCGTGCCGGCGCCACGACCGTAGCCGCCAGAACCCGCCACCCGCCGCTCTGCTTTCTCTGAGCTCTGCTGCTGCTGCTGCTGCTGCTGCTGCTGCCGCTGCTGCTGCTGCTGCGCCCCCCCCCCCGGCAGGCGGCGCTCGCGGCGCAGAAGCTGGAGGAGAAGGAGAGCGCGTTCGAGCTGCTGGCGGCGGAGCGCGCCAAGCTCGCGCGCCAGCTGGAGGACGCGGAGGCAGCGGCCAGCTCTGCGGGGGCGCGCAGCGGCGGTGGCGGCGGCGGCAGCGGCGGCGGCGGCGGCGGCTTCATGACGCGCGAGGAGTTCAAGGCGTACGGCGCGCGGCTGCGCGAGAAGACGCAGACGTACAAGCGCCTCAAGGTGCGCGTGTGAGCACGGTTAGGGTTTGGGGTTAGGGCTAGGGTTAGGGGTCAGGGTAGGCGCAGACATGCAAGAGCCGCGAGGTGAATGTGCGTGTGTGGGCAGATGCGCTCGTGATCAACGGGGGAGGCAGAACCGCACGCTCAAGTTCATTAGCTCGCCGTCATTGGCTGCGGTGGGCAGCAGCAGTCTGCGGTTTCCGTCATGCGTGCGCAGTGCCAGTTTGTGCGGTTGGTCGGGGTTAGGATTAGGGTTAGGCTTGGGTTTGCATGCGCACGGCGCGCCAGCCGCGTTGCTGGGGCGAGGGTCGGGGGCACCCCCTGCCTCTCTGGCGACGTGCAGATGAAGGACGGCGGCACACACGCGCGGGGAGGCGTGATGCACAGGGGAGTGACGTTGGGGTTGGGATGAGGGGACTAGGGTAACAGTTGCAGGACTAGGCCCTACAGCGCGTCGCTGGGTGCGTTGAAGTTTGCGGGGTGAGCGCTGACCCACATCGTTTGCTTGTCCGCTACCAGCGCTGCAAAACGCGGCACGCTTTGGCTGTCCCTGGTGTAGCGCGTGGCTAATCCTAACTAACCAAGAATGCCCCCCTGTGCGCTCGAACCTAGGGTACTTGCGCCTAGTCCTAGTCCTTGCCCTAACCAAATGAAAATGCCCCTCCTGCGTGCACATTGGCAGGCAGAGCTTGCAGAGCTGCGCGCGGAGAGCGTTGTCCTGGCGCGCACAGAGCAGGTCCTGCGCAGCCGCGACGACCGACTCGAGGAGCTGCTGCAGAAGCTCGAGGCGGACAAGGTCAGTTTTGCCCTCCTTATCCTAGTCCTGAGTTGAACCGTGCTCCGCTCGAGAACTGGGCTAGGATAACCTAGCCCTGAGCTGCGGTGTGCGGAGGGGGGCTCGGCTGGGGCGACGAGTTGAACTGGGAGCTGCTGCAGAAGCTAGAGGCGGACAAGGTCAGTCCAACACCTAACCCTAATCCTAACACTAACCCTGAGTTGAACTGTGCCCAGCACAAGGTTCGGGTGAGGAACTCCAACCCCAAGCTGCTGAGTGCTTAGGGTTACGGTGACGCGAGGAGCCGCTGTAGGAGACAAGGTCAGTCAAACCCTAACCCTAGCACTAACCCAAGCCCTGAGCTGCAGCATGCTTGGTGTTGGGGTCAGGCGAGGAGCTGCTGCAGCAGCTTAGCCCTGGTAAGGGCAGCGTTGTGCAATGTGGTCAGGGTTAGGGTTAGGCTGCATGCGGGCGTGAGTGCTGTGGCGCACGGGCGACGCAACGAGGGAGTAGGGTTGGACTTAGGTTGAGGGGCAGCTGAAGTCACAAAGCGCATGAAGCTCAGGGTAAGGGTGAGGACAGTGCGGCGTTGATGCCCAATCCCAGCCCGCGCAGGGTTTCCTTGGGGACAGGATTAGGGTCAGGCTTGCGTAAGAATCATTCACCCACCCTCAACGCTGGTGTGTGCTCAACCGCACAAAGGGTGTCGGGCTGCCGCTGCGCAAATGCGGAGTTCATAGCCAAGTCCATCATTAGGGTTCGGGCTGGAGTTAGGATCAGGGTCAAGGTTAGGGTTCGGGTTAGGATTAGGGTTAGGGTTATGGTTGATTTTGACCTCGCCTTTCATGCTGAGCGCTGACTGCACCATTCGCTCAACCACGCAGGGGGCGTTGAGCTACTGCGGCGCACTTGTCTGAGGCCCAGGAGGGGGATTTCCGAATCAATGTTTTAACTGAATGGAGTTACCTAGGGTTAGGACTACCCAAACGCAACCATAATCTGAGTGCTGACTACATCTTTTGTTCAACCGCGCAGGGGGTATCGGGCTACCGCCGCGCGCATGCGGAGCTGGTGGCCAAGTCAAAGGCATAGGGTTAGGGTTAGGATACAAAGTACCCAAAATCTGAGCGCTGACTGCATGTTTTGTTCAACCGCGCAGGGGGTGTCGGGCTACCGCCGCGCGCACGCAGAGCTGGTGGCCAGTCCATGGAATTCGTTAAGGTTTAAAAAAACAGACAATTATACTCTGAGCGCTGCCCCATGATTCACTCAACTGCGCAGGGCGTGTCAGGGTACCGCCGCGCGCACGCGGAGCTGGTGGCCAAGTCCGAGCAGACAGCAGCTGTGGACGCCAACAAGGCGGAGACGCTCGAGGAGATCTCCGCGCTGGTGGTGGAGATCACGCATGAGCTCAAGGTACTCATTCGTATATGTATGTATGTATGTATGTACTTGAATTATATAGATTATTTTTAGTTGTCTTCACTTTCATCTTTGGAAGAAGGGTTCTTTTCACGTGCCAATCGTGGAGATGGCGCACAAGTTCCAGGCATGTTCATGTACATATACTCTGCAAGAGGAGATCTCCGCTCTGATGGTGGAGATCACGCATGAGCTCAAGGTACTCATTTCGTATATGTACGTACGTGCGTACTTGAAGTATAGAGAAGTATACCATTAGTAGCTGTATTCACATTTACTTCTGAAAGAAGGTGTATTTTCACGTGCCAAGCGTGGAGATGACGCACGAGCGCAAGGAGTTCGAGGTAACCATTCATGTCCATATACTCTGCAATAAAAGATCGCCACGCTGGTGGTGGAGATCACACACGAGCTCAGGGTACTCATTCGTGTACGTTGTGCTTTGAAGTATGTATGTATGGACTTGAAGTAACATATACATCCATCCGGGTTCACACATACATACATCCGGGTTCACATTTGTTACTGAAGGTGAAGCGGTATTCGGGTTGAGCAGGTGACGGCATAAATAAGAGGTATGTTCACTTGCCAAGCGTGGAGATTAGGCACGAGTTCAAGGTACCCACGTATGTAGATATAGTTTGCTAGGAGAATATTACCGCACTGGTGGTGGAGATCACACACGAGGTCAAGGTCCTTGTTTTGTCGGCATGGATCAGCTCTACGCGCCTCGCCGGTGTTAATAGCATGCCTCATCACGCCTGCACTGTCCTGTCTGCATGCGCTGATGCTGTTTGAACGCGCAATCATGCGCAAGACTCAAGATCAGCAGTGCCAAAAATACGTGTTTTGCCGACATTGCATGACGGCGTGCGCCTCGGCGGTTACGAGCATGCCTCGTCACGCCTGCGACTGTCATGTCTGCATGCGTCAATGCCGCCTGAACATCACCCGGTGCTCCCCCCCCCCCCCTATGCCCCCAATCCCCCCCCCCCCCCCGCCCCTGTCTGCATGCGCCGATGCCGCTTGAGCATCACTGGTGCCCCTCATCCTCTCCCCCCATCCCCCCCCCCCCCCCCCCCCCCCCAGAGCCGCAAGGAGCGGCTGCGGCCGCTCATCGAGAACCTCAAGGATGCACGGCACGAGTCGCAGGACGTGGAGGCCGAATACGCGCGCAGGCGCAACGCATACGACAAGGCAAGTCTGACCCTAACCCTCAACACTGACCCCACACTGCTGGGCGATGGCGCTGCCGCTGCTGCTGCTGCTGCTGGCGCCGTGTCCGCTGCGCGCTCTGGCGCGTTTTTGCGGCGGCGATGTGTCGGCGTGCAGGCATTTGCTTGACAGCGCAAAGGAGTCCGTGGCGCCACGCACGCAAAACCTTGGCGCTGTCGCTGCGCTGCTGCTGCTGCTTCTGCTGACGCCGGCGCCACTGCGCTCCCTGGCGCGTACGCGCGCATGCGGCCGCAACGCGGCGGCGCGCGGCATGCATTCACACAGCACAACATTTTGTGGCTGCGCGCACGCGGGCCGTCGCGCTGACGGCCCTTAGGGTTAGGGTCAGGGGCTGCGCTCTCGCAGCGTGCATGCTGCGGCACCGAATGGCAGAGCGGCGCACCCACAACAGTCTACCCTTGCAAATCAAGCCCATTGGGTGAGTCCACGCTGACGTATTGCCGCGGCTTCCTCCCCCCCCCCGCCCTCCCGTTCGGGGCATGATCAGGTGGCAGTTGGTCTGGAGGTGGAGCGCTCGCAGCTGGAGCAGGAGTGCGACGCGCTGCAGGTGAGCGCTGCCCCTGCTTAGGGTTAGGGTTAGGGTTAGGACAAGGGCAAGGTTCAGGGTTAGGGTGAGCCTAAACCTTAGCCCTGTTGGCTGCGACCGCGCTGCAGGTGAGCGCTGAGGGCGGACTGACCAGGTGCCACTGTTCGCGTGCGCTGCCGCTTGCAAACAACAGCCGGCTAGGGAGCGTCACTGCTTGCACTTTTGTAGGCAGCGCGCTTGCAGGTGCTCCTGTGGCACGCTCTGCCGCGGCGCAGCACGCAGCGGCCCGCGCTGGCCGCATTCCTGTGCGGCGCAACGCAGAACAGTGTTGCCTGAAGTGTTACTGTAGCCTCCACGTGCACTTGTTGGCCACACCGGGAGTGGGAAAACGCAAGGCACAGCACAGATCAGGCGCGCACACAGGTGCTGTACCTGCAGTGCAGGAACGCAGGCGGCGCAAGCGCACATCGCAGGCGAAGCGCCGCATCCAAGCAGTGCATCGGCGGGGGACACATGAGGGGGCGACTCGCGGTGCTGAGCGCTGCCATGCAGCCGCCGCTGCCGCGCCGCGCAGGCGGAGGCGCAGCAGGAGGACAGTCGCTTCCACTTCCAGAGCACATTGACCCATGCACGGCGGCGGCGCTGCGTGTGGAGCGCTGTGCGATACAACACTGTTGACCCGCTGTGCTAAACGCTGCCATGCTTTCTGCTGCTCGCCGCCGCCGCTGCTGCCACGCCGCGCAGACGTAGGTTTTGCAAAAGGAGAGCCGCTTCCACTTCCAGAGCACATTGGTTTATGCACGGCGACGGCGCTGCGCGTTGAGCGCTGTGCAGCAATGTTGACCCGCTGTGCTGAATGCTGAACGCTACCATGCCTTCTGCTGCGCGCTGCCGCTGCCGTCGTCGCCTCCGCCGCCGCCGCTGCCGCCACTGCCGCGCCGCGCAGACGGAGGCGCTGCAGGAGGAGAGCCGCTTCCACTTCCTCGCCGCGCTGACGGGCGTTGCGGAGGCGCGCCTCGCGCGCATCGAGCAGGAGAGGAAGTGGCAGGGCGGCGAGGGGCGCCTGCTGCCGGACTTCAAATGCCTGAAGGATCTGTACGAGGTATGCTTTCACATAACTTCAAGTCTGTAACGGCTGGCGCTGCGTTGCCGTCGGCGCGCGTCATTTGCCGTCATTGCTTGCTGTCGTTCCCTGGCACAGTGCCGCTGTGTGCCTGCCGTCTCATGGCGTGTGCGGCTTCATCTTGAAGTGCTACTGGACATACTGCCGTGCTGGTACAACTTCAACTTGAAGTGTGGCTGGGATGTGCGTACTCCAGAAGTGGTTCTGCATACGCAGGCGTGATGCTGCACAGCATTGCTCTGCATGCCCTGTACGCGGTGAGCATGCCCGACGCTGCGCGCCATGCATCAAGCGCGCCCCAGTCTTGTAAAATACGACGCGGCCGCGAGCGATGAGCGCCATCTTCACCGCCGCTTGCTATCATATTCTGATGTTTCAGTAAGAGTTAGGGTTTGGATTAGCGCTGGCACACGGCACTAGTACGGCATGCCTCCAGCTGGTTCGCTCATGCCTCACGCCGCCGCTGCTGCCGCTGCTGCTGCCGCCGCCGCGGCTGCAGAACAAGCTGCGGCAGCAGGAGGGCCTCAGCAAGGCGCTGCGGCGGCAGCAGCGCACCATCCGTGAGACGGAGGGCGCCAGCGCGCTGCAGCGGCGCATGTACGGCGACCTGCAGGCGCTGCTGCGTTGCAAGCTCGCGCTGCGGCGGCGCGCCGCCGCGGAGGGCGGCGGCGGCGGCGGCGGCGGCGCGCTCGGCAGCGACGAGGCGTACCTCAAGGCGATGGACGCGCAGGTGCGCTGAGCGCTGTGGCTCTGTTTTTTTATTGGCGGCTTAGCAGTAGGCGCAGCATTCCCTGCTAGCTACGGTAGAGCTCACACACTACTTACATCAGGGGGCTGTCGGTCGGGTCAACTCGCCGGGTTTCCTCGCTCAAATGTATGTAGTCCTCGCAGTGCACAGGACGTGAGACGCGCGGTTGTGGGTCAGGGCTTAGGGTTAGCTGTTGATGACGTGGGTGAGCTCGACATGCGGGCGCTGCTGAGGAGATACACTGGGCAGCAGCCGCATCGACGCTGAGCACGTACTTGAACCAATTCTACCACTTCTGCCTGACAGTGATGCCATAAGCGTGCACGCAATGTTTGCAGTGCAGTGGCGGCGGCGCAGAAGGGCTGTTCTAGGGTGTGTTGGTCGGTATGGCGGCCATCTTGTTTGCACCATTCTCGTGTCAAACTCACTGATGCCTCTGACCAGCATGCACGTTACTTACGCAAGTGCTGCTTCTGCGAGCTGTTGATTGGCTGATGGTACTTCAAGTACATACTTGCTGCCGCAGGATGGGACGCTCCAGCACTTGCTTCAACAAACACAATGAGCGCCGTGCACGCGCAGATGGTGTCGCCCAGAAGTTGAAGCCGTTTGTTGACCCCTACGCATATGTTTTTTATAACGCTGCGAGGTGCATTGAAGTATGTGCACAGGGTTGAAGTAAGGATGCTAGCCCACGTTCTGTATGCACTGCGACGCCGCCGAAGCCTCACACGCGGGGAACCTGGCTGTTGACACGCACTACTGCTGCTGCACTCGGTTTGCGCGCGCAGTTTGGCGGCGGCAGCGGCGCCGGCGGCGCAAATGTAATGACCATCGATCAGTGAGAGCTATGCGTCTGCTGCCGACGTAATGAAATGAAATGCACGTGTGGTGCTTCTCCTGTCTCGGTAATCTCATTGCACCGTCTGTCCCGGGCGTTGCTGCATGCTACGTCTGTCGCTGGCGCTGCTGCATGCATGTTATCCAAAGTCATCCATAGGGCCAGGGTTTTCCCCTGTGTGACGCGCTCTACAGCTGCAGCAAGCTGCACCTGGGTGCAGTGCTCAACTGCAATGCCACATCTGCAAGTGTCCCACATGCATGGAGTGTTGCCTGCCAACAGTCTTTCCTATGTTCTAGCATACTCACATGTGCACGTTTGCGAGTAGCAGCAGTATGGAGATCGCGTACTTCGGTCAGGCTGACGCTGACTTTCGAGGTGTACTGCATGCTTAGTACAGCATTGTGAAAATTCAAGTATTTAAATATTTAAAGACTGCATGCACATAAAAGAACACACACTGTTATCAAACAATATTATGGCAGCGGCCGTAAGCACTGAGCGTCCACGACAGCAAGCGATACGCCCCCCCCTCCAGCGACGTCCTGCCCCTGCCCCTCCCCCCCTCCCCCTATCGCAATAACTGCCAGTATGCTGTCGCCGCCTGCGTGCGCCACCGCTTCGCCGCGGCCGTCCACGACCCCGGGGCAGTCCTGAAACCCCCATGTCGTTACCGCTGCCCACGCGCCCGTGGTCTTGGCGATGTCGGCGGCCGTCGCCGCCGCCGCCTGCGCCGCCTTTGAACAGAGACGCAAAACGTGCAGCGCGGCGGACGTTGGCGTCACTGCTGCTGCTCTGGGGCAGCGCGGCATGGCGTGAATGCTTGCAAAGAGGCCAGCAGTCTACTAGGCGAGCGGCGCCTTGCGGGTTCGAGCATGCAAAAATCTCGGCTGCCGGCGGCGACGACGACGCAGGTGCACTGGGGACGGGGGGCTTGTGCTCAGTGAGGCGCATAAATTGGCATCACAGATGGCGCATTTGGCTGCTGCAGCACCTGGCGCAGGTGGATGCAAGAGACCAACAGCCATTGCAATCCCGCACAGTGGCAACGTGGTGCGTGTAGATCGTGAAGGGCATTGCATGCACCGCTGCAGACGCGGCGGCCGCGCCTACACCGGGAAGCATGCCATGCGCATGAGCCATTGCAAAGTAATACACTCTGCGATCACTGCGGCTGCATGCCCATCAGGAAGCATGCTATGCGCATGTGCGGCGGCGGCGTCGTAGAGAGCGCACCGATCAGAAACAGCAGGCTGACTGCAGCACGCTGGGCCCCAGAGCGGGACAACACGAACTGCAGCATGACAATGCGGACGTCAGCGCACAGCGCGATGGGTCCGCATGCCACAGCTGCTGTCAAAGTGCCGTGCAAATCCAGGCCTGCTGCTGCGAGCCCTGAAGTTCCCGCCCCGTGAGCGCAAGCATGTCATACGCAGATGATTATCCAAAATTGTTGCGCACAATCTGAGCGCTGCTTGCGCTTGATTTGGCAGTACGATGGTGCGTGAGTGTCGCAAAGACAAGTTGCGCTGCGCGCAGGTGAGTCAGCCACCGCCCCGCAGCAGCAGCGGCCACCGGGCATCGCTTGCCCGCTGCGCGCAACGGCGGCATACAATCAGCTTCAGCTGCAACTGGGCAGCACGCCTCCCAGGGTGCTCGCAGTCGCAGAGCCGGAGTACCTGGTGCGCGCATACTGGGGGGGCACGCATTCAGCGCGGCGGTTTACGAGGGTGTGAGCCGACTTGGCCGCATGGTGCCGCATGAGGCATGCCGCAGCTGCGCGCTTCCGCCCCCCCTCACCTGCACCGGTATAAGGCCGCGCAGGCGTACGCGGCACACGCGCGCGCCGCTGCCTCCGTACGCCAGCCCCGCCGGCACCTCGAACGACGACACGTACGGCTCCAGCGGCGGCCGCGCCAGCAAGTCCTCCAGGCCGCACGCCACCACCCCCAGCCACGCAAACATGTCAGCGATCAGCCGGCAGCGCTCGCGCGGCGGCAGCGCCGGTGTGAGCGCGGCGCGCCGCAGCTGCGGGCAGCAGACGCGTTGGAAGACGCGCGCGTGCGGCTCCATGGCCACGCGCGTCGCGGCGAGAGAGGCGGGAAACGCGCCAGCGCCGCCGCCGTCCCAGACCAGCATGGTCTCGGCGCGCGCGCCCTTTGCCAGGCACTGCACGAGTCTGTCGTGCAGGGGCTTGCCTGGCCTGAATGACTTCGAGTGCAGGTCTGCGGAGCCGAAGTAGCGGCGAGGCTTGTCGCCGCCGGGCCGCCTCGAGGTGCTGGCAGGGCGCACCGCCTTAGCTGGCAGGCCGAGGGTTTGAAAGGCTTCTCTGTCAAGGCTGTAGACGAGCTTGCCGCCAGGCAGGACAGCGAAGGTGGCGCCTCCGTCAAGCGGTGCAATGTGGGCAACTGCGCATGTCTGAGGGTGATCCGCACCTCTAAGCCACTCGAGGATCTCAAGCAGAGGGCCGTCCACTCTGTAGCAGTGCATGGCATTCGAGGCCCACGCTCCAACGAGAAGGGGCTCAGCCAGCTGTGCAAATTCTGAGTAGCCGGCTGGCACGGGAAACACCAGATCGCACTGGCGCAGAAAGGGCTGTGCCGTAGGCAGTCTGTGGCTTGGCCTGGCCACTGTGATCTCCTTGGCGTCATGCCATAGCTGCACCTTCACGCTTGCATGCTGAGTATGGTGGCTAGGAAACTCGAACCAGGCCATGCGGACACACAAGTCCAGCTTTCACGCCACTAAGCTAGAACGATGGTAAATGCACATGAGGAACCTGATGGTGATGGTAGTGACACGCCAGCTTCAAGTTTGTGAACTGCTGTGTTGGTGTATACTTATCCCTTGGGACTCCCCCCTACATACCCCCCTATAGGGACAAATAGGGGGAAGGGGAGGGGCCCAGGGGACAAGGTGTATACTGTTGTGGCACACAGCAATGACATCCCACAGACTTGTTCGATTTGCATGGAAAAGATACACCCTCAAAGTTCAATCGAAACAAGGTATGTTGTTGGTTGTTGTTGTTGTCGTTGTCGTTCGCGGAACGTCACGAACGTGTCTTTGCTGTTTGAATGCATGGTATAGCTTTGTCAGAGAGCCCAGCTTCATCGGAGAGCCCCTTCTTTCTCTGCTCTTCTTTACATGCGTTGCTGCCCTGAGGTGGCACGCTGTTGGTACATGCACTTGCATTCATACCGCAAGTGGCTCTCGGGGTCTGCCTTTGATCACTTGGCACAACAGATGTCAGATCTTGTGATTTGTGAATGTCGCCACAAAACATAGAAGCAGGCAGCGAGCACAGTATATGAGCACCCAGCAATCAATGGCGTAAATGCTAAGCACCGCATCCAAGCATGATGCCTTGTCGCAGTGAAAGCAGATCTCAGGACTCCGCAGTGTTCGATAGGAACAGTGGAGCCTCTGCAGCACCCAGCAGTGACTGGACTGGCATGAAGGCCTAGCATCGCACACAAGCACAAGACGTTGTTCACCATGAGAGGCTGATCCCAGGAGCTGTTCTTGAGCGAACTTATGGTCCATTCAGTGCCTGCAGCCGCTGGTGCCACAGTGAGTAGTATACAGCACAAACCCCACTGGCTCTTGACTCATGCTGATAACTCACGACCGTTTGAGGCAAGCGCCGCCGTCGGTGGGTTTGCCGCTCTAGCCGCATCAGCCAGGGGCTGTGATCCTGAGATGAGCACGCGATCTCCACATCACTCCAATTCTACGAGGAGACACCATGGAGAGAAAGTAGCCCGCGATGGCAGTGGCTCACAAGTCCATCAGAGAAGGTCGCTGGACAGCATTCAAAAACGGTCACCACCTGGCTCAGCGCGCGCGCACCCGAGCAAGCGCACGCCTTGCGATTCTGCACAATGCAGCGCTGGTGCGGGGATCCTTGGCCGGCGTGGTCTGCCTGCTTCTGTGCTTCATGTCCGCACAGAAGCACTGGCTGAAAGCTCATGCGCGCCAGGCATACGCGCGTGCCATCGTTTCTTACAAGCAAATCACCATGAATGACACCATGCCTGCAGACAAAACAACTGCCAGAATTACTACAGGCCAGTTCAAGACATGCCACAAGGTATCATTCACAACGCATATTGAGTGCCGTGCCGCAGCATGTACCTGCTGCGTGCATGAGGTGGGCAGCGCATGCCCTCTTGCGGTAGTTAAGACTGCTGCTCGCTTGGCCAAAGACGATCGAAGTGCTCTTGAATATCGGTCTCCCCAAAGCAGCGCGCGAGGCAGACGTGCAGGTCAGGTGGAGGGAGGCTGATAACGAGTGCCGGCACACTTGGAAGTTCTGGGGCATTGAAAAGCGCGAGACCTCTCCTTTGTGACGCTGACACAGAATAAAGGTCATGTTCATTGTCGATTCACCGCCACTGCAGCAGTCGTTCGAGGAGTGTTCCGAGCTTCGAGCCCTGCATGCTGCCTGCATCGCTGCTGCCTGCGCGGCCATTCTGTGACCACGCAAAATCCGCAATGCCGGTGGCTGCTCGCATGGATGCCTCATATATCGCGTCTCTGCGCTCCACATCATCCGTAATTATGGCATTTGGTGGAGGACGGGGTTTGCGTTCGGCACGATGTATAGCTGTACGAGAAAGAATTGGCCACCGCTGCCGGGCCACGGGCTGCAGGTAGTTCTTCTTTGTGTGTGGCGGCGTTCGCTGATGCCTCGGTCACCGCTGTCAAAAGCTGTGGTCATTTCTGTTGCCATCATGAGCACCCCGCACGGCAGTTTATCAACTGCCAACCCCCTGATCGGTCACGTCAAAGTATTTCGCCGAACGATGATTCAGCAATTGAAAGCGTTTGAAAGACCCCCCCCACTCACATCCCAGACACACACGCCGCACTTTAGAGGACCGGCGGCAGCGACGATATGGGACGTATGCCGCGACAGCAGCAGCGGTGGAGGTTAGCATGTCTGGCGGGCGCAGCGCTCCTTGGAGCAGCCAGCGCGCAGACGATCCGAGGCTTCACAGCCAACAAACCTATAGTGGTGAGTCGCGTCTCTCTGCGCATATGCCTCGATCAGCTTTGCAGGCTGCATGACGACGACAACAACTGTTGCACTCTACGATGGCTTAGTGCTCTTGCTGCTCTTGACTTCAGGTCAACCAGACTCGTTGAACTGAAGAGCGCGCAGGGGTACAGAAAAAGTGAGAGCGACGTGCGGACACCCGGCGCCCAGACACGCGCCACCTATTAGCAGCAACCAAAACTCACTCTTATCATTGTCACATTGCTATGCCCTTTACCTGCAGCCTTCTAAAGATCCAGACCTTGTGGTGGAGCTGGTCTGGCAGTTCGTCCAACCTGCAGGCAACTTGGATCAGCCCACACAAATCAAATGGTTGCCTGGCACCGAGCAGGTGGTAACATCACATAAAACCGGCACGATGCGGCTGTACGACAGCATCGATGCAGGTGTCGAGGACTTCATCCCTTTCGCCAACAATCAACTTGATGTGGACTCGGAAGGCGATCACGGTGCGTGGCAGCTCTGATGTTCTTGTTGCACAGCGGCATCATTGCATCATTTCATCCGCATATATACCAACTGAATGGTTCTTGCATGGTGGCAGCTCTGCTTTTGCTGATATGGCACTGTCACTCTGTACTCTGAGTTGAGGTGAGCCCATTACCACGCAATCACGAGCTGCACACGCCTGCTGTCAACTGTGAAAGACGCAGGAGCTTTGCACAACACGATTGCAATCTTGCACCGCAAGCCCCCTCAATAACATTCAAGGTCTGGCTGTGGTCATCAGCATGTACAGCAATGCGCGCCGCACTCCTCCAACTGCAACTCGCCTCGCCCGCCGCTGCAACACCTCCCGCCGCCGCGCGCGCTCACGCAGGCCTGCTGTCGTTCCAGTTCCACCCCGACTTCAACGTCAAGGCCGGCGTCGGCTCCAAGTACATCTTCCTGCTGTACTCGGGTAACCCCAAGGATGTGACGCTCCTGCCCAACAACGACGTCGTTGCCGCGGTGCGCCCCCCTACGTGGGGTGCGGGACCCCCTGATCCAAAGGGCTACACGTGGGGTGATGGCCCATGTCCCGACCTCGGCAAGGACAACATGGACGGCCTCATCTGCGAGAAGGTGCGTTGCTGTGGTTTATCGACTCTAGTGAAGAGTGAGCGAAGGGCGCAGAAAATGCCGAGAGGATTGGTGTCAGGCTTGCTGCCAGATCCGCATGCACCGCCCTTGCAGCAGAGCGCGCCAATGCTCGCTGACATTGAACTTGGTTACGGTGATAATCAGACCCCCCTTTGCTGACATTGCCGAACGCACCCCCTCCCCCCCCCCCCCCCCTTCAACTGCTCCCCCCCCCCCAGGTGTACTACCTCGACCGCTACACGTATGACCCTGCGACGCGCACCGCCGCCAAGGACATGCAGCTGATGGAGGTCATGTGCGGCACGTCGTCCACGCACGGCACGGGCGAGCTCGTGCTGGTGGGCAAGGACATGGTGTTCGCGGTCGGCGACGGCGCGCAGTTTGTCGTGTTCGACCCGGGGTTCCCGACGCTCAACGCGTGCTACGTGCCCGGCAACGGCAAGGACCAGGGCGTGTTCAACGCGCAGCGCGACGACATGCTCAACGGCAAGGTCATCAAGGTCCCGTACGCGGCGCTCGACGCCGCGGCACCGCTCACGCCCGCCGACATCTCCTTCATCTCGCGCGGCTCGCGCCAGCCGCTGCGCATGCACTACCAGAAGTCGCAGGACAAGCTGTACATCACGGACGTCGGGTTCGGCGACGGCGGCACGACGGAGCGCCTGTTTGTCGCGACGGACGTCTCCAAGCACGTCCCCGGCGTCACGCAGCCCTTCAACTGGGGCTGGCCGTGCATCGAGGGGCTCTTCTCGACGGTCGACGACGAGGTCGCGGGCAACTTCAACCCGCTCGACACGGACTCGGAGCAGCAGCGCCAGGCGTACGTGCGCACCAACAACCTCGACGTGTGCGACGGCGTGTACAACGCGGTGCAGGACTACGTCGCGGGGGACGCGCCGGGGCCGCTGTCCGACGCCACGTGGCGCGCGCCCGTGTTTGAGTACCGCGTCGGCCTCCTCGACCCCGACTACCCGGGCCTGTGCACGTACTCCAACGCCGCCATAACGTCCGTGCACGTGTACGAGGGCGCCGACATGCCCGCCGCGTACACGGGCAAGCTCATCATCGCCGACTACGCCAAGCAGTGCGTGTGGTACTTTGACAACAAGCCGGGGACGAAGGAGCCCGACGCGCCGGGGTCGTACCCGCACGTCCTCCTCGCCGGCACGGGCTGCGTCGACACGGCCGAGGGCCCCGACGGCGCGCTGTACTGCGTGGACCTCCTCAACAACCGCATCCTGCGCATGTACGCCAAGGGGGAGGGCCCGAGCAAGGGGCTGGATGGGCCCACGGAGCCCCCCACCGCCGCCCCCACCGCCGCGCCGTTCGCCGTCCCCGACAACGTGGTGAGTGCGCAGCGGCGGCGGCGCTCAGCGCGCGCGCTTGTTGCTTTCTGTGCGCGCTGTTCTGTTTTTTCTGCTTTTTGGCTGCTGCTGCGTTGTTGCGGCGCGGCATGCGCAGCTGCTTGTTCGGGCCGCGTGCAGTTGTCGGGTGTGTCAGTGTGCGTAGTTCTGTCGCTGCTGGTTTCAGCGCGTGGCATTGTCTCGCTTGTGCTGAGGCACACGCCGGCTCAGCGCACTTTTCAGCACCCGTGTTTGGTGCACCACATGCCATCATGCTTTGCATGAGTATCTCGTTTGACCGTCTGTAACCAACGACATGCCGTCCCCGAGCACAGACGCCACCACTACGCGGTCCCATGTTCAAGTGCCTGCATTCTCCCACCACGCCGCGCGGCGCCTGCGGCAGACGCCTATCGCACATGGCACATCCATCGCTGCTGCTAGGGTTAGGGTTCGACCGATACGTACTTACCCATGCCCCCGCCTCTGCCCGCGCCGCGCAGGTCGTTGCGGACCAGTGTTTCGACCCCAAGAACATGCCGGAATTCCAGTGGGCGCGCCAAGCGGACGGCTCGTATGCGGGCGTGCTGGAGTTTGGAGCCGTGGAAATTGCGACCGCGACGGGCACGATGCGCACCGTGGGCTACAACGGACTGCAGCCCGGGCCCATCATGCGCATGCAGGTGCGCGTCACTGCGGTTGAAGTGGACAGGTGTACTGTGCTGTTGTATGCTGTGGGCTACAACAAACTGCAGCCCGGGCCCATCATGCGCATGCAGGCGCGCGCGTCGCTGCAGAAGTCTGTGCATACTTCAATTTTGGGCATACTTCAACTAGTTCTCGGCGTGCTTCAGGCCATGTATGTACTGTCGTGTACGATGGCCTGCAGCCCGGGCCGATGGCACGCATGCAGGTATGCGTCACTGCGGAAGTTTGTGCATACTTCAAAGTTGTGTGTACTTCAACCAGTTGAATTTCTGGGCGTGCTGTAGGCCATGTTTGTGTTGCCGATTACCATGGCCTTCAGCTGGGGGCCCATCATGCGCATGCAGTGGCGCGTCAATGCGCAGAAGTTTCCGCGCGTACACAGCTTGATTTTGCACACGCTTTGGACGCATTTGATGCTATGCAGAGCATGGAGTTTAGGGGGTCGCAGTACGCCTCTTGAGCGAGTAGAGCGCCTGTCAAGGTGATGTCGTGCATTGCAGTGAGGACTGCCTGTGTGTCAGTTCCACGACCACTACACTGTGGCTTTGCACTGATGGTGCATGCAGTTCCATACACACCGCCAGGGCTCATTCAGTGGAGTGCACGTGCTTCTTAGTTCACCTGCAGCGTCTTCATTTAACCATCAAGAAAGCCAGTGCTCACAGTGAACCAGCTGCAACATTGTGTCCGCGGCAAGCACCGAGAGCTTCAGTGCTATATTCAATCCACTACGCTTTACCAGCAGCACCTAATTTCAGCAACACATAACTCGCTTCACCACATGCTTACTAGCAAGCACACTCGCTCACCGTACATGCAGGAAATGCGGGTTTCTCCAGTGCAATGCTGGTAAACTTCAACAGCAACCGCCTCATGTACTCACTTTTGAAAACTGCGCACATGCACACTGCTCACCCGCCCCCCCACCCACCCGCCCCACTGTCAGGCCTGCGGCGTCTACCACCTGACCCTCAAGAACACCCTCGAGGGCTGGCCGGAGGGCATAGGCCCGGAGGCGGGGGTCAACGGCGAGCACGACCCCACCGTTACCAACATCCACCTCCACGGCATGCACATCAGCGGCATGGCGCCCGGTGATGACGTCTTTGCAGCCATCGCGGCAGGGGAGGAGCAGGAGTACGTGTACACGGTGCCGTGCGACCACACCGGCGGGACCAACTGGTGAGCCTCGTGCGCGCTTGCCTTTTGTTCATGTTCTCACTTCCGTTGTTCCTTGCGGGTTTTGGTGGCGCTAAATGGCGACGCTCCCGTCGTCAGAGGGGAGTCGGGGTGATTTGTGGGCAGCAGTGCCTTCGCACACGCGCGTCACGCGTGCGCGCACGGTGCATGCGACCAGTATTGCAGGATGGAGAGGCCTTTATTCCTCTCTGGCTCGACTGAGTTGCACTTCTCGAGCTCACATGAAGATGCGTATCTGCACACGCAAGACATCCCTTATCCCCCCCCCCCCCCCCTCCAGACACCGCTAACTCCCCCCCCCCCCCTCCCCCCCACTCCCACCCCGCCCCTTTTGCAGGTACCACCCCCACCACCACGGCATCGTGGCGCTGCAGTCCGGCACGGGCGCCATGGGCATGCTGATCGTGGAGTCCAACCCACGTGAGGCGCAAGACATGCCGCCCGAGATCCAGATGATGCCGGAGCAGTTCATTGTGATTCAGGAGATCGACCCCATCGCGCTGCAGGTGTGTGTGTGCGCGGAATGCTCGTTGTTGTTGCAGTGCCAGAGCAGCGACGGTCCTCTTTGTGAAGTGCGAGGGCACAGAGCCTCACTCTCCGCAGGTGCTGTCAGTTTGTGTGCCGTGGTGTTCCACCCGCTGGACTTCGCAGCAACACCCGTTGTGTGTGCGCTGGCTGCTTGCAATGCGTGAGGTTATCGCAGCATTCAGAGTGCCGACGTTGTGCAGCAGCAGCGCACGTCGTATCCCTGATGCACGGTCAAATGCGCTTATGTTCTGATGCGTCACATCCATTGCGGTCAGCTGCCGTGACTTGCGCATCAACATATGCCGCACTTCAAGTCACACTTGAAGTCATCTCACCCCCCCCCCCCCCTACCCCCCCCCCCCAGACGTACGCCGACGCCGCCAAGGACCAGCTCTTCCAGACGGACATCGCGCAGGCCTTCACGCTCGTCAACGGCTGCGACGCCGGCGACGTCGAGATGACGGTCGAGGCGGGCCAGTGGGTCCGTGTCCACATTCTCAACCACGCCAACGCCTTCAACTCGGCGCTCACCATAAAGGCCGCCGTCGCGGGCGCCGCTCCCGCCGCGCCCGCCGCCGCGCAGTGCGACGTGCTGCTGCTGGGGAAGGACGGCGTCTGGGTCGCCGACGCGCCGCGCGCCGTCCCCGACAACAACATGTTCGTCTCGATTTCCTCGCGCCTCGACATTGCGCTGCGCTGCCCGACCGCAGGCAAGGCGCACACGCTCGCCATGATGCACATCAACGACCCCGCCGCCCCCGAGGCCCCCGTCCCCCTGGTCACCATCACGGTGGTTCCGTCGCTGCGCGACGCCGCCGACGACCTGCCCGCGTGGGGTCCCTGCCGCCCCGCGTACCTGCCCGCCGACATCTCGGCGCTGCCGGAGGTGGTGCCCAAGACGTTGGCGCTGGAGGTGCGCGAGGGCGTCGGCGGCCAGGTCTTCTCCAGCGTCGACAACTACGTGACGGAGATCGGCCTCGGCTTTGCGCAGCAGTGGACGATCCAGGGGTCCGACCTGCACCCTTTCCACGTGAGTAGCTGAGGATGATTTGGGGGGCGCTCTGCAGTTGAACTTGGATTTGTGTACTGTTGAAGTGTGCATGGTTTGACTCTGCCACGGCAGCCCGCACCGACACTGCGTCTGGCCTGTGCATGACCATCATGCAGCGTCAGCCGCTGGCACGCCGCCGCCTTGCACATTTTCTCGGCGACCCTGTAGTCTGCTCAACAGCTTCGCTTGCTACTACTGCGCGATGGCAGAGCAGTAGCCCATGATATCGTGCAGCGCGTCCCGCTGCGCCCTGCATCCCACGCTTTGCTGCCGCTGTCGTCACTGGATGCTCGTCGCGCACAAAAGCAGCGCTCAGCATCACTCATATCATCATCGCTCCGCGCTGCCGTGCCCGCAGATCCACGTCAACCACATGCAGCTGGGCCCCACCATCGGCCCCGCCAACAACTGGCCGGATGTCCCCGGGTGGTTCCAGCCCGGCGACTACATCGACACCATCTCAGCGCTCGGTAACCTCCCCGTCTTCATGCGACCGGAGAGGTGCGTCCGCTTGTACAAGTAGAAGTTCACACTTGAAGTTTACGGTGCGCGCTTTGTCACTTGGCGCATGCGCTGCGCAGTCGGGGACGCGCGCCGCGATGCTTTCTGCTCTGCGCAACCACCTGTGAAGTCCGGCAATGCCGTCTGCTCCTGGCGTGTGTTGCGCCTCGCGCATTTACCCAATCTCTTACCTCCCGCTGTGTGGATGGCACTGCTCAATTGCTAATGCCAGTGCTCAAGACCGCCACACTGCTCAGCTCACTTTCGCATCTTCAGCCGCCGAGCACATACGAATCTCCGCAGTCTGTGCTTGCGCCATTCATCCCTCCCACCTCCCCTCCGCCGTTTTTTACACCCCCCACCCAGCCACCCCCCGTCTAACCCCCTTTTTCGCCGCCATCACCCCCCCCCCTGCGCAGGTTCGTCGGCCCCATGGTCATGCACTGCCACATTGCGCAGCACAGCGACAACGGCGTCATCGGCATCGCCAACATCCTCGGCAACGGCGCGGACGGCGAGGCGCCGCCCACCGTCGTCGATTTCGGCACGTGCCCCGCGGCGCTGCCTGCGTCGACGCCGTACCTGCCGCTGCCCGCCGCCGTGCCGGGCGTCATTCAGGCGGAGAACTTCGACAAGGGCGGCGAGGGCGTCGCGTACCACAACAAGAACGTCGACCGCAACCAGGGCAACGCCGCGCGCCTGGACGCCGCCGTCGAGGTGCGTCACCCCTGCGAACTTCATGTAACTGGTCACTGACTTCAAGTCAATGAGCTTGCAGGAAGCGCTGCGTGTTGCTGAGTCGGCGCGTGTGCGTGCGCAACGCGCGGCGCGCGTTGCTGCGGCTGGTGGCAGCGTGAGGCGTCACGGTGCCCTGCTGTTTGTTGACGGCGCTGCATCTTACAGGCTATATGGTACACACTGCTGCACCCACACTCCGGCTGCACAGAGAGAGAGATAACGCGCGGCCTTTGCTTTGCGCATCGCGACCGCACTCGTGCATCAGCAGCTGTAAAGCCAAGGCTTCAGAGCCTTGCATGACCTGAGACAAAGCACCATGCAGAGGGCTCACCCCCCCCCCCCCCCCCCTGCCACCCTCGCCCTCAGGTCGACACCCTCCCCGCGCTCCAGACGACCTTCGTGGGCCTCATCCGCAGTGGCGAGTGGATGCGCTACAGTGTCAATGTCGCGGCAGCGGCGTACTACCAGATGACGGTCACGGCGGCGACGGCAGCGCCGCTCAACGGTATGGCCTTCACGCTCTGGGTCGACGTCGAGGGGTGCCCCGCGGCCGGCCAGGCCGTCCCCGCGCCCGGCGCGATGGCCGTAAACGTCGCCGACGCCGCGTACGCCGGCACCGGCTCCTACATCGTCTTTGCGCCGTACGTCGTGCAGCAGCCAGTGCAGCTGCCCGCCGGCGCGCACGTGCTCACGCTGTGCTTCGACGCCGGCGACGCCGCCATCAACCTCGACTCGTTCGCGTTCGCGGCGTGCGGCGCGACCGCCGCCGCGTGCGCCGCCGCCATCCCGCCGAACGCGGCGCCGGCGGCGCCGGGCAAGCCGGTGGTGCCGCCCGCCGGCCCGCCCATTGCGCTGGAGGCAGGCGCACCTTGATGCAGCCTGTAGGTAGGTACGCACCCACTCCTCCTGTGGGGGGGGGGGGGGAGGGGGCTGCTGAGAGCTGAGAGCTGCAGCCCCCCCCCCCGCGCGCGCCCCAGTGTATCAGTAATGTGGGCTTGTGCGTCACAGCGCGCGCGCGCGGCTGTGGCAACCTGGGACAAGGCAGCTGCGGCGGTAGGGGCGCCCACAGACGCGTCTGTTACAGTCAGCAGCAAGCCGCGCCGGTGAGGACGGCGGGCTTTAGCAGCGGCGGCGGCGGCGGACGGGGGGGCGCACGCGCAGCGTCGTTCGACCACATGTGCAGCGCGGCCGCACAGTCTTTCTCTCGCTCTTAGCATGGTGTGCTTTCGGCGGCCGAGCGGCGGACGCCGGCAGCGGGGCAGCCCTAGTGACGAGTAGCAAAGGGTAACCCTAACGGACCCTCACTCATCCCCCCCCTTGTAGATTGACCCCCCCCCCCCCTCCTTCATACACGCCTTGTGCGTGCTAACACTTTTATTCATGCTCGTCCCCTCACACTCCCGGTGTGGTGTGAACACAGTTGGTACCCATTTGCGGCCAGCGGGTAGCGCCCCCCCCCCTTCCCTCTGATTCTCAGGGGATGGTCAGTCTTTGCCTGTGTGGTTGAAGCGGCCCCTTGTTGGCCCACCAGTTCATGAGTAATTTTCAATTAGCCCTGTGCAGCGGCTCGACCAGATGTCACTAATAATCAGATTTTGACCTATACTTTGATGGCGCGCCTCTGTCTGTGACCTCTGTTCCTCTGCATGTCATATCTGACACCCGCGCTGCTCAACGCGCCCTGCTTTCCTGTGCACTACTGGCTGGCTACGGTTTGAAGTCTTGCTTGTGACGATTGCAGCATGTCACTCTGCCAGTCCGCGGCCGTAATGCGCACGGTATCGCTGCGCACGCGCTGCGATGGCTTGCAGGCTGGCAATCGATGAGTGCATTCTGGAGTAGTAGCATCATGGCAGTGTTGCGCGTGTACACACGTGTGTGAGGGCACTTGCTCAGAGCCTGTGGCACGAAGGTGCCCACGTTGCACCTATGTCAGGGAGGTTGTCATGGCACGGAGATGTGCCCGCCTTGTTCAAGGTCGGAGCCGCGAATACGCCACGTCCTGCATGGCGCTTTGCTCTGCGCGCAGCCCACAGCAGCCCCGTGTCTTTGGCGTTGAAGTACGGTGTTCTACTTTACGACATCTATTTGGGCGCAGCTCGTCGGACACCCACGCTCATGACACAGCCGGCATGCATCAAAGCCGGCACTTGGTTTGAGTGCAATGTATTGTACAAGCTCGAGAGCCTGTGTGGTTACTCATAGCATATGCTAGCGCGATAAAGTCATCGGTCATCGGTTAGCTTGCATATGCACGATGTCATGCAGGCCTGTGTCGGCACAGGCTATATCAGTGCTCCAGCAAAACGCTTCACAGGATTAGAAAAAGTAGAGTGCAGGGCGTACTCGCTGAAGTTCAGTTTGTGTACTCGTGGACTATGACGCGCCAGGTGGCGACAGCCGGCTGCATGGTGTCTGGTGACCGTGCGCCCTGTTGCAACCCTAACCCAAACCCTAACACTGGCTAGAGCCTACCCCTACACAACTGCTCGCTGCCACAGCTGACGCTTTCATCTGCGCTTGTGATTGCGCCCACAGCTGTTGACGTGTGATGGTATGATGATGCCGCGCGCGCGAAGCACTCGGTGACGCCTGGTACCCCAAGCCTTGGGGCACAAGCACGCGCCGCATCATGGCGCGGGACGCGTCCTGTACATTGCTGAGCCCTGCCCCCACAACAAATGTATGATGGTGCAGCCGCAGGCTGCGGCGTTTCGGTCCCGCAAAACATGCATATGAGTACATCGGTGCAGTGCGCGCGCCGCGCGCGCTCAGTGACTTGTGCGCTGTGCGTGCGAGGTGCGCGTGGAGCACTGCTGTCGTGACGTCACGGCTCAGCAGCAATCCTGCCACTGGCGAGCTATGCAATGGCTGACTGTGTGGCCGCCAGCACCGCCATGCACACTAGCAGTCACGCCAGCCCCCTACGTAGTAGCCCCCCCCCCTCCCCCCCTCCTCCCCCCCCCCCTCACGCTGCGCGCCCTCTCTGGCGTCGCCCCGCGCCACGCCTCTCTCTGCCACATCAAACTGTGACTGCGCGCCGGTCACGCTGCAAGCGCCCTATGGAAAGTAGCGCCGCAGTCTCTCCCCCAGTCCATGCGCGGCACGCGACGCGCCGGCACCGATATCCTTGATCTGCTCAACGACAGCGTGCTCCACGGTCCCATCTGCGCCGCCGCTGCCGCCGCCGCCGCCGCCGCTGCGGCTGCTGTGGCTGCTGGCACTGTCAGAGATCCTGCCGCTGCCGCTACTGCGGCCGTCGCGGCCGCCCCTGCGCTGCCGTGACAGGTCTCGTAACACTGGCAGCGGCCGCCGTGCGCGCACCTGCGCGCGCCGCCGCTGCGCCGCCGCTTCGCGCATGACGGCGCGCGCCGTGGCAGGCTCCAGCGGAAGCTCGGCAGCGAAGGCGGCGGCCCTGCTGCTGTCCCTGCCGCCGCCATCGCCGCCACGCCGCGCAGAGGTCGTGGCCGGCGCCGCAGCAGCAGCGGCGGCGTCGCCGCGTGCGCGGCTGCGATCCCACGCGTGCTGCGCATTGCAGTCGTGCGGCGAGGGTGCGGCGGCAGCACCGGCAGCGCCCTCGGAGGCGCTGCGATCGTTCCGCCACTGGTCGTCTTGGCGGGCACGGTTGAGAGTGAGGGTTTCCTTCCTCACACCTGCGAGTGCGGGGGAAGCCCGGCGCAGTTGCTGAGCGTTGATGTCGCTGCAGTAGGCAGTGCACACAGAGCCCCGCGCGCTGCGGCGCTGTTGCGGCGGCGGAGTAGCCGGAAGCGCATGCTGCTGTTCAACTTAAACTTCAAGTTGAGGTGCGCGCCAGCCACACGCACTAGAAGAAAAATCGTGTGAAGTTGCATTTGGGGAACCAAGGGGTCTGGACCCCCATGCTGGAACGCCCCGTGAATAGCTGGCTCTGTGGCACCAACGTGTAATGCATGCAGTGATGGGTGCTGCGCCGGGTATCAGCAAGGTCAGTGGGGGCACACAGAGAACCGCGCGACCATGGCAGGAGCTGCCCTCTTGCTGAAGCAACTGCAGCAACATAGTCAGCATCAGTGGAGATGGCGCATTTGCCGGCAGCACGCCGCAGTCAGCACGCGTACGAGCGCCATGAGCATAAAGGCGTTTCCGTTCACGCGGTCGCACAGTCTCGGGGTGAGCGTTAGGGCTAGCAAAATTATGGTTAGACACTCAAGCTGCCACACATCATGTACCAGCCTGTCACTGGCAGCGCTGGATTCGAATTCGATGCACGGACAATCGCCGATAGTAACTCGAAACACAGCTCACGTAAATCTTACTCCAACCCTCAACCTGAGCCCTCACCTGCAACCCACGCTGCGGTGCCGCGCGCCACGTTCCGCACGGCGCTCGAGGCGCCCTCGCACAGCTGCGCCATGTTCTCTCCCCATTCCTCCAGATGCTCCGGGAGGGTCTTGTACGCGTCCAAAGCGCCGCTGCCGCCGCTGCGCCCCCCGCTGCTGCTGCTGCTGCTGCTGCTGCTGCTGCTGCTGCTGCTGCTGCTGCCGCTGCTGCTGCCGCTGCTGCCGTCGCGCTTTTCGGCGTTTGAGGGAGAGCGCCACACGTGCGCCAGCGCAGTGCGCGCTCGGTCACTGGTCCTCGCTGGTGGAGCGCTGCGCACGCGAGCCGCCGTGTGCAGTGACGGCGTTGTCACAGCAGTAACGCTTTGTTTGTGCAAGGGCAAGTGGCGTCATTGGCGTGGATCATGGCTTCAAACAAGCCTGTTTCGTTCATGCTCAGCGCGCTGATGCACGTTGCCAAGCATGGCGTCTGTACGTAACATCATGCATGTTGAAGAGGCAAGAAAACCTCATTTATCCTGTGTTTGGCAATGAGTGCAGCACGTCGGCAATGAGGTCAAGATGTCGGACGTCACCTACTAGGGTGCGTTTGAATAGTGTGCCTCCGCCGAGCAGACCCATGGAGAGCTCGTCATCGACATGGGGGCTCGATCTATATCGGATCACGCCACTTGGCCGAAGCTCCTGAAAAAGCCCCTAGCGTCCGGGCAAGCTGTCACGAAACGCGCATCATGGTGCCGGAGGTGTCATTGCTAAATAGCAGTTCAATCTCAACTGCACCTGCCGCTGGACCGTGGACTGCTTCGTCCATGGCGCACGAACCCCAAAACCCCGTTGCTGAGTAGCAACGCCACCAGAAGAAGGGTCAATGTCCGTCGCGGCATATAGCGTCTTTGTGTGGAAGACTTCATGTCGGCGTTCTGGAACTGGTTGTCGCTGCTACTTCCGTGTGTGGGCGGTGTCTGGGGAAGCGGCGTCTGATTAGCTTCACGCCAGGCGTGACTCTCCACTCGGGGTTGAACTTGAAGTGAGGATTGACGCAGCAGTTAGTTAGTCTGCTCATGAGCTTCGCAGCCTGGCATTAATATGATAAACGTTAGCTACAGCGCATTGCAGGTACACAAGCACCTTGGTAACAACCCCCAAGCACGATCGCGATTTGGTTTAAATACATGCTAGGCTTGACGCTCCCAACAACGAATCGAAGCGTGAACATGACATCTCAAACATCGTATCCATGACTCGAGTTTCTCAAGGCAAAAAACATAAAAAGACACAATATATGCACCTGGTGAGCCCGTAAGGCATACATGGATAATGTGTATAGCACCTCCTGAGCGCAATCAGTGCTCAGCATATTCATCGCCCTGACTTCCCCTGATGCTTCTGTTTCTGCATCACAATTGTGTGTTCATCTCACACTTGTAGCAGAGCTGCATTACCTTTGAAACACCAGAGGACAAGTGAGCATGCGTTGTGAGGTGCGGCGGCGCGCTGCACCCACGGCCGCCAGCTCCGCACGCGCATCTACACGGCACTGCAATCTGAGCATTGCCATGGCAACATTGTACTTGGGCGTTGCTCCCAGCACAGGGCACTGTGAAGCAGTCTGCCACCTGAAGTTTGCTGCAACCAACAGGCATCTGCTCATGCGCTGCACACTTTTATCTATGAGCCCGTGTAACTGTACTTGTCTGACATTTCCACTCGGGTGGCTGCCGCAGCGCGCTCCGCTGCACGTCAGCGTGGACGGTGCCGCGGCGGACGGTGCTGCTGCGAGGCACGCATGCGCTCGCATCGGCTGCGCAATGCACCGCTGCTGCGCATCTTTGTGCCATGGACTCCGCCAACCACAGCGGCGCAGCTCCGGAACGGCGCAGCGTCGGTCGGTCAGAGCGCTGCTTCCGCCGCCATACTCCCATCGCTTGCGGTCTCACTGAGTCGACAGGCATGGGGCGGGGCACAGCTGATGCAGCCGATGCCGCTGCGTCGCCGCGGCGCCGCCGCCGCCGCCGCCTCTGTCGCCCCCAATGCTGTTGTAAAGCGCACAGCGGAATCTATTTACAGGTGCTGTCATGAGGTCGGCGCTCGCTGTCGGCAAACGCGCCGCAGCCAATGCTGCGGCGTGCGCCGTCGCTGCTGCCGGAGCGCCTCTGTGCTCACAGTTGCCACGTCTCAGCAGAGAGGCGTGGCGACAGGGCCAAAGGTGGCGGCGCTGCACGTGCAGCCACCGCCGCTGTTGCTGTACATGGCCATGGCGGTGCACTGGCGCGCGAGGCGCCGCAGCCCGTACGCCTCGGCGAACTCGTGAAGCTCGGCGACGTCCACGGCTGCGCCGCTGCCGGTGCCGCCTGCGGCGCCGTCGAGCGATGAATCATGGATCGAAGCAAATTAGAGGCACAGGGGCATGCTGCACTTGCGAGCTGCTGAGAACACGAGCGAGTGAGCTGTGCGGACAACTACCGCTTATGGCGTGCCCAGCTGGGGTGGCTGCAGCACACCATCCCAGAGGATTTGCTGCCAAGTCAAAGAAGTGGTCGGTTGGCCACGACGTGCGGCGTGTCGCACCTCACGGGCAGCGCCTGACGGCCACGCATGCAGCAGAGAGCAGATTGCTCATACACATGCTCACACACACATCACGTGTTTATACGTCTATATATGTAGTCACAGGCGTATGCAATGTTGGCGCGTGCAGGATGTGAACCTGCAACCTGCAGATCATGAGCCAGCAAATCTTACTTTGGTCTATCATCCTAAGCATTGTCGCGGTCTCAGCAAGCACGCATCAACAGCACTTCAGTACCAAAACCCAGCATATACCTGGAGAGCCGGAACCGGCAGCGGCGGCGTGCGCGACGAGCGCGCGCTCGCACGCGGCGACCAGGTCCTCCATGCCCGCCGCCGCCGCCGCCGTGACGACTGCCGCCAGCGCCGCGCCGTCGCGCGCCAGCGCCGGCGGCACGCGCGGCGCGCCCGAGCACGCGTGCCGCAGCAGCACCGCAAACAGGCGCGCATCGCACAGGCCGTCTTCGACGAAGCCGCTGAGGTCGATGAGCGGCAGCGCGGCGGCGGCGGCGGGCGCGGCGGGCGCGGCGGCGGCGCGCGGCGCGGCGGCGGCGGCGGCGCGCGACTCGGCAAAGGCGCCGCAGAGCAGCGCGCGGAAGTACTCGAAGCGGCAGAGCAGCGGCTTGTGCGCGGGGAAGGTGACGGCGCCATCGGGGCCTGCGGCACCCCAGAGGGGGAAAAAGGGGGTCAGGGAGGCGAGGGGGGAAGGGGGGGTGACATGGCCGCACGTGCGTAAGGCAGTGCAGCACGGCACGTCTGAGGCGTGTGATGAGTGCCAATGACAACTCAAGCTTACAGCACGCTGACCTGCAAGGAAAGGCGTGCTCGGTGCGTGCAGGTGCGAGGCTACGGGCAAACGTGACCAGTTTTCACTCAGATGGCAACGGATGAGCGGGCGCAGAGCTCGACGCAGCCAGGACTCGCAGCGGCGGAGGTGCAGCGGTGCACGCTGTTCTGCCGTGCGCAGGCGCCACGCGTGTGCCATGTAAGCTCAGCGCACATTCGTGTGCGCGTACTCAGCCACGATGCCTACCTACCCCTCACTACGCAGCGCTGCTCAGCGCCATCCCGCCCTGTCCTTCGCTAGAATGGCGACGGACAGGAAACCACCGCGTACGCGCCGAGGGCGCAATGACATGATGGTACCCATGTAATACCAAATGCATAACCTCTGGCTTGATGCATACCTTCGAGCTTGAGGCAGAGGTCGGCGTGCTTCCAGGAGTCCACCAGGCCCTCGAGGTCCGCGTGGAGCGTGCTCTCCGGCACCTGCGGCAGTGCTCAGGCAGGAAAACATATGAGCGCTTCGATGCCACATGTTAAAACAAGGCCTCTCTGGGCAAGCAGAACGGCGCCGTGCAAGCAGCTGTGCACCGCACACCACCAGGTCCATGCAAGATTGATCATTGTTCAAGTGCAGGCAAGGCGGGTGGCGCTCCCACTTGTCAGTGCTCAGCACGCCCCACGCAATGCTTCCACGAGTGTAGGGGAGTCACATGTAGAGGAGCAGCAGCAGCGTGCAGCACGCAGGCGGGAAAACACGTGCTGCTAAGCGCTTCGCCGCTGCACGTAGAGTAGCAGCGGCAAAACGTGCAAGGACTTCACAGCTTGCCGTCATTATCGCCGGTGGCGTATGCCTGCCGACGCAAGGCGTGCAATTCTGCTTCCGCCTTTGCACGATGCATATGACGCTGTCCACAAAGCTGCACAATGCACGTTTGCAGTCAATGAGGCAGCACTCATCCACCCAGTGCTTCCGACCACGATGAGGAAATGGGTAAAGTCGTGTGTGCGCGTCAGCGCCGAGACCGGTGGGCGCGCGGCATATGCTGCTTGAAAGCCTACTTAGTGTATGCTCCAGAGGCAGCATCGCTCAGAGCACGGACGCAGGTCGGCCGGCGCTGGTGGTAGCGCGCACGTCGGACCAGTCTTCAGTTAGTGTACTCAGAAGTACAGAAGATACCACTTGGCACTTTAGAGGCAGCAGCTCTCAGAGCACAGAAAAGCAGGGGGGCGCGCACCGTCACGTCGGCGCCGAGGTTGACGAACGTGTCAAACCAGTCCTCAAGAAGTTTCCAGAAAACACTACTTTACGCTTTAAAGTAGCAGCGCTAAGCTCAGAGCGCAGAAAAAAAGGGGCGCGTACCGTCACGTCGGCGCCGGGGTTGGCGCGCGCGTCGAACCAGTTGCGCCGTGCGCGCCACGTCTGGCAGCCTTTCAGTAGTTCACAAGAAAAAGCCTACTTTACGCTGCAGAAGCAGCAGCGCTCATACCACAGAAGCGGGGCGCACGCACCGTCACGTCAGCGCCGGGGTTGGCGCGCGCGTCGAACCAGTCGCGCCGCGCGCGCCACGTCTGGCGCTTCGCGCACAGCGCTGCAAGCCGCGGCAGCCGCAGCGCCTGCGCCAAGCGCCCCAGCGCCGTCAGGTCGTCGTCGTCCGCGCATTTGAGCCTGAGTTGGGGGAGGGGGGGGGGGGGGAGGAAGGAGAGGGGCGGGGGGGGGTCGGGAGGGGTGGGGGGGGGGGATTGGGGGCTTTGCTCGACTGCGCTGCGAGAGGCGTCGGCATTGATGCGTAGGATGATGGGGCCCTGAGGCCTTGTGCATGCTGCGCAGTGCGTGCTGCGACAATGAGCGGCCCTGCCGGATCGTGCACGCTGACAAGCGGCGCTTTGCTGCAGATGATCTGCTCTTAAGTTTGCAGCGAATGCAGCAGAACTTCAAGTTGAGGTAGCCATCAGGCCTCATCGCTGAGGGAGGCGCCAGAGCCCCACCTTCAATCACCATTCCCTGCCCTTATCCATTTGGGGGTCTGAATTGCCATCGCCTACAGTGACTACTTGGGCAGCTCGCAGTGTCTATTACTCACATGTCCTGACGATTACCGCTGCGCTGCAGTGAGGGGAAGTGGAAGGCTGCTGAAACAGCAGGCACTAATTGCACCTTCCGCTTTCATGCATGCAGTAGCTAGAGGCAAGCCAAAGCTCTGTGCCATGCCATATGACATATGTGAGCATGTGAATTCAAGCACTCAGTGAAAATTATCTAGGAGTATGTACACGTACATATATGAAAGCCGGAAGCTGCCCTTTTCCTGCCAAAAGCGCTGGTCACAAGAGCTGCTGTACCCGCCTTGCTGTACCAGCCATAACGTGCGATTGAAATCAGTGCGCAGTGCCCCCCCTCCCCCCCCTGCCACTACAACCGACCCATGCACAAAACGCGAGGCGGCGCACAGCCACGTCAAAGCTGCGCCACCCGTATCTGTCAATTGATGTAATCGCAGGCCACAAACGCATGCAGCCCGCCTCTGCTCTGCGCCTCCGCGCGTCCATTGCCGCAGCAGCGCTCACCCACCTGTCAGTGTAGAGGTACGTCACGAGCGCCAGCAGGACGGCTGCATTGAGATCAGGGTGCTCGTCGGCGTGAAGCTCCGCGGTGGGCAGTCCGGGCAGGCCTGCGGGCGGCGGTCGGCGACCGCGTCTTAGGGCTAGAGTTAGGCTTAGGCTCAGGCAGGGGTCAGCGGCGCGGCGGCGGCGGCGCCAAGAGGCGCAGGGCGCCGCGCAGCAACGGCGGCAGTGGCGGCGGCGGCAGCAGCAGCGGCGGCAGCAGCAGTGCTATAACAAAGATACGAGCGGACAGCACTGCGTCGCCTAGCATGCATGCGGAAATGTGCAGACGGTGACAGCGTTAAAACGTCCTCAGGGGGCAAGAAAAGCCGTCAACAGTGCGGCGGGCCTGGGGGGGTCGCTAGGGCGAGGGTCCGGGACGGGGGTAGGGTCAGGATCAGGGACAGGGTTAGGTTAGGGTTAGAGTCAGGGCGCCGCAGCGGCAGCTTCAGGAGGGCGCCGAGCACATGCTGAGCGGTGTGGCTGTTGGTGTTCTTTAGCTAGCCCCACCTGTCCTCCAGAATCCCCACACAACAGGCCTCACGCAATGCAAATGCTGTTGGCTGCGTTTGTGGCAGCGGTGGGCGCTGTGCAGCTGCGCCACAACCTGCGCGCGACAATAACAATTAATGTATGCCTACCCCTTGTGTATGCATGGACTCGCCTGGGCACGTGTCATCGAGCTGCACTTCTGTGTGCACAAACCCCAACCCTAACACTTAACCCCTAACCCTACCCCAGAGCCTTTGCACCAACCCTCACCCAAACGCTACCAACCTCTCACCCTAACCCAAGAGCTGCCCCAGTATGCGCAATTGCGTGCGTGTTGACGGCCGCGGCAGCATTCCCACCCACAGGCGGACAGCCCTAACCTTAACTTATCCCCAAACTAGCCCTGACCCCACCCTCAACCTTCAGACTACCCACTCACACCCCTTATTCTAACCCCAGCGCACTCGCATTCGCTCGCGTGCTCCCTGGCCGCCGCAGTTACATTCCCAACCCACCACGGGGCAGCCCTGCCCAAACTATAAGCGAATCATCATTAACCCTCACTACGAGCGAATCACCATTAACCCTGACCCTACCCCTTGTCCTAATCGCAGCGCACTCGCCTTCGCTCGCTTGCGCCCTGGCCGCCGCGGCGATGTTTCCGTCCAGCCGCGGGCAGCGTGCCGCCACGACGCACCTGCCGTCGTTGCAGCGGCACGACAGGCAGCAGCGGCGGCAGCGGCGGGATTATTGCTCGAGGTCAGCGTTTGCGGCAGCTGAGGCAGCGCTCAGCAGCAGTGGCATCAGCGCTCGGCTGCGCATCAGCATCAGCTGCGGCAGCGCTCAACAGCAGTGATGGCAGTGCTCAAACTGAGGCAGCGCTCAACAGCAGCGGCGTCAGTGCTTGAGATGGAAGCAGCACCAACTGAGGCAGCGCTCAATGGCAGCGGCGTCAGCGCTCAGGATAGCATCAGCGTCGCGGCAGCGGAGGCAGGCACCTCGCGTGAGTCCCGACAGTACAACCAGAAAAGAGTACAGCATGATCTGCAGTACATGACGCTGCTGACCGGCAAGGAGCACCGGTAGCAGTACGTGTACACATTGATCATGTCATTGCCGTCAAAGTGCAGCAGCGGCGGCAGTCGAGCGGCACGCATCTGCGAGCCGAGCGCTGCCGATGCTAGAACCTGAACTTATGCAGCTGATACATAGTTGAGTTAAAGCACCATAGCTCATGCATCACACGTGTTCATGAACCACATCGCCGCCCGGAGGCGCCGCAGCCGCTGCCTCCAGCAACCACCGCCAGCGCGCCTGCGGAGCGAAGCTCTGTATCGAGCGCTGCTGCTAATGTACTTCACGCCATATCCCTCAAACATACAGTTGCAGTGCGGCACAGCACATGTCGCTCTGGGTCGCGTTCGACACCTCACCATCGCCGCCGCCAACGACGACGATTGCGAGGCGCGCGTCCGCGTGTGTGACCTGAGCCCTGCGACTCAGCAGTTACACCTCAAACAGTTACACAACAGTTACACCTACTTGCTGCTGCACGGCACAGCGCACACCGCGCCGCGTCCGCCACCTGCGCATGATCGCGAGGCGCGCGCCTGCGAGCTGAGCCGTGTGCTGCTGCGCTCTCGGAACACAAAAAGGTACACAAACACTGACGATGCACGGCACAGCGTTCGGCACCTGTGCACAAAGACCACGTCGCCATCGCCGCCGTCGCCGCAGTCGTCATTGTCATCGCCGCCGCCGACGACGATCGCGAGGCGCGCATCCGCGAGCTGAGCGTTGTTGACAAGGGGCGCGAGCGCCCCCCTGCCGAGCGGCGCGCCGTCGAGAGGGTCCGCAATGGCGACGGCATGGCGCATGCCGGCGCTCACGTGGCGGACGCCCGTGAGGCCGAGGACGCGCGCGGGGGATGGAGAGACGCGTGACGGTCCGCCTGGGGGGGGGAGGGGGGGGAGGGATCAGGGGGGGGGCGGGGGGGGGGGATCAGGCATGAAGGCGGTTGAAGGGGGGGATCAGGCACGAAGGCTGTTGCAGGGGGGACCAGCATGAAGGCCGTTGATGGTCATGGGGGGGGGGGGGGCAGGCACGAAGGCGGTTGATGAGCATTCCCGGGTGACGAGGCGGGGAAGGGGGGGGTCCATTTGCAGGTGGTTCCAGGCCCGACAAAGTGTCATTCCGACAGCAAGATGGTGCACTCGTGCTAAATGGCGTTTGAGGAACTTATTGCGTGCATTCACCGGGGCGGGCGGTTAAACGCTTGTGAAGCCACTCGCAAGCGTAACAGGGGAAGGAGTAAGTGGCGGGTCTGCAGGGGGGACGGAGAGAGCGAGGGTGCGCTCGGGTCCATTCATTGTACTGGCTGACGGTGGCAATGCAGCTTCAGGCCGTACATCTGCCTGCGCGCTTCGCACACTGTGCCCAAAGTCGATGGCGGCACACACAGCGCAGAGGGGCAGGACAGCTGCTTTACGAGTGCTGAAGTGCATCAGGGGTGTGCGCGTTTGCAGGGCACAGGAGGGCACGCGGACGTATGTACGCCGTAACACTAATCCTAACTCTCACCATAACCCTGAGCCCAAGGGGACGCGTATGCGAGTGCGGGGCACAGCCAACCCTAACCCTAGGGCGCGGCCATGAGGCTTCGCAATGGTGTCTAGGGTCGAAGCATTGGTGGGTGACAAAGCGCATGTGGGGTGGAGGCGTGGACGAGGGTTACAGGTTCAAGGTTGAAAACTCAAAACTGTAGTTGAAATGAAAGTTGAAGACTGGAGTTGAGGTTAAAACAGCCTCGCACCAGCAGGCAGCCAGCCTGCAAGCACGCAGCGCACACGTATCGCGAAGCTCGAGTCACGTGTACGCGCCCCCCTCTGCCAAGTTGAAACTTCAACAGAGGTGACGCTCAGCAAGCTGCCTCTCACCTCCCAGCACGTAGTGGCCGTTCCACCCCCAGCTGTAGAGCGTGCGGTCGGTGGTGATGCCCTGGTGGCCAAAGCAACAAGCAGCGGGGTGCAGCACGATGCGATTCAATGAGTCAATGAGTCAATGAGTCAGCGAAGTCAGAGCAAGGCATGGTTGGTGCGAGCGAATGCGCCCGGGCAACCTGTGGGTGGATCACGCAAGTGCAATCGGCAGCGCCTGAAGAGTGCCAGGAGCAAGCCCTGAGGCTAGGAGCCTAGTGAGGGCTTGATGTTCTCATTGACCCTGGTACACAAACGCCGCATAGACTTTAGTCAAGGTTAGCACTGGACATGAGATGAGGGCGACCTTCACATGACGCAGCGAGAGCACTCACTTCAAATTTGAAGTAGCAGCGCGCGCGGCCCAAAACGGTCACGGTCACGGGGACTGCCGTCGCCGCTGCTGTTCCAGCGCCGACGTTGACACCGCCCGGTCCGACCCCAGGCCACAGTGTGTTGGCCTGCGCTCGCACCGGCCGCCCCCTCTCTAACCCTAGCCCTAATCCTAAGTGCAGTGCGCCACCTACATAGCTGATTCAGACCGCTCGCCAGGGTGAAAGTTGCACACACACGCTCAAGCAGCCGCACAGGCTGCTGTCGTGGCTGCAGTTCCAGCGCCGATGCTGACGTGGCCCGACCTAAGCCACTGTGTGTTGCCTGCTCTCACACCGCGCGCCCCCTCTCGCCTGGCCCTAAGGTACACTGCGCCGCCTGACTGCTTCAGATCATGCACCATTGGACGGATTCAGAATCATCCCCTCACCAGCGTGAAGTTGGCGCCGCACGCGATGGCGGCGATGCGCACGCCGCCGAGGCCGGGCACGCGGCGCGGGCGGTAGTAGTAGAAGGGGTCGCGCGCAGCGGCGGCGCACGCGCGGCTGCCGCGGTACGTGTCGTCTGCGGCGCGGCAGCAGCGGCGGCGGAGCACCAGCCATCAGGGTGTGACGACTGAAAGATAGGGTATGGGAGGCGGGTGGAGGGCAGTGGCAGTGGCAACGGCGGCGGAAGGGGCAACAGATGGAGGTTATGGCAGGTGACGGTGCAGGGACATGGGCGCGACATGCTGCCCCATGCAGAGGTTTGCAAAGGCTCAAGACCGAAAGTGCTGCGAGTGACGGCAGAACAATTGCGAGACTCAAGGGGCCAGCACACCGGCAGCAGCAGCGGCAGCAGCAGCAGCGGCTGCTGCAGCAGCTGCAGCACCAGCAGCACCGGCGGCAGCAGCAGCAGCACAGCTGCAGCGGCACTCTTGAGTGCGCAGCGACTTTAAGGCGGTGCTCGCAGCAGCCAGGAGCGCTGGCGCTGCATGCAGCAGTTCGGACAAAACTCACAAAAAGTGACGATGGGGCACGCATACCAGGTCACACTGCAGTCGGCTGTATATTGCAGTCCATTTACAGGGTGTGCGATGACAAGGACGGCAAGAAAAAATGCGGAGACCTGGGACCCTATTGCACAACAGGTCAAATCCTCAGTTGGGAGGTCGTTCCGACTGCCTGCGTCGCATCACCCATTGTTGCAAAACGGCGCTTTGTGCTTGACTGCTATGTGCAGTCGTCGCGCCGCAGGGAGAAATAATACCCCCAACTTCAAGTTCATTACTTGACGTTCGTTGGCCGCGCCGCACGCACGTGCGCCGCGTCCTCTTTTGACAAGCGGCTAGTGTGCTGCACACGAGGGGGGACGCAGGCGTGACGGCATAGCAGAAAGATTGTCGTACCGTCATTGCCGTGCTGATTGTACTCGGAGTGGCCCCAGCCGTAGACGGCGCCGTCCGCGGTGACGGCGACATTGTGGTTGGTGCCGCACGCAATGTCCACGATCACAGGCGCTGCAAACGGAGGGGGATTGGGGGGGGAGGGGGGGGGGGGGGGGGGGCAGTAGGGGAGTGTACAAAGGTGATCGGCAGGAGTAGGAGTCGGTGGACTATGTTTACGTGGCAAACGTGTGATGTATCATCGTGGCACCCGCTATATACGCGACAACGAGCAACTGTGAGCACAACTGGGGGGGGGGGGGGGGGGGGGGCAGTGAGATTTGCACCATGCACGTTTGCGGAGGCATTAAGGTCGTAAATCGCGTGATGACCAAAAGCTGTGGTTTATTTCAGCAATCCTTACCCTAGGCCCTGGCGTCAACCACAAAGGCAGCGTGTTATTGCTGTGGAGGCGAGGAGTCTTACACTTCAACGTTGCAGTTGTGGGGGTACAGGCAGCAGAGACTGCATTTCTTAGACCACCACACGTTTTTTCTGCGGTAGCGCTGCTGGAGTGCAAGTGTACTGCTGTACTGCCTCTGACCGTACACATGCATCAGCTTTGCTACGTGTTCGCTACTGCGGCGCTGCGCATGCACTGCAACCATGCATGCATCAGCAGGTGGCTCTCTGGGTGTCGATCAAAAAACGTGTCCATAGTGACTTGTGTTCGATGGACGTGCAGCAACAGACTCTGGCTCTTGCCACTAGCCTCAATATAGCAGCCTCAGTCCAGTAGATAACTTCATCAAGCTTTGGTCAAGGATCAAACACTGTCTAGCTGTGCCCTGGCCTCATGTTGGTGCCAGGGTCGGTTCACCTAGAAGCCCCCTCCCCCCCCCCACACACACAAACGCACTCAAGCCAACACCGCTTCAAGTCACAAGCAGCCACGTGCCAGGCGCACATAATCGAACCGGCCACTCTAGGGCAAGGGTTATTAAGCGTGAGCACAAGCCCCTGCCCTAGGGCTAGAGTTACCCAAGCTGTGGCTGACTTCAACGACCCCTATGCTAGGCCCCAACGGCAACTACTGCAGGCAGAAAATCATTGCTGCGCGGAGGCGAGGACTCTTTCGCTTCAACATTGCAGTTATGGGCACCTTCTCTGGCATCGTCAGCGTCGTCGTCTGCCACCAGCTCTATCTTGCAGGGCCGCAACCTGCTGCGGCCAATGCCATAGATGCCGATGCCCAGTTGGCCGAGGTTGCCGTTGCCCCATCCGTAGAGCGCTGTCGCCGCCGGCGCTGAGCGATGCTGACTGTCGCCAGCAGCAGCAGCAGCTGCGTGGCGCGCGCCCTCCGCCACGCGCGCGATGACGTGCTGCGCGCGGCGCGTTTGATCGGTGATGACAGTCAGCGCGCATGTCGAGGCTCATACGGTATGTACGTCGCATCGAGAGGTGCGTATTTGACCGGCGCTGCTGCCGGCGCTGAGCGGTGCTGACTGTCGCGAGCAGCGGCAGCAGCGGCGCGGCGCGCGCACTCCGCGACGCGCGAGATGACGTGCTGCGTGCGCGCGGCGCGGTTGAGCGGTGATGCCGGTCAGCGCGCCTACCAAGGCTCATACGGTATTTGGATCACATCGGTATGACCGGCGCTGCCGCTGCCGCTACGCGATCATGACAAGATGGGTCACACAGTTGTACGAGCCAGAAGTAGGGTTAGGTTAGGGGCTAGGCTTAGGACTGGGGAGCAGCACGAACTGGCGACAGCAGCAGCGGCGCGCGCGCCGCGGAGGGCGCGCGCAATTCACGTGTCGTGCGCCTTGACGTCAAAGAGCTCTTGAAAGCGATCTGTGATCACAAAGTAACGGAAATCATCGTTCATTGCTGAAGCCGCCAAGGAGCCCACCGAGCTGCGCGGCGACCGACATCGTGCGAGGATGCTTGCGCCAGCGGCGGGGGGCGCTGCCAGCAGGTGAGCGCTGCCGCGGGTCGTGTCACGCTTCAGGGTACGTAGGTGAGGTAGGTATGTATGATACCGCTGTGTTCTCGCGACAAGAACATTACACGATTGGGCGCCTGCACGGCGGGCGGGTGCGCAAGCGTGCAGCCGCGCCCCTGCTGCCCGCACGCCACCTGCAGCGGTAGCTTCTGAGGGAGCTGCTGATGCGCGCTTGCGCTCAAGTCACGTCGCGGGACTCGAATGGCGTATCTTTTTGAGATGCTCACAACAGATACACGTGGGGTATGGCATGCGCGTGTGCGCACAACGCAATCACCTGCATCAGCCATGTCCACAAAGCAGCTGAGGACTCCCGCAAGCCAACATCACATTCTCATGTGAAGCTCAACATACAGTTGAAGAAGGGGCTAGGTGGAATCCTGCCGCAATCCCCGACTTCACGATGCACAGGAGATGCCGGAACACCATAGGATCGCCGTTGGTGTTGACAACTTCGAGGCGCACAAGAGATGGCGGAACACCATGTGGTTGTAAAGAGGACAGATTTTGTTGACACTAACATCAGTAAAGATAAACGGCATTCACCCACCTGCTGCCCGCACGCCACCTGCATCACCCTGTGAGGCTCCAGCGCCTTGACCATCTGGAAAGACGGCATGTTCATGCGGTGCCCGAGGCCTGCGGGCAGCGACAGACAACGCATTACCGGGTCAGCACTCGAAGGCACACGAGTCCTTCAAAAAGCAATGATTGTAGATACCTGCAAGACCGGCGCGGGCGGGGAAAGAGAGCTGGTTGCATGCGCGCAATGGCGGCTGTCGCGGCGATGACGTCTTGAAGTCGCGTACGACCCGCCCTATCGCTTCCGCACACGCGCTCGCGTGTTCACTCACTGCAGCGGCAGCGCCGCCGCCGCCGCCGCTGCCGCCGTCACAGCCTGCGCCCATGATTCTGTGTACAGTACTCAACGCATGCATACACTGGAAGCATTGCATGACATGCTATAGCCATGTTTTGGTGACACTCTGTTCAAACATACCCACCGCGTCCACCCACCTAGCTGGCCGCGGTCGTTGTAGCCGCACATGAAGAGGCGCCCGTCCGTGGTCACCGCCGCCGTGAAGCCGTAGCCCGCGGCGGCGGCCGCGACGTGCAGGCCGCGCAGGCTACGCGCCGGCGCCGCGACGGCGCGCGGCGCTGCCGCCGCGCCCATGCGCGACATGCCCTCCACGGCGTGCTCGCTCGCAGCGGCGCCGCCGCCGCTGCCGCCGCCGGCAGCGGGGTCCGCCTGCTCGCTCTCCGTCGCCGTCAGCCACTGCGGCGGCACGTCACAGTTGTGGCAGGTGTGTATGAAGTCAAGGCTGAAATGCAAGAAACCCAAGTACCTCATGCTGCACACCTCTCAAGCAGGGGAGGGGGAGTGCGACGTAACAGCAACTTCAGCGCGTTGAGCAGCAATGAACTGCGGCGGGCGCTTTGTGCGTGAAAAGCAGGAATGCGCGCGGCTGAACTTGCAACGTGCACAGTGCCATTGCGCACGCCGCCAAAGAGTGGTGCCGCCGGCGCCGCGTGCTGAATCAGCAATTGCACTGCGGTGCCCAGCGGCGATTGGCACCGTGCGCGTGGTGTCAAAGTCCACCTCGCAGCTGTGCTGATGCGGCATTTGCACGGCAGTGCCCGGCGCCGCCCATGCGCTCTGATTGCGCGCCAGAGCTTCTCCTCACAGCCGTCTCGTGGCAGCGGCACGGCGACCTCGCGCGCTCACCATGCGCAGCGACTCCTCGTGCCAGCGCTGCGCGACGTCGTGGACGGGAACGCCCACGAGCATGCCCGTCGCCACCGCGTGAACGCCGCCGCCGCCGCCCGCGCCTGCCGCATCGGGGTCTTCAGCGTCGTCATCATCGTCGTGCACGAGGCCCCACTGGTACAGCGCTCCCGAGGCGGTGACGGCGACGCTGTGGAAGGCGCCCGCTGCTAGCTGCACGACGTCGCAGTCTTCAAGGCCGAGGACGGGCAGCGGGGCCTCGGAGCTGCGCCAGGCTGCCGTCCCCAGCTGCCCCTCCTTGCCGCGCCCCAGCGCGAAGACCTGCGCAGCGTGCACGTTTTCGGCAGCGGCCTCAGGCACCTCGCATGCTTTTGGTGGTACAGTAGGTGAAACACGCCGCTGAATTGTGACCTCGTTCTCGCTTGCAAGATGACTCATGGCGTGCTTCTGGCTTTCATACGGTGGCGTAGGGATCAAGGACTTCCTTGCTAGTCGCATTATGCAATATGCTGCACTGATCAGATGGTGCAAGACAGGATCCAGGAGGCACCGGGAAGGCGGTTCGCACTGTAGCATGTGCTCTGAACCTCGCTGACGCAAAACAGATGGGCCATGTCGAATTCGACCGTGCAGCGTCATGCGCAATCAAACAAGCGTGCCGCACCTGTCCCTTCTCCGTAAGGCACAGCGTATGCTGGTCGCCTGCTTCTACAATGCAAGCTTCCTCCAGCACATCAGAGACGAGCCGTGGTGTCTTTACGCACTCGACGTCTCGGTGTAGACGGGTAACCGGCCCCGCCTCGCCATCTCCATTGAATCCCCAGGCATACAACGCCATTCCGGCTGCTGTATGTAGCAAGCTCTCAGTCGCAGCGGACCCGCGGACCCCTGAGAACGGCGTTCGGATCGAGGAAAGATCCTGAACCGTCATTGGGGGTAACCGGTGGCTTAGCTAGGTAGCCGTCACTTATATGCAGGCATGCGCATATTCCGCACCTGCCTAATCTGGACCATAGATGCATGCACATGTGCAACGCATCCCCAGTCGAAGTCCAAATGCTGTTTCTGCAGCTCTGATGTGATGTTGGATGACTTGCAAAATGCGACCTGGTTGAATACAGTCTTGCACATGGGTGCCAAAGAAGCACGGATTACAGCAACCTAACTTGATAACAGTGATGTCGTGCCAGAGTCAAGTGTGACACCTTGTTCAGAAACTGCTACATAGATACAACTTGGAGGCACAAAGGAGCAGATCACGGAAACTCAAAATCTAACTCAAAACATGAATAGAGTCAAAAGTGTTGGCACCAGGCTCAAAAAGCCACTTGCTTTTTTTTTGTCCAACCAATACTCATGCATTGACGAAAAGGCATTGCATGAAGACCAAGACCCTCATCAAGTACAGCAAACATGGCAGCGGCGGCGTGTCAGCCGCTCTTGCCCTTCTTTTTCTTATGTTTTTTGCTGCCGTCCTTGGCGTGCTTTTTCTGCTTCTTCGCCTCCCCGTCGTCCACCGCCATGCCCTCGATGGCCGCTACTACCCTGTCGTCCTCCTCCTGCTGCGCTTTTTTCAGTGCAGCCTTTTCCGCCGCCGCCGCCGGCGCGGCGGCGGCGCTGCTGCTGCTGCTGCTGCCGACGTTGGCGCTCGCTGCAGCGGCGCCCGCCGGCGCCTCGCCGCGTAAGAAGCGCGCTGCCACTGCGGGCTCGTCGTCCGTGTGCCACAGCGCGACCTGCAGCAGCAGCAGCCATGGCGTGCGCAAAGGCAGGCACGGCGTCACATGGCAGCTGCAGATATGTCTTGTCTCATGCGCTTGCTTGCTGTACTAGTGTGCAAGCTGCAGCCCGCTCGCCACTTTCTGAGCTGGAACTGAATCAAGGCGTTCGCCGGTGCGTGCAAGTCTTGCAGGCGCAGGCGCCGCCTCCAGCAGCCCACCCTCACGCTAATCCTAGACCAAACCCAAGCCCTCAGCAGGACCTCACGCAGCAGCGGTGGTTATCTCGCGCCGCTGGTGGTGGCCAGGAGCGCCTGCAACGGCGTGTATCAAGTCACATATAATGGCAGGCACATGCCTCTGCGCCTGATCACATTGCAGGCCAACCTAGCAGCAGTCCATGAGGAGTGCTCAACGCTTCAAGACAACGACGCAAAGAGCAGCGCAGCAAGCCCACTGCGCGGCGCAGCGCACGGCAATGCAGCGACACGCACAAAACTAATGCAGCGCCGCAGCCGAGCGTGCACAGGTAACGGGCGTGGCAGCGGCAGCGGCGGCGCACCTGCCCCTTGCTGCCGCCCGTCGCCAGCAGAAACGGCGTCCCCGGGTAGAACGACACGGCAAACAGGCGCCCCACCGCCATGGGCTTGGCCGCGAGCAGCACGGGCATCGCCGCGCCGCCCGCCGCCGACGCGTCCCACAGCCGCACCGTCTTGTCCTCGCTCGCCGTCGCCAGCAGGCCGCGGTGGTGCGGCGACGCACTGAGCCCCGCGACGCCCTCGCCGTGCGCGGCGAAGCGGAAGAGCGGCGGCGCTCCGACCTGCGGCGTGGTGGCGGCAGCGCTCGACGGCATGAGCGCGGCATTATTATAGCAGGCGGCGGCGCCGACAAGACGGCGATGTGACGAAGTCGGAGGCATATATGAGGTAGCAGCGGCGGCGGCGGCAGCAGTGCGCCACGGCGGAAGCTCAGCGGCGTGTGCTGAAGGAAGGATGGCGAGCGTTGATAGTAGGCGTGGAATGTGTACGCTCAGCGACATGTGTGAGGAGGACGAAGGGGAGTGTTTGTCGCAACAGCGGCACAAAGACATGTGTGGCGCACAGGTCGCATTGCTGCATGTTTGCACCGTACGCCTCGTGGCGCGCAGCAGACCTCTGAGCAGCGACGACCTCTCAACAGCGGCGGCGCTTGCAAACGTGCAGCGGCCGAAATTGTGGCTGCACGAGCACGTACAGATGCGAGCGCGCTGCGAAGCGCGACAGCACCGGCATGGTTGCGGCGGCGCCCTGATTCCATCGCGGACAGCCGCTGTTGCAGACAGCAGAGCATGGTTGCCATGCGGCACATGCGCCCCTCAAAAGCTAATGTTGCAATATACCACCTGCAGACACGGTGGCCGCTGTCGCGACGTTGTTGAGGCTGAGTGACCAGCTCTGTCGCTGCGCACGACAGTTCTTGTACAACAGCGCTCAGCAAGTACGCTGTTCGCGAGACCCACGTTCCCATGCGAGATGCGCATCCAAAACCCTGGGTCCAACGGCAGGTGCCCGGCCCCCTCCCCCCTTTCTGTGCGCCCCCCCCCCCCCCCCCCCCCCCCCCCGCAGCGGCGCTCACCTTCCGCACGTCCCAGCACGCGACCGCGCCGTCCTCCGTCCCCGCCATCAGCCGCGAGCCGTCGTGCGGGTCCCAGATCAGGCACTCCGGGTCCGCGCCGAGCGGCAGCAGCGCCGCTGCCGCCGCGGCGCGCACGTCGAGGATCGCCAGCTTGCCGTCGTACGCCGCGCTCGCGAGCACTGCCGCCTCCGTCGCGTGCCACGCGACGCTCTGGACCTTGTCCGAGTGATGCGTCAGCGTGGCGCTGCACATCTGCGGTAGGGCGGGTGGTGGCGGTGGTGGTGGTGTGTGGGGGGGGGGGGTTCAGCACTCGCGAGGCGCGCGCAGATTGAGCGATGCCAACATACCCGATGGCATTGCAGTCATCAAGAGCAGCTTGTTGATAGTGCTCTATGCATTCGGCGGTCAGGCGCCTTGGTCCCAGCTGACCGTGCCAGGATGCGTGCAAGTGCGCGCTTGTTTGCGCTGGCGGTGCACGCTTGCAGCGGCATGCGCGCAAGTGCCGCGCGACGGCAGCGCCGCGGCGGCGCTCCAGCCGGCAACTGTGTTGCACGAGCGCTGGTGCCTCCGCCGCATGTCCCGCAGCAGTTTGTGTCCATACCAAAGCTGGCGGCAGCGATACACAAGCACCCAGGTGCTGGCAAGTGCGCTGCGCGCAATTGGGCAGCAGTTCCACATGTGCCTGTCAGGTACGCGCTTTGTGGCTACTGGGGCGTTTGCCGGCATTCCTGGGTGGCAGTCTGCATCGGCGCATCACCCCGAGCGGCGCTCGCGCTGCCGGCTGCGGCCGCGCATGGCGGCGGGCCGAGAGCACGGCTGCGCGCAGGCAGTGGCGAGCGCTGCTGCCATGGGTTGTCAATGGCGTGCCGCCGGGGCGACATGAGTGAGTGCATGATCCGCAGCGCATGAACACCGCTGTGTATGTGATTGCACGGTGGACACTGGCGCAAAGGTTTAGTGGGCGGGCGCGGTGGTGCAGTGCAGGCGCTGAGGGACTCAGGCGATGAGCGGCAAGCGGAGCGATGGGAAGCACGTGCTGTGCGTCTTCCACTCAGACAGTCCTCTCGCAGTTGAAGATTGCGGTACAGTTGAGCTGGCCATGTCATTGGCGCAGCATGTGTCTTCAACTTCAAAGGTCCTTTCACAATTGAAGTTTGTGATAGGATCGAGACGTGCACTCAACAACGCGGGCAGCGCGCAGCAGCGGCACATCCAGAAGCGAGCTTCCTAAATCTGGCGCAATGGTGGTTGGTAGCGTCCATCGGGCGGGTGAGTGCGGCAGCAATGCTCAGCTACAAGGCGCAGCAGCGCTTGACGAGCAGCGCGCCTGCCGCCCCCCGCTAGACATCTCGCTCCGTCATCGTCTGCCGCGGTGATTGACGTTCCACGCTACTGACTCAAAGCATGTCCCTCAGCTTCATACTTGAAGTACCAATCACTTTCCCCTCTTCTGCCTCACCTGCGTGGTGATGTCCCACACCTTGAACAACCCTGTCTTCACCCATGACTCAGGGTGTTCCGCAATGATTCCGAAGTCCATACCTGAGGAGTTTCTTGTAAAGCGCTATGTACCAAAACTTCATACTTGAGTTTTCATACTCTCTCTCCCCCCGCTCACCTGCATGATGACGTCCCACACCTTGACAACCTCGTCCGCAATTGAACTCGTGGTGTACCAACACTTCATACTTGAGGTTTCACACTCTCCCCGCTCACCTGCGTGGTGACGTCCCACACCTTGACGACCTCGTCCGCGCCCACGACTCGCAGTATTCCACAACTATTTTGGAGTTCATACTTGAAGTCCATACTACTTTTGAAGTACATACTTAGAAGTTTCATATTCCCTCTCCCCTCTCACCTGCGTGGTGACGTCCCACACCTTGACGACCTCGTCCGCGCCCGCGCTCGCCAGCACCTGCCGGTGCGTCGCGTTCCAGCTGAGCCCGATGACCGCGTCGCTGTGACTCCCCTCCACCACCGCCGCCGCCCCCCCCTTCTTCTTCTTCTTCCCCCCCGCCCCCGCCCCCCCCGCCGTCCCCGGCGCCCACCCCCCCAACACAGCGCTCGGCTCGAGCGGGTCGAGCACATCCAGGTTCCAGATCTCGATGCCGGGCTCGAAGGTGCCGACGGCGGCGTACGACGCGAGCGGCGCGGCGCTGCCGCCGTCGTGCCGCCGCGGCGCCACGTCCATCCATGCGACGCACAGCGGCAGCGCCGGCAGCGTGACGTCGTGGTGGACGTACAGCGACCCCGCGGCCGCGTCGTACACGTGGACGAGCAGCACGGCGTGCTCGTCCTCCTCCGTCGCCGCCGCGAGCAGCACCGCGTCGGACGGCTGGATCACGTGGTCCTCGGCGTCGTCGCCGTCGCCGTCATCGCTATCGTCATCCGCTATGTCGGGGCGCTCGACGAACGACATGCCCGCGCGCGCCGCGGCGCCGTCGTCCATGTCCTCGTCCTCCTCCTCGTCGTCGTCTGGCGGCTCGGCCTGTGAGTACGTGCGGTGCGGAGCGCGCGGGGGCCGGGGCGGGTGTGGGGGTGCGCGGCGATGCGAGAGTGCCGCGCGGACGACTGCGGTTGTTGCTGCTGCGGTGCTGCGCGGATGACTGCGGTTGTTGCCGCTGCGGTGCTGCGCTGTGTGCGGTGGCAGCAGTGGGTCATGCGTCTACGCGCGACTGCATGTGGTCGCGCGTGGCATTGCTGGCCATGCGCGCGGCTGCGGCACTCCAACGGCGGCCGCTGGTGCGCGCTGCGGGAGCGGCGGTGCTGCGGCCATGACGCAGCTGACTGCGCGACAGCGTGGCCTTCTGAGTAATGATGCTTGGACCTAGGTGCTGCTGCTGGCGGCATGCAGCACGTTGTACAAGCTGCTGGGCGCTGCTGACTCAGGCGGCGCATCGTGCGCGATTCGTGTGGCAGGGTGGCAGGACCCTCGCCTGCGGCATAAGCGGCAGGTGCTGCAGCCTGATGCGCTGCTGCGACCGCCATGTGTGAGCGGCCCCGCGTGTGGACATCCAGCCCTGGAGTGACCAAAGCCGGTCACTGCTGCAGTGGAGAAGCAGGTCATCAACAGCGCTCAGCACTCTCCTGAGCTCTGTTGCTTTGGTACCGCTTCAGCCATCGCACAGCGAACGGCACTTTCCTCTGCACTGTTGCTTTGCTACCGCTGCGGCCATCGCACAAGACAGTGCCACATCAGCAGAAATGCGGAGCACCGCGTCTCACCTCCTCTTCTCCGTTTTCTTGCAAGTCGTCGTCGCCATCGTCATCGCCGCTCCCCTCCCCGTCGTCATCGGCCCCGTCCCCCAAGCTCATTTCGATTTCATCATCGTAGTCGTCCATCTTCAGGAATGATGGCAGGCCTGCATCAGCAGCCGCCTTCTCCTTCGCCGCGTGATCCGCTGCTGCGCCGGCGGCCCTCGCGGCTGTGATGGCGGCCTGCAGCGGGGCGCACGCGCCACAAGTGGTGATCATCAGGCTCTCCTTGAAGAAGGAAGTTGAACTTGGAGAAAAAGCACCGTGGCAAAGGCATCATCAAAGGTGCCTGCGCTAAATGCCGGCCGCGGCAGGTGCTTGTGAGGTGTGCATTGTACGGCTGGCTCGACCCTGGCGTGAGCAGGGAGAGCGTGCCTTCGGCAAAGCGATGCAGCAAGCATTTCCGGCCTGCGCACTGCGCTATGCGTGTGACAGAGCCATAGAAGAAAATTATTAGTACTGAATTGATTGAGCTACTGATAGTACACACATAGCTTTGCTTCCTGGAGGTAACTCATGTAGGCCTTCCGATTTGAACTTCGCCAACTTCCGAAGGCTTGTTTCTGCAACGATAGCCATGCTGCAACGCGGCGATCAGCACGTTAACGAGCAGCTGGAATACTACTGTTTGCGCGGAATCCGCACAAGCTACGGTGGTGCGCAGGAGCATGACAAGTTCAAGTGTCCCCCACCTGAATTGGGTCCTGGCTCTCTTCATCCTCGGCGAGCTGCGCCCTCTGTATGGCCTCCAATTCCGCGGCGCTCATCTCATAACGCACGGGCCGTGCCTTGCTGGCCCCTTTGGGCACCCATGCCAGGGCGCTGATCATGATGTTTGGTGTTTGGTGTGTGCGGCCACGATTTCATTTCACCATGCATCAACTTCAACTGTAATACTTTTTCGACAGTGCTAAGAGGAGCTCTGCAGCAGGCGAGGAAAGGCAGAGGGGGAGTCATGAGGTGCTTTCTGCTTGTCAGCGTGGTGCTGTGCCTGGTCGCGATGGCCACGGCCTTCACAAGCGCCTTCACGGGAGCTGCGCTGTCCCAGGGCACCGCCACCACGGGTGAGTTTGACAGCAATTTGAGCCCATCGTAGTCCTGTGCCGCGTGTAGGGGTTTTCGTAAGCGGCGGTCATTAGAGCACGCGCTTTTGCGATCATCACGTAGCGGCAGGTTGGCAGGCCATTTGTTACGAGGGTCCAGCGACTGGGTGCATGCGGTCTGCGTGAGCAGCTTATCGCAAGCGTGTGTGCAAGCGAGTGCTCCATGCTGCAGCAGCTTACTGGTAATATTCATCGAACCAGCCGCAACTGAACGATGTTCAGCTACTTCTGCAGGGGTGGCGGTTGGCACCTGCAAGTCGGTTGAAGTGTCTCAGCAAGTCTAGTTCTCTCTTGGGTGGCCGAACGATACCTGTTCTGCGACAGTGATTCAGCTGCTGACTGCACAATGTTCGCTGCAGCTGTCTTCACTGCGACTGCTACACTTGCTGCTAAAGAAAAGTCGCATATGGGACATGTGCAGTTTCGCACAGAAGAGGCACTTGAAACCGAAAATACTAACGGTACTTGCCATGCCTCCGGCATGCATCCCCCAATATCCCTCACACTATTGTTTCAGGTCTGTTACAAACTTCCTAGCACTTGCGTTGTGCCGCAAAAGCGCATGTTGTTGCAAAGCTACAGTAGGGGCTGCCTGCTGTCACATGCCACTTCAAAGGTAACACGTGCGCATCCTCGGCACCACCCAGCTGCCGCCGAGGGAATGCCGCACGCTGAAACTGACCTTACTGTTCACGTAGCTGCCCTGCTCTGCGCCTTCGTTTGCTCAGAGCATGCGCAAGCGACCATTGCCTCCATTGTCGTGCTCATCAGTGCTCCAAACTCATTACTGTGAACGCGACCGCACTTGCAACAAGTGCAGTGAGCCCCCCCCCCAGCCCCAGTAGCTGGCCTGCTCTGCGCGCCCGTTTCCGTAGAGCACGTGCGGGCGAGCGTTGCCTCGTTTGTCGTGCTTATCAGCGCTCCACACGCGCAACTGTGAATGCCGCCGCATGTGCGACAAGTGCAGTGAGCCTCCCCCCCCCCCCCCCTCCACATCAAACCCAGCAATGCAGCCAACAAAAAGGACTTGAAGTTGCACGGCGCGAAGCTCGCCGAATTAAAGCCATCGCGTGTCTGTCAGAGTGCAGGGGCAGGGGGAAGGGGGGGTTCATCACGTTGCAGGCTGTCGCCGCAGCCACCTTCCTGCACGTGTGTGTGCAGACGCCTGGTTACCCGTATGCTGAGGGTTAGGGTCAGGGCTAGGGTCAGAGGTAGAGTTATGGCGAAGGCTAGGGTTAGCGTTAGGGTAATCGCTTCCAGGGTGCTGCTGCGGTGGCGGCGCCTGGCTGCATTGTGCACAAACGGCGCTGGCAGTTATGAGCGGACCACCCGAGTGCGCATGCGTCTCACTCGGGGGGCTTGGATTGAAACAATTTTCAGACTCAGTTGATCGCGTTGCGGCACGATGAAGCGGTGGGGCGCTGCGCCGCCGGCGCCGCTGCCATCAGTTTCGTGCCGCAGCGTCGCGTGCCTTCCATGCGCGGGCCGCTCATCGAAATCCGAATTCGGCAAGGGTGCGCGGCTTTTTGTGGCCGTGCGTGTTACGCTCCTGCACGGCCCGTTCACAAACACGCCTCGCAGCGAAGCACGAGGTTGACGAGACTGCATTTTATCTTTCAAGTCGCGCAGTTCAAATCGCACTTTGCAACTGTTGCCGCGCGTGTGACGCTCACCTGTGACGCTCCGCGCGCGCGCGCAGCGGCGGCGTCGCCGCTGACCATGGCGTGCCGTAACAACGCCAAGAAGCAGAAGGCCAAGCGCAACCAGGACAACATGCGCAAGTTCCGCAAGCGCGGCACGTCCAAGAAGAAGATTGTGCGCGGCAAGCGCCAGCAGACGGCGCGCGAGAAGGAGGCGGACTTCATGGCCAAGCTGTACCAGGTGCGTGAATTCATGAGTTGCACATGTGATTGTGCATTTGTATGAGTCAAGAAGAAGATTGTGCGCGGCAAGCGCCAGCAGACGGCGCGCGAGAAGGAGGCCGACTTCATGGCCAAGCTGTACCAGGTGCGTGAATGCATGAATGTGACCGTGTGATTTTTCACGTGTATGATCATCACATGTGGCCAAGCAGTATTAAGAAGATAGTGCGTGAAAAGACTAGCAGACGGCGCGCGAGAAGACTTCATGGCCAAGCCATACTAGGTGCGTGAATTCATGAATTTTACATGTGATTTTCACTACCATGAATCATCAAATCATCACAGCAGACGGCGCGCAAAGAAGGAAGACTTCATGGCCAAGCTGTACCAGGTTTGCACCCTGGTAAATAGTGTGGAAGCTTTAGCGATGGTCGCAGTCTGGATCATTCGCGAGCAGAACTCATCTCTGATGACGCAAGCTCCAATGCACGCTTCGTCGCCTCATGCCGCACGATGAATACCCCCTCCCCCCCCCCTCGCGCGCGCAGCACGGCGAGAAGGAGGGCTCCGCATAAAGCAGCACCAGCGACGCGCCCCTCTCCAACGGTGCTCTCGCGCAGCGCCGCCGCCGCCGCCGCTCAAGCCCGCACTGTCGCGTGTGACGTGCCACGGCGCAGTTTTCCCTTCGAGAGGCGCAAGGGGGCTTTCCCCAACGCCGCGTGTATGTCAGCGCGGCCCGCTGCCGCCGCCACCGCCGCCGCGCCGCCTGTGCGCGCAAGAGTAGAGGCAGCGCGCTTACGGCGCGCAGCGGGCGGTGCGCCGTCGCCGCCGCCGCTCGTGCCGATGCCGAGTTTCCTGTACGGAACTGTTTTGAGCGGCGCGCTGTCGAGCGCGTTCTGAAATGTCACTTTTCTGTGAGCCGTTGATGTTTGGTTTTTGTGAAATGCTGAGAGCATCGCCTGCGCGTTTTGCGCTAGGGGTGCCCGTGCTCTGATGGCTTGTGCCTGCATGCCCGTGCGTGGAGGATGGCCACAGGGGCGTTCGTATTTAGGTGACGCAGAGGCGTGCTTCTAGTGCCACAAGGCCCCATTGCTAGAGCGCAGCTCGTGCACTGTTTTGCGCAGTGCTGTCGCTTGAAGTTCAGCATGGCATCTCGCGCACGTCACAGCAGTGACATCGGCCTTGAACCAGAACATCAAACGTCAGCAGTGACATTTGGCGCCTGCGTGAAGCATGTTGGCTGTGTGCCCGCAGGACCCCTGTTTGCGAGGGATGCTACAATGGAGCTTACAGTCTCTTCACAGTGTATCGTCAGGGCCCCTGGAGCTTTATGCTAAGGGAGTCATTCGCACGCAGTTCCAATGACGCTGCCATTGCTCACAGCTGTAGAAAGGGCAGCAATTACAGGGCGCGCATCGCAGCACTTAAGACTCACAGGTGGCCCTCGCAGTGGCGGCGAGAACCTCCGCCATTACTTTTCAGGTGCGTTGCATGTGGTCAGGCGTATACACCGCATGTAGATAGCAGAGGACTCCAGTGACCCAGCAGGCGGACTCTGCGTAGTAGCAATATGGTCAAAACGCTGCAACGTTCACCATGAGAGGGAGCGTGAAAAACCCTTTCATTGGTTGCACTTGGTGTAACAAATCAGCATGTATGTCATCGGCCACTGGTCTAGAGGGTTGCCATTGAGTTGACATGATGGCCGAGAGGCAACTCCAGCTCTGCAGCTCCCAACCAGCTTTGAGTATGCACACCCACGATGCGAATGGCTGAAGATGACCTCAGTCCTGGGGTGCGTGTTGTGAGCATAATGCCAAATGCACATGCTGCTTGACCCATCTTCGCGCGGTCCGACAGCAGCCTTGACAAGGCGCCCTACGATGCAAACGAAAGCAGCGCAACGCGGCAATGTGGCGCGTGCAGCTGATGGCAGGCGCCGCCACGCCAAGCCGCCGCGGCTGCCAGCGCCAGAATTTTCCGCAGTGCTCACATCTCTCACATTCAATAGCCATGTACAACAGCAGCGGCAAACAAACAGCAGAAAAAGACGACGATGCGCGCGCGCGCGCGCCAACGGGCGGAACGTACCATATGCATACCATATAGAGACAGATAATCCGGGTCCCTCCGCGCCCGCGCTTGAGGGGCGCCGCGAGGGCCTTCACGTCACCAAGAGACGTACGTGTACATGCAAATCGCGCTCTCGACGCTCCGGTGCTGAGCGCTGAGGGGTCGTAGCTACAAGGGGGAAGAGGGGGGGGGGGCTGCGGCGCAGCGCGCACGTGCCGTGTGCAGATGGACAGTAGAGGCGGCAACCACTCTGCACGCGCGCGCGCGCTGCGTCGCCCTCAAGTTGAAGTTGGAGACTACAACTGCGGGGTGTCTTCTGAGGGCGTGGCGGTGTCGATGATGCTCAACGCTGAGCTAATGGCCCGAAGGGGGTTGGGGGGACGGGGGAAGGTGGGGGGGCCACACGGCAGGGATGCCGTGCGCCATGAAGTCTAGGTGCCGCAAAAGGGAACCCGCTTAACGCCCGGTTACACTGTAAAGATATCCATACACACACACCGATTTTTTCTTGCGCTGCCACAACTGTCGGCGCTACCGACACACACAACTGCACCGCTGCTAGGCTATTTGAAGTGAGGGGCAGGGGCAGGCCGGGGCGGATCCCGTCTGAACCTCCCCAGCCCTGCCCCCGCGTTGCCTACCTTTGACAACTAAAGAATGAATACACTGCCGCTGCTGCTATACACCGATTGTTTCTCTGCTGTCTCTCCTCGGTCTCTTCGCCGAGCTACACATGGTCTGGTCTGGCGTGCGAATGCCGTGCACCTGCCTCATCATAACGAGGCGCACACAATGCACGCGGGACTGCCGCCGTGCCCACCGCTGCTGCCGCTGCTGCTGCCGGCGCTGCCGCCGCCGCGCCGCCGCCGCTGCCTCCGCCGCTGCTGCCGCCACTGCTGCTGCTGCTGCTGCCGCCGCCGCCGCAAGTGCTGCTCTGTGGCAGTGGGTTGGCAGCTGCACACGGAGTGCTGCGCAGCACGCGCTGCTTCGCCATCCAGCGCAGGTAGGCAGATGGACATAAGCAGCACAGGTCGATGGCGGCCCCCATAGAGAAAGGTGCCAAGGCTGCAAGTGCGCTACTCGTGCTCCGCAGCTGCCGCAGCAGAGACACTTCGACCGCTGCCGCCGCCGCTGCCACCGCTGCCACCGCCGCCGCCGTCGCCGCTGCCATCCGCGCGCTGCGCGAGGCACGCCTCCACCATGGCCTCCAGCGGCGCCGCGAACGCCGCCATGAACGCGTCGTGGTCGCTCACGCCGCCGCCGCACGCCGCCGCCGCCGCCGCCACCGCCCCCTCGAGCGCGGACGGCGCGTCCGGCTGCGAGCGCGTCATCGCGCCGCCGATCTCCGCGAGCGTGAGCCCGCGCGCGACGCCGCGTTGCAGCGCCGCCGTGCCGATGCGCAGCGTGAGCAGGCAGTCGCGCGGCAGCTGCGGCAGCGCCGCCGCGAGGCGCGCGGCTTCGGCGGCGCCGTCGAGCGCCGCGATGCGCGCGCGCGCGGCCAGCGGCAGCGGCGCCGCCGCCTGGCGCCAGCGCAGCCACGCAAAGTCCGCCTCACCTGCGGTGCGGAAGGAGTGGCGTGGGTAGGGGGGAAGGGGGGGTTGAGTACCTACACGCAGCGTGTGTGCATACATGCTTTTTGTCGTGAATGTGGGGTCGCCAAATATCACCGCCAGCGCTTGCGGCAGTACACTCAAAGTGCTGCATGCGCGAGCCGATCGACAGGCGCCGCTCACGACAGCGGCCATAACGCATGCGAAAACGGTTTACTTTGTGTATCGCACAACAGGTCAGTCGCCACGCAAGACAGGTGTGCCGTACACGGTGCACCCAATCCATACCCAAGTCACACAATGTCTCTGATAGAAGACGGGTAAGTCTCCTCACTGCAAGTCCGTCGCCACGCACCTGTAGCGAGCGGGCGCGGCAGGCAGTAGCCGTGGTCGATCGGCACGAGCCTGCGCCGCGAGCTGCCGCTGTCGCTGCCGCTGCCGCCGCTGCAGCCATCGCCGCCGTCGTCGCCGTCACTGCTGCCGCCGGTGGCGACGAGCAGATTGCCAACGTGGCGGTCTTGGTTGCATAGGCGAATATCGAGCATGGCAATCTCCTGCACGTCGCGCGTAGAGTACAGGCTGGGGCCCATGTCCTCCGCGGAGCAGTCGTGGTGGACGTACACCTGCGCCAGCGGGGGCGCGCGGCGACGGCGACAACGGTCGGCAAAAATATGAACATGTGGCCGCCAGACACCGTACACATGACGACCCCCTGATGCATATGCGAGAGCGTCGCGGACAGACTGCAACGCACAGGCAACGAGGCGCTGCCAGGCACGCGCTACTCGCGACCCCAACGGCGCTGCTCACCACTGCAGATACCCCCCCCCCCCCCCCAAATGTACGGATACAAACAGAGACAGGCCAGCGCTATCATCGCAGCTCAGCCATGTGACAACGCCCCGAGATGCCTTCCTTGCAGCCTCCTACATACCCACACACGCGTGACGCACCTGCAGCGAGCCAATCTTGATGCTGCCGTTGATGCGCGCGCGCGCCATCGCGGTCGGCGGCACGCCGGCGGCGCCGCCGTCCACCACCCGCGCCGCGCACTCGCGCACTGCACCTGCGCCGCTGCTGATACCCTCCTTGATCTCGCGCGTGTAGGCCGCGTGCGGCGTGTTGGGGGCGCCGGGCTCCTCGTCCATGGGCTTGAAGCTGCGGAGGGGGGGGGGGGGGGGGGGGGGGGGGTGTGAGGCATGTGCGCGGCAGGCTAGGGTTGCAGTGGTGGAGAGAGGGTCCTGCGGGGGGGGGGGGGGGGAAGTGAGAATTCATTCAGGGACGCAACGGCGGCGCGTGATGGCGCTGCTCACGAAGCGACACCTGCACACACTCACGCGCGCATCTGTACGCACACTGTGGCGACAGTTGGCCTGGACGCACGCTGTCGCATATACCCAACCCCCTCCCCACACACACACACAAACCCCCCACGCAGGGCAGCACTGCTAAACATGGCCACCGCCGCCGCGCTCCTGCTCTCATCACTCACATGGCGCACATGCGGCCGCTCGCGCCGCGTAGGTAATACGTCCCGCTCGCGCAGCCCTCCGCGAGGATCGGCGCGAAGCCCGCCTCCAGGCCCGCGCTCGCCGCCGCCGCCGCGCGCGCCGCCGCCGGGTCCCACGTCGGCCCCTCGCACAGGCGCACGGGCGCGCCCGTCTCCACTATCGCGCGGCCGGCGCTGCCGTACGGATCGGCCGGCAGCGTGAGCGGGGTCAGCGGCGGCAGCAGCGATGGCGCCGTGGAGCGGGGCGACCACGGCGCTGCGGCTGCGGCGGCGCTGCCGCAGGACGGCGCGGCGATGAAGATGGACAGGCCGTCGCTGCAGGCGCTGCTGGCGCTGCTGGAGGGCGCGGCCGTGGAAAACGAGGTGGCTAAGAGCGGGTCGCTGTTGAAGTAGCTTGCGCCGCCGAGCGCGTCGCGCTTCTCCGCCGTCACCGCGCTTTCGCCACCACCATCGCCGCCACCGCCGCTGCTGCTGCCACTGCGACCGCCGCCGCAGGCGACTGCGTCCTCGCACACATCCGCGCCGCTGCGCGGCCAGCAAAGAAGAGCAGCAGCGGCGCTACCTGGCTCCGCTGGGACCGGCGGCGCGCTGCGGCGCTGCAGCTTGTATGCGCGGCGGGACGACGCGCGCAGCGCCTGCACGCCGCCGGAGAGGGGCGCCGCGCCTGCCGCCGCGGGCCCCAGCATCAGCACGCCCCCGCTGCCGTCCTCGTCCATGCAGGCGGGCACGGCGGACTGCTCCTGCAGGGCCAGCGCCTGTAGGTTGGGGCAGCTCTGGGAGACCACGGGGCTCAGCTGCGGCGGCTTGCGCTTTATGGCGGCGTTGAGGGGACTGGGCATGAACTGGAGCCTGAGAGGATTATGGTGCCACTGGTGATGGCCCTCTAGGCGCAGGGCCACGCCCCCCATCCCAGGGGCATCCGAAAATGCGCCGTTGCTCAGACTCATGGGAAGTGTGGCTGCTGCTGCCGCTGCTGCCGCCGCCGCAGCTGGCCTTTGCGTGAGGTGGAAGCAGATGATAACGATCTCACGGCGCCCCAGGGGGCGTGCGTTGGAGGCCTGTGCGAGCGGAGGGAGGAGTTCTACTGCATGTACGGAGAAGCTGAATCGCTGCGCCGATCACTCGGGACACCGATGCTGTATGCGGGCCCTGAGTGGGCTCTGTCTTGGCTCCTGAGCGGGGCTGAAATGGAAGATATATCCAACTGGCACTAGACGATGCCTCCGGACAGGCGCCTTGTGCTCGGCCAGCGATTGTGAACTGGTGCGCTCGCTTTCCTCTCTAGTTGAGGATCGCCCGCGCCAAATCTGTGATCCCCTGTTGCCGCCCCCACGACGCAAGGGTGCAGGACCTCGTTGCTTTGTTCCTCAAAGCGTTTTGGAACTTTGAGAAAGCCCGCAGCGCCACACACAATCGACACAGGGCACGCCGCTGCTGCTATCACGGCGGATAGAGAGGCCAACCGCTGAGGGCGGTAAGCAGCTGCTCGCGCGCCTGTCTTGCCTTCGCCCCTGCTTACATCGGAGGTGAGTTCCAGATCACGTCAGTTCAACCGTGATGATCAGCAACTTGTGGGAGAGTCTCCCGCTTTTCCATTCGCAATCACCAAGAGCACCGCGCTCTCTGTGGTGCCAACCCTATGATGTGTGCTCAGCATCGAGAGAGGCCGGGCTCACACGACTTTGCACTTTCGCAGTTTGCGCGCGTGATCATCGGCGCGTCTTCGGACTCGCTCCAAGAGAGAGCGCACGCAATGTATGCCGAAAGCACGCTTCTGTGTGGACGATGCGTGCGCTAGGACCAACTATCGTTTTCGTTCTGGCTGAGCCCTGGACAGACCTGATACTACAGTGTGGCTCAGTTGCCGCAGCCTGGAAAGGCAGGTCGAGCACATCGTGTGATAATGTACGACATGATGATTGTGATGTTCTGAATATTCTCATGACACAACACGCAGCTCCGCATCGTGGGCCGAGCCAACACCCCAACAGCAGCCCCCCACCCCCAACAAGCTCTGCCATCATTGGCTGCAGACCCTCTTGGAGGCTGCAATCCACTCCTCCAGCTTGCGCGCGGCGCCGCCGGCCTCCAGCGTCTCACGCGCGAGCGCAAATGCCGCCTCCAGCGTCGGCGCCGCGCCGTAGACGTAGAGCCCCATGCCCGCGTTGAGCACGACGGCGTCGCGCTTGGCGTCGCGCCGTGCTCCACCCGCCAGCGTCTCGCGGAACAGCCGCGCGTTCTCGTCCCTGCAGCAGTGTTGTTGTTTTTTTTTGGGGGGGGGGGGTCAGATGCACTGGCACATGAACATGGGCACATGATGGTCTGGGCAGCGCGTAGGGCCAGAATGCTTGGCGAAAAGCACCGCTGTAAATAGCTGGCAAGCCATGCAGCAGCACACGAACAGCGGCACGTTATGTTCTGCGCAGCGTGCAGCGCCAGAAGGCTCCAGGAAAGAAGCGCTGTAAATAGATGGCATACCGTATGTGCCGTCCTCCAGCGGAGCAACCACGCATTTCAGCAACAATGGCGCGTTGTACGGGAGCAGCCACACAGGTGCCAGTTCTCATGCAATTTCAGCTGCGTCTATGCGGCACGGTGGCACACGCATCGCCCAGACACCCCAAACATGCAAAGGGGGTGTAGGGGGGGGGGGCTTGCTTGCCTGTCGCCGCCTTTGAGGTCATCGATGGTACACCGGGGGAACCCGTAGTCCAGGGGGTCCAGTGTGTACTCAGTGGTCTCGTACATCTTTGGCTCTCCCGGTGGCGCCTGCGGCGCACGTCACGGCGATAGACCATGTCAGCGCTTCGTACGGCAGTGAGCGGTGATGCATTCACCCAAATAGAAGCTCATGTCGGGCAGATCAACTGAATGCAATGAGGTACATACTGCTGGCGTGGCCGCGAGCATGCGCGCGCAGTCGTCGTTCATGAAACCCACTAGCCCCCTACTCGGAGCTGTGTGAGCACTCATAAAAACATACTTTGAAGTATACTTGTTTTTCAGAGTGCTTCACAGTATGTGCAGACACCGATGTGACGTGCGATACATACAGTGATACGCGATCCCCTCGAGGCATGCGCGCTCAGGGGCGTCTTGCGCCCCGTCCGGCCAGTGATTCAACGGCACAAGCCTTGCGCACTGCCGCGCCGCCCAGCAGTGCCGAAGTGTGCTGTGTCACCCGGGCCATACAAACTCGTGACAACAGGCTGCCGTTGAAGTCGGTCACAGCTAGGCAGTGCTCCACCAGGGTACTGGGGCGACCGCACCTTGATCACAATGCTACTTCAAGTACATATTGCTACACTGTCCGACACACAATGTGTGTCCTGTTCCCTGTCGCGCGCTGCGCCCGGCGCCGCTGCGCACGCTGCGACCTAACCCTCACGTTAACCCTAACACCAAACCCAATCTAACGTGCGGCGGAAGCGGGGGCGAGAGGCGTCAAGGCGCCACTCCCCCCCCACCACACACACACACCCCTGCCTGCGCGCCGCCGCTCTTACCGTGTTGCGCAGCTCTATGATGTGCGACGCGCCGAGCGGCGACACCTCATCGAGGCCGCAGCCGTGCACAATGACGCCGCGCTCCACGTACCCCACCTCGCGCAGCGCGCCCGCCATGAGCGGCATGAGCTCGTCCTGCGGACGCGCAGCAAGCGAGGGGGGCGCATGGTGTCGAATTTGGGGGGGAGGTGGGGGTGCAGATCAAGTCAGGGGGTGTGGACAGGGGGGTGCTCTGCGCACTACAGGCTGTCATGGGTCACATCCGCGCGACCTCCGCATTGTCAATATACATTCACATAGAAGCATGTTACCCTCCTCAAGACATGTGCGTGTACACTGAGGTCGTCCGCGAGACCGGCCTCAGCGGGACGCCAGCTGAGCACTTGAAAACTCATTGTGCACAGTGCGACATGGTGCTGTTGCTCTGCCTTTGTTGCACTGATAACATCAAGTTTCAAACTCCAGGCGCTGCGGTGCTCGATTGTTGCACAGCTCAGACACGCCCGGCACCCTGCGCAACCTCGGCACAGATCTAAGCGCGTGCAGCGCATCAGGTACATCGAATCAATTACCTGAAACACGCCTATAACCACGTGCTGCGCGCCCGCCGGCGACGTCATTGGGCCCAGTATGTTAAAGGCGGTCCGCACGCCGAGCGCCTTGCGCACGGGCGCCACCTGCAATGCGGCAGCGGTAGGTATGGTGCGCATGGAACAGGCGTCATCACGGGCGGTCGTCGCAACTGCAGTTCGCACAACTACGCATGACACCGGCGCGAGCAGAGGCAAAATGAAGTTGCAGTTGTGACACGGCCGGCAAAAGGCCGAGGCAGGCCCAGACAGCAGCCACAGAAGCGTTCGAGCGTGGAGCGTGTCGTGAAGGCACTGTCGAGTCTGCATGACCACCGCCCTCGGAGGTGTCTGCGCACACCAAGGATGCAGAGAGCAGAAGTGCAGACGACAAGAACGACTTCGAAAGATGCGCGCGCGCGCGCGCGCCGCAGTTGCCTCTGCTCTCACATTCTTCATGGCCGGGTAGTGCGTTGGCGCGTACATGAACGCGACCCCCGCCTCCTGGCAGCAGCGCTCCACCTGCGTCGGCGTCAGCTCCACGCTGATGCCCAGCGCCTCCAGCACGTCCGCGGAGCCGCACATGCTGCTCACGCTGCGGTTGCCGAACTTGCACACGCGCGCGCCCGCCGCCGCCGCCAGCACCGCCGACGCCGTGGAGACGTTGATGGTGTCGGCGCCGTCGCCGCCGGTGCCGACGATGTCGAGCAGGGCACCGTCGACGTGCACGGGGACGCAGGAGGCCTTCATGCCGCGCACGCAGCCCGCCAGCTCTGTTGACGTCTCGCCCTTGGCGCGCAGCAGGCACAGCAGCGCTGCCACCTGCTCTGTAGGCGCTGCTCCCTGCATGATCTGCACCCACGCATCCTCGGTGTCCGCTGCCGCCAAGTCCTGCCCAGCTATGAGCTTTTCTAGATAGGGCTTGAGGCTGGAGTGCAGGCGCGCTGGCGGTCTTTGGTGGCGTGCTGCAGCAAGCGCAGCAGCAGGACAGAGGTGGCAGATTGAAAGGGATGCTGATTACGCACGTTAGCTGTACAAAGCTCAGCTCTGGAGCACATACATTGTGCAAGTTGCAAGCAACAGGCGAACGTTCGTGTAGCATTTTGAGCAGCCAGACAGCGTCATCAAGCACTGCAAACTCGCCTTGAGCAAGGACAGAGGACCTGAGGGTGGCGCCGATGTGCGGTTGTGCTCCCATGAATGCTCGAGCAGGGACTGCCGCTGCACACACCACCGCCATTGCGACGGCGCATCGCCGTCGCTGCATGCCGACTGCTGCTGCCATCGCAGGCGCCCTCTCTCCACACACCTACACACAAAAACATGATTCTTCAAGTCCAACTTGAAGCACCGAGAAGCGCGGGACCATGACACACACAGGACGAACCAGAGAGACAGGGCGCCGCAGCGCGTTGACTGGTTGATTACGCTAGCCTGAAGCAACACTACTGCCGCCAGCAGCACACATGGTGGACAAGCGAGTGAAAGACTCCAGCAGAGATGGCAGAGACAGGGAGAAGGAGCGGGAGCGAGACAGCAAGAGTAGCAGGAGGCGCAGCAGAAGTAGAGAAAAGGGGGGCAGCAGCAGTGCAGCCGCAGGCGACCGCAGGCACTCTGCTGCTAGCGGCAGCAGGTCTCACCGGAGCCGCAGCAGGAGCAAGGACAGGAGTCGCAAACGCAGCTCCAGCAGGGGCAGGGGGGACTCGCGCGGCAAGGAGAGGAGCACCAAGCGGGCCCGCAGCAGAAGCAAGGACAGGAGCGGAGGAGCTCGCTCCAAGAGCCCAGCCAAGTCTCGGTCAGCCAAGGACAGCAGCGGGAAGGACAGCAGCGCCAAGGACGCGGACAGGAAGAGCGGCGGCTCGAGCAAGGGCGCGGGCGAGAAGGAGAGCAGCAGGGATAAGGAGCGCGGCAGCGACTCTCGAAGATCTGCGCGCTCTCGGTCCCGGTCACGCTCAGCAGGCAACAGGTCAGTGAATGGTGCCCGCGAGCCATGTGCGTGTGCGGTTTCATGCAAGAGGCTACTTGTGTCAGGTTCTGGCCCTCGTGGTTCATTTTACCCTGCTGTGATGAGACAAGCTGCCAAGTTAGCGCGCCATAACCAGTATAGCTGGTTTGCCATGATACTGGCCTGGACGACAGTACAGAGGAATGCCGATAACGGTGGCCGAGAACACTTATGGTCAAGCATCACTTTCCGGATGCAATGCTTGCAGCTGACAGCTGGTGCATAGTTTTGCTGATCAGGCAGGTCATCCGTGAATCCAGTACACATTTTTTTACGGATTTTGTGGATTCACTCTGCCAGCTGGTGCTGTCTGTGGATCACCCCGCATGTCATGCCATGAGCAGGGCACCTCCAAGTGCTGCAGCCAACAGGTAAGCGCGCTGCGCCGTCGTGCATTGACGGACGCGTCGGCACGCTCAGGCCACGCCTGCGAACGCCGCACACCCTCTCCGGCATGCACACCGCCCCCGCCGGTCTGCGTCACACGGGATGGCTCTCACACCCGCCCTCTGTCGCGTCGTGCACGCGCGCAATGCACCACGCACGCACACACACGCACACACTTAGCAGCAGCAGCAGACGGCGCGAGAGGGACGCGGACGGCGGCAGTGGCCACGGCGGCGCCGGCGCCGGCGCGCGGCGCGGCAGCATCGGCCAGGATGAGTCAGCGCCCAGCACCACGGTGGCGATACTGGGGCTCGCGGCGGGCGTCACGGAGCGAATGGTTTGTACATGCGACCCTTGCGCAGCGCGCAGGGCCGTGGGGTGCCATTGAGAGCGGTACACAATGGCAAACCACAAAGCTCAGGGCGCATCTGCGCTGCTGGTTGCAGCAGCGCTGGCAGGGCACTTTAATGCAGTGACATGCAGCAAGCAGCCACCAGCGCTGTGATGCTGAAACTGGTGCCAGCGTCGGTGAGCGTAGTCAACGTAATATCTTCACATCAGGCGCCATCGCTTCCGTTTCTGGAGATCAGCATGTCTCGGTCAAGTAGTCGGCAGGCGTTGCTCGTGCAGACTGCTATCATCAATGACGCGCGCGCACCGCAAGATCAGGGCTGGCCATCGAGCTGCGTGATCCAGCGCAAAATGGAGTCGCAGCGCAGCGCTCTGCTGCCGTTCATGGCAGCGGGGCTACGCGTACGCTCACAGGCACCGCCTTCCCTGCCGGCAGTAGCACGATGCTGGTGCGGAAGCAATGGGGCCCCTCCCGCACCACCAATATTCACACCGTCGCTCGCGGCCCGCCGCGCGCTCGGCCCTCCCCCCTGCCCCGTCCCCCTGCCCCCCTCCCCCCCGCCCCCCGCCCCCCCTGCGCGGCGACAGCTCACCCGCGCGCTCGAGCGATTCAGACCTATCGCGGTGCGCGTGCCCAGCGGCGGGCGCGGCGCGGCGTTCGCGGACTTTGCGTCCGCGGCGGACGCGCAGGACGCCGTGCGCGCGCGCCTCGAGGTTGGCGGCGCGCCCGCGCGCGCCGAGTTTGCGCGCAGCGGCGCGCACGGCGGCGGCGGGCGCGACCGCGCGTGGGAGTGCGGCAAGGTGCGCGCGCTGCCGGGCATGCGGTTGGCCGTAGGATTCTTGCTGAGGGTTTAGCGCCGAGCACTTTCCTGGTGGCGAATCTGACGACGGGCGCGGCGAATCGGGTCAACAGACCCCCTTGTCCTCGTGGTGACCAAATTTGCCTGCCGACGGTGTTGCTTTGCACATCCATCGCTCCGCCCACGCGGGCAGCCCATCCGCAGCAAGCACGGACGTACATGAACGCTGGCTGCGTGCTGTGTGGCGTGACATGCTGCGCATCCAGTGCACTAGTACTTCATGCTTCAAGTACAGCGTCACCATCACTGCCACCACATGTGCTCGCAGTCTCGTGTCATAGAGCGACTCACCATACAGCAACTACACTCACCCAAGCTGTGCGCATGCTGCGTATCGTTGCGCCGTTGGACAGTGCGCCGTGCTGAACTTTGCGGATCGCGCAGTGTGCTACTGCTGCCGCGGGACGCGCGACGGTGGCGAAGTCGGGTCCCGCGGCGGTGTTATCACAATCCACTACCACCACATGTGCCCACAGTCTTGTGTCGTAGTGCACCTCTCCATACAACACATTCGTTCACTCACGCCCTGCGCCGCTGCGTATTGTTGGCCGTCGAACAGTGCGCCGGGCTGAACTTTGCGGACCGCACGGTGTGCTACCGCTGCCCCGGGACGCGCGACGGCGGCGAAGTCGGGTCCCGCGGCGGGCGCTCGCGCGACGCACTCGCCGCACTAGAGTCGAGCGCTGCCACCAATGTGCTGCTGCTACGCGGACTGTCGCTCGCTACCACAGCCGAGCAGGTGCGTTTGGAGGTGCACAGTAAAAGGGAGAGTCACACTTTCTCGTGTGAGTGTGCGAGTCGCCGCTGCCAGTGCATGTGCTGCGCTTGTGCGCACTGCCGCCACTCGTTGTGCCGGAGCGGGTGAGTGAAGTTTGCTGATTCTGGACTGCAAGTTGTCAATGTGACTGAGGTTTCTCTGATGCAGCACTCAAGGTTGCAGTGTGCACCACAACCGCCATCAGATCAAGCTGGCGCCCTGCAAGTTGTTCTCTGACGATAATACATCGAGTACAACCTCTCTCGCAGCGCGGTACAGTGCAGTGGTCGCCTCACTGCCTGCTATGTAGGCTGCTGTCGAACGCGCCGCCTTCGCAGGTCCACAGAATCCGCGACTTCGTGCCAGTCGTACAGGCGCCTTGTTACAGTACCTTACCCTACCGTGATGCCGTCTGCCGCTTACGCGCTGCGCACGCAGATCACGGAGAAGCTGCGCGTTTACGCGCCCATCGCCGCGGTGCGCGTCCTGCACGACCCGCGCACGCGCGCGCCGTGCGGCGCCGCCGCCGTCGAGTTTGCGACGCGCGAGCACGCGTCGCACACGCTCAGCACCGCCGCCTCCGCGCACCCGCCGCTCGCCATCGCGGGCATTGAACCCGCGCTCGCGTACGCGCGTGTCGCCAAGGCCGGCAGCGCGCGCAGCAGCAGCGGCGGCGATGGCGGCAGCGGCGGCGCGCTGACGGCAGCGGCGGTGGAGGCGGCGGCGGCGGCGCTCATGGAGGCAGACGCGCGGTCTAAGGAGCTAGAGAAGCTGCGGGGGACGCTGGGGGAGGTGCGCGCGGGGCCTGGGGGGGTCGTGCCCGCGATATTTGCTGCGGCGATGGCGGCGGCGGCGGCGGCGCGCGCGGCGCCGGCGGCGGACGATGCCGGTGGGTCGTGTGTTCGCGTGACGCGCCATGCGTGCATCGCACGCTTTGATGCACCATGTACTTGGCTTTGGGCATGTGTTCGTTGTGAAGGATGTACTATGAAGCATGACGGTGCACTACGGCTGCCATCATGCGAGGCGTTGTGTGTAGGTTTTCCTGGGTGGTGCGCTGTAACCGCTGCCTGGGCAGTGGTGACACGGTGCTCCGGCGCTTCTGGGTCGCCCAGGGCCATCGGTGGCACTTGCGTGCCTGCGGCCCGTGAGCTCTGCTCACGTCAGTCGGCACCTCGCTTTCGCCGAGCAGAGAGGAGCATCAATTGGCGAGCTTTTTCCTTTGTCACGAGCCATGCTGTACCTCCAGCCTCACGGTGAGCGGTGGAGGTCCAGCGCCCCTCAACCCCCCCCCCCCCCTCCCTCAATGCACCGTCACTCCACCAACTGCGCCCCATGACCATGCCTCGACGCGCTGCTCACGCGCAGCCGCGGAAGAAGAGCTCGCGGCCGCCGTCGCCAAGGCCAAGGCCAAAAAAGAGGAGCAGACGTACAGCTGGCCGCCGTCGTTCGAGGCTGCGGGCGCCGCGTACGTGCTCGACCCCGCCAGCGCCTACTTCTATGAGGCCGCCAGCGGCGCGTACTACGACCCCAAGTCCAGGCTGTACTTCATCAACGAGGCGTGGTACACGCACGTGCCGGGCGGCGCGCCGCCGTTCGTGCTCGCCAGCGGAGGCGACGACGCCGCCGGCGGCGGCGGCGATGCGTCCTCCGAGCCAAACGGCGGCCGGGAACTGGCGGCGGCGCAGGCACCGGCAGCGGCAGCGCCCACGCCTGCGGCATCTGCGGTGGCCCTCAAGAGGAAGACCAAGCTGTCGTTCGGGCTTAAGGCTGTCGCGGCAGCTGGCGGCGTCGCCAAGCGGCGCGGCAGCGGCGACGGCGACAGCAGCAGCGACAGCGATGACAGTGCCGGCGCAGGTGAGGGCGGCGGCGGCAGCGAAAGAGCGGACGCCGGCGAGACACTCGCCGCCGCCAGGGCTGCCGCCGCACAGGAGGCGGAGCGGCAGCGCGCCGCGAAGGCGGCGCAGCTCTCGGCAGCAGAGGCCAAAGTGGAGGCGGCGCTGCGCGAGGCCAACGCGCTGCTCGCCAAGCAGCAGCACGCCAAGCACGCGGCGGCGGAGGCGGCGGCAGCAGCGCGGCGCAGCAGCGGGGACGTGCTGCCGGAAGCAGCGGCGGCGGCCGCGGCGGCGGCGGGGGTGGGCTTTGCGTGCCTCCTGTGCGCGCGCGGGTTCGCAACCGCGGAGCAGCTGCAGAAGCACGAGCGCAAGAGCAAGCTGCACGCCGACAACCTCGCAAAGCGCGAGGCGGGGCTGTTGTGACGCGCTCTCTTGGAGCGCGGTCGTTGCTGCGAATGAATTCACATGATACCAGAGGGAATGAACATCGGTGTAGTACTCGATTACAGTTTGCGCTGTGTTCATCCTTTTTGCGCAGCCTTCTGCCTAAATGCGGCCTGTTGATGCTGCACATGCTGCCAACGGCACGGCATCTCGCTTGTGGTACCACGTGACCTGCGTAGCCTGAATTGCGGATTACGTCCAACTCCAGCACATTGAACTCGACGCCGACACCAAATATCTGATGCTCCAGACACATCCAAGATGACCACGAACCAGTCTGTACATGGTGCAATAGCGGAGCGCCTGCATAAGTTTGTCAACACATGCATACTATACCTACGCCTGCCAACAAGCAGGTGGTTGCGGAGCATCGCCAGCAGCAGTCACAGCAACAGGGCGGCGGACATATACTGCAGAGGCTGTTCAAAAAATGCTGTGATCTCATTGTGCGCGTCACTTCATGCAGCATGGTGCTGTGCACAGTCACATGGCGCCGGGAGTTGCCGCCATAGTGTGTGCAGTCTGCTGCAGAGCCTGGGCGGTTGTTGCGCCAGTGCGCACAGCTGCTGCTCCGCATTCGTGGCCTGAGCGGTCAGGCTCACTTGATTTGGCAAGACAGCATTGTGAGGGCTCTGAGTGCTCATGGCTCTGGCAGAATCTCAGCATTGGCCTGCATCCAATGATACTGAGGCAGTGCACTTCGTGTCCTTCTGCGTGTTACGGTGTCGTTATCCCAAAGACCTCTGATGTGTGAATCTGAACGTCTGACACGCCACAGCAGAAGTGCTATGCGAGTGCACGACACCTCCTCAGCTTGCAGCTCACATGTCCATGGGGCTAATGTGACATCAGTGATGCCGCCACTGTCCCACCGCACCTTCACTCGCGGCTGACAGCAAAGTGCAGTATGGTCGTCAAAGCGGCTGTTCCCACGGCGTACAGGGCCATGTCGCGCGGGCCGCGTCCGTACCCGAGGCAGGCGCCTCCTACGCATCCTGCAACTGCCTGGTTTATCCAGTCCTGCTTGCCGCGATACTTCGCCACAGAACAGGTGATGCCTGAGTAGAGCCTGCATCAGCGCAGGGTTTCGTGATGGTGAAGGTGCAAGGAGGTGATCGAAAGCACAGAACTATCTAGTGTGTAAGCCTCGTGCATATCCAAATGCAGCCATGTGTTGAAGATGCTGCTCATACGCGATGCACCCTGAATAGGCTGTAGACTGTCCACACGCCGCATCAAGTGAGCTTTCGAGCTGTCTGGCGGCCGCATATTCACAGGCATCGCTTCGCTTCCTTGTGACAGGAGCTGATGGTCTACACACTCAACAACCTTGACCTCAGCACCACACCATTCGCGAGTCTGCTCACCCGCATACGACGCCGAACGCCAGTGTACTGGTAGCCGTGCCGGCAGCTGCTCGCTTGAACAATTGCATCTTGGTCCTGTGGATGGGCTTCCCCATGGATCTGGCATATTTATCATCGAGCCTCCTGTCGACGGGAGTCACCACCAGCCCCCACACTGCACCAAAGACGCTGCCCCGCACAAGGCCCTCCACCGCCGTCGCGCTGCATGCGGGCCCTGAATCCGGCGGCTCCTCCATGTTTTTTTCTCTTTGCATCACAACTTCAAAACACCTGTGAAACTTCCGGCGTCTAACCCTATGCTAGGTCACCTCTTTTTGTAAAAGCTGGTTTGGCTGTGGGTGATGCAGCTGAAGGCATACGGCTGCGGGTGCCCGAGCTTGCAGGTCAGTTTTGAGTTGCCATCTTGACGTTAATTGCAGCACCTGCAGTGTTGAAACGCGTACGCACAACAGCCAAACCACAGCACGCACGTTCGCCTCTGTTGCAACAGAGCGTTGGGTGATCAATCTCTTGGTTTTCGCACAGCTTCTGCCACAGCGATGGCGAACCAGACACGACACGAGGATTATGTCACTTTTGCCTCGCGAGCTTTGCAGCCTGCAAGCAGCAGCGCCAGCTCCCTCCCGGCGGCCAACGGCGCGCGCGCCGCGAGCAGTGTTTGAAGTTGGCCAAATGCCTGTTTTTCCTGCCTACCTGCAGTTCTAAAGTCTTCAAACATGACCAAACCTGGTGTTCACCTTCATTCTGGTGATAAAACTGCTCATCGTTTCACCAGTGCTCAATAGCACAGCAGCAGCTGCGCACGCGCCCCAGTCACCTTCACACCTGTGAGCAACTTTTCTCTTTCGGTCAGCAGGGCCCCATGATTTTTTTCAAGTGAATGCGGCTGTGAGAGGGACTGTGCTGCTTCCCACACGCCACCCTCTGCGGCACATCATACCACCGTCTTTGTTGGCAGGCCAGGGATGCCTGTGAAGGCCAGCAAACGACGTGCCAGGTACGCAGCGCAACAGCACAGCCATGGCATTATTTGTCATCGTTGTATCAGTTAACTATTCAAGCCATGATAAGATGATGATGCAATACCACGATGCTTCTCCAACGCAAGGAATTGTGTTTTCCATACAGCAAGCACGTGTATTGACGACACCCTCGTCGCCATTCTGTCATGGGCCCGTTGCACGTCAGAGCCAGCTTACCACAGGATGAGGAAAAGGCAGAGCCCAAGGCTTCGAAAAGCCGCCGAACGTCAGCGACAGCAACGGCGGGGCGCAAAGGCGGCGGAGGCGGCGGCGGCGGCCCGGACGGCAATGGCCGGGGCCGCAGTGGAAAGGGGGAAGAGAATGCAGCCGCTACTGGCTCTGCTGCGGAGCGGACGCTAAAGCGCCACCGCGCGCAGGTTGTCGGGTACAAAGAGGTGCGCGCTTCCGCTCCGTCGGCGTGGACTGAGGCCATGACATCATGCATGTACGGCTGCAGGTGTTACCTCATACGCGGTGCGGTAGTGTTGCATGCTGTTGGTGCTGGACATGATGGCTGTTCTCAACATGCCTGCTGTTGCGGCAACGTCTAATGACATGCGAGTCTGGGCAGTCAGTACTCTGATGTGTTGGCTCCGTGAAACGCTGTTTGTCATGTACAGCGTCACTAGGCATGCCTCGTATGTGCAGCAGCCTCGCTCCAAGCTGGCACAGCCTTGCTTTGCGCGCTTACCGCCGTACCGCTGGACCATGCAAGCTATGAGAGCATCGACTCAAATCACCTCACCTGAGCGCTGCTGCGCACTCAAATCGTTGCAGGAAGTGCTTGCAGCGGTGAGGAAGGAGCGCGAGCGCGTCGGTAAGGAGGTCGCGCTGCTGGAGAAGGCGCTTGCTGAGCAGCAGCTGCTGCAGCGTCAACAGCAGCAGCAGCAGCAGCGGCAGCCATCGCCCGCACCAGCCGAACCCCCGGCAGCAGCTGCCGGATTGGCGGCGCCTGCCGAGCCGCTGCTATCGCCGCAGCAGCAGCAGCAGCAGCAGGCTGCCCCTCTTCAGGAGGCCGCTGCAGGCGGCGCTGGCGGCAGCTCCGCGGAGCTCGCGGCAGGTGCCATGCTTGACCTGCTGGCCACGGCAGGCGTGGCGCATCAGGCGCGTGCGACGGCTCCAAAGATGTCCGTCGTCACCGCTGCGGCAGACGCAGCGGCGCCGCAGCAGCCGCAGGCGCCGTCGCCGGACAAGCAGCGGCAGCTGCACCTGCGCGCCACGCTGCCGCCGGCGCTGCCCGTGGAGGCAGGGGCGGCGCACGCTGCGCCGCCGCTGCCGCCGGCGGCTGCGGCAGCGGCGGCACCTCCCGCACCTCTCCTGCCGCGCATCGTCCACAAACCCGTGGCGGTGCACTGGGGCGCGCCCCACAGCCCTGCAGCAAGCATTGCGGCGGCGGGACGGCTGGCGTCCCCGGCAGTCAGCAGTAGCGAATCTGGTGCCGCTGCCGCAGCTGCCAACCCCACGGACGTGGAGGCGCACATGCAGGAAGTGCCGAGCGCTGCTGCCGCTCCTGCGCTCGCCGCGGAGGCGAGCGAGGCAGAGCGCGCAGCGGCAGCAGCGGCGGCGCAACTGGCGCAGCCGCAACTGGCGCCACAGCCAGAAGCGCCTCCAATGCCGGCGCCGCCATTGCTGGCGCCGCAGCCGCAGGCGCAGCCGTTGCATCCACCGAATGGCACTGCGCACCACGCCGCGGACGTAGCACACGCAGTGGCGCCGCCGTCACTGGCTGATCAGCCAGTGCCCATGGACGTGTCAGCAGCAGCGGCGCAACCAGCAGCCCTCAAAGCGATGCCCGCCGGCGCGGCTGTGCCGGTCAAGGCAGAGTTGCAGGAGGCAGCTGCGGCGGCGGCAGCTGTGCCGCAACCTCTGCCGGCGGCAGCTGCGCCGCCAAGGATAGCTGAGGCCGCTTCGTCGCCGCTGGCGCTGCCGCCCGCCGCCGCCGCTGCGCCTGCAGCTTCCGCGCCGCTTCCATCGCCTGCCAGTGCGCAGCAGGCACATGCAGCTGCTGTGGGCGCGCGACCATCTGCTGAGGGCGCTGCAGCCGTGGCTCCGGCCAGTGCAGCAGGAGCAGCGGCGGCGCCAGGCGACGCCGCCGTGGGCGGCGCGCCCGCTGCGCCGGCGGCAGCAGAGCTGGCAGCAGAGCCGCAGGTGAAGGTGGAGCAGGACGGCGGCATGGAGCCGCGGCGGGGGGTGAAGCATGTGGAGCTGACGCCGTTGGTGGGGTTCGGGGCGCTTGCGGTCAAGCAGCACCTGCACGTGCAGGCGCTGCAGCGCGCGGAGAGGGCGCGGACGGCGCCCAAGCTGACGGCGTACGAGCAGGTACGCATTTTGTCGCTGCGCGCCGCGGGCAGGTGGCGTGTGCAGGCGCAGTTGATGTTTGGACGCTGCTCATGGCTCGCAGCGTGCGCCGCAGGGACTGGACGCGTAGGCAGGGCGCATACTTGCCGTATCCTTGCGGCGCTTTCTGAAGGCGCACGGCAGTTCTGTGTGGCCCCATTTTCTGGCGAGCAAGCGTGTACTCAATATGCAGCATCGTTCTCTAGCGGAGTGCTCCGTCTGGCGTCCGTGCTGATGTGCGAGGCTGGCTGAGGCTGACTGCAGGGCCGGGAAGGGCTGCACAACGCGCGCAAGCTGACCCGCTGAAACTTCTCTGATGCACACTGCGCGTCATGCACATTCTGTCTTGTCAAGGCCGCCAGAACTTCACCCAGCAGTGCGCCGTTGCCCGCTGTAGCGCCACGCATCAGCTGCCCCCGCTGTGCGTGCGTGTACGCAGCCATAGCCTGAAAGCTGCGCTGCGCCCGCCCGCCGCCGCTCTCTCGTGCCGCGCAGCACCAGCTCCTGGAGACGTGCGTGCACCGCGCGCGCGTGCTGCAGGAGCAGCTGCGCCGCTCGCTCGAGGGGCGCGCGCCGCCGCCGCGCGTCGACCGCCGCCGCCGATCCCACCACGACTACCTCCTGCACGAGATGCGCCTCATGGCGACGGATTTCCACGAGGAGAGCAAGTGGCGGCGCGCCGCGGCAGCGCTGGCGGCGCGCGGCGCCGCGGCGGCAGCGGCGGCGGCGGAGCTCGCGCCCGGCGACGCCGGCATCTCGCGCGCCGCGCGCGCGACCCTGGCGCACTGCGCACGCTCCCTGGCGGCAGCAGACAGACCAGGGGGAGGGGAAGGGGGGGCAGCAGCGATGGAAGTGGAGGAGAATGGAGACGACGCGGCGGCGCTGCCGCCTGCGCTGCGCGCGGTGGTGGCGCAGTGGGTGGCGGTGCGCGACGCCGCGCGCGCCGGGGCGACGCCGCCGCTGCGGTGCGCGGCGCAGCGAAGCTTGCCCAACGGCGCCGTCGCGCCGCCGCCAGCGAGCGCGGCGCATCTGCCGGGCTGCAATGGCACGTCGGACGCCGCGCTGGCGGCGACGGCGTACGAAGCGTGCTGCCACGCAGCGCACGCGCTCCACCCCGACCAGGTGCGCGCGCTGCGGTGGGCGGCGGCGCTCGCGGCCGCGGGAGCCGGCGGCGTCCTGTCGGGCCCTCCGTGCGGCGGCAAAACTGCGGCCGCCGCCGCCGCGGTGGCGCTGGCGGACATGGACGCGGAGCAGGAAGGAGGGCGCGATGCTGCAGCGCCGCAGCTGGTCCTGGCCCCCGCGCGCAGCTTGATGCGGTGGTGGTGCGAGCTGCGCCGCGCGCGCCCGTGCCTGCGCATTCGGACGTGGAACAGGTGCCGCGAGCTCGCAGCGGCGGCGGCGCAGGCGGCTGAGACGGCGGCGGCAGCAGCTGCAGCGGCACCTGCTGCTGCGGCGGGCGCTGCGGCGGAGGCAACCGCGACCGACGCTCAGCCAGCAGCGGCAACGCCGGATGGAGTGGCAGCAGCAGCGAATGCAGCGGCGCCGAACGCAGCGCCGTCAGCGCCTTTACTAGCTGCGAGCAGCAGTCCTGGTGCTGGAGCCATGGGAGCTGGCACCGCCGCGGCGGGAGCGGACATGATGGACACATCAGACGGAGTAGGCAGCGCGGCCACTGCTGGTCCCGCAGCACTGCCTGCGGCTGCAGCGGCGGCGCCGGAGGCAGCGGCTGCCAGCACCGCGGCGGACAGCGGCGGCGCTGCGGCTGCGCACGCGGACGTGGTGCTCTGCTGTTTAGAGAGACTGGCAGGCGAGGCGGAGGCGCTGGCTGGCGTGCGGTGGCGGCAGGTCGTGCTGGACTGTCCGGGGGACGACGCACACGGAGATGACGGCCAATCAGAGGTACGCCACTCTCCGTTCAAGCCGTTGTTACAACAGCCGTTCCGCCATGCGTATCAACCAGTGCGCTTGGCGCTCTCAAGCAGCGCTCCGTCGTGCACACCACAAGCACGTGTATGCATGTACGGCAGGGAGATACTCAGCACACGCTGCTGCTGTGCGGCTGCGGCTCGAGCGCCTGCCGCCGGCGCCCGTCCGCGTGCACGCATGCATCTGCATGCCTACCCTGCTGCCTCCCGCTCGCGGCACCGCACGTCTCACGCCGCCTCACGCGTCACCCCCGCCGTGCGCTGCGCTGCCGCGCTCACAGACACGCCTGCCCGGCGCCGCAGCGGAAGGCGCGGACTGTGCCGCGCTGGCGGCGCGCGCCGCGGCCACGGCGACGCGGCGCCTCGCCGTCCTGCGCAGCCGCGCACCCTCAGCGTGCAGCGTCCGCCGCCAGGCCGGTATCGTCGCCTTCGCCGCCCCTAGCGTGTACCCATTGTTAGAACAGGCGGCGGCAGCGGCGGCGGCGCCCGCGCTCGTGGCCGTCATCAGCGCGCTCACTCTGCAGCACGGCTGCCGCGCGCCCGCGCCGGCACGCTGGAGCGGCGGCGCTGCACCGTGGCGCGAAATCGCCGTCAAGTGCGCGGCGCCGCCGGCGCAGGCGCGCGCGTACGCACGCATCGCAAGCGCGCCCGCCACGGCGGCGGCACTCGGCAACGATGGCGGCGGCGCCGCCGTCGCGATCCTCGGCGTGCTGCAGCGCGCGTGCTTGTGCGCCCCGGCAGACGTATCTGCTGCCGCCGACCCCGCTGCCTCCGCAGCGGACGGGCTCACCGCGGCGGAAACGCTGGCGGCGCAGCTCGAGGCGCGCAGCGGCAAGCTCGCGCCGCTGGCGGCGGCGCTGCGGCGGCTGTGCGCGGGCGGCAAGCGCGCGCTCGTGGTCGCGCAGCAGCCCGAGGCGATATCGCTTGCGCGCGCGTACCTGCGCGCTGCGGGCGTGCCGTTCCACTGCGCGGCGCCGCCGCCGCCGCTGCGCGCGCTGAACGGGGAGGCGGAGGGGCGCGGCGAGGCGCACGTCGCGCTGCAGAGCGCGGTGTGGCGGCACGCGTGCGACGCGCGGCGGCGGCCGCTGCTGGCGAGCGCCGCGCAGCTGGCGCGGCTGGCGGGGGGCGGCGGCGTGCGGCTGGGGGACGTGGACGCGGTGGTGATGCTCGACGAGCCCCTGGCGTCGTGGTTAATAGCAGGTGACTTGACGCCACGTTAAGGCCAGCACAGAAATTGGCGGTTTGTGCAAGCAAGCTGTGTAGCTGTGAGCATTGCCCGGCAGTGCGCAAGCACATCGAAAACATATGACACTCGCGGACTTTGCAGGGCAGCTTTGGTCTGTGAGATGTTGCGGTGCAGTCGCGTCGGCATCTCTGATCGTGCGTGCGTATGCAAGCATGCACTTTAGACTCAAACTCTCAGAGATTATAGCTCACTGGGCCAGCCAGAGCACTTGCTGTGATGCGCTTTGGCCGCTTGGCAGCACCGAGCGCGCAGCTTCAGCGACCCGGCTGTGCAGAGCGCTGATGCTACAGCACACAAGTCACTCAGGAGTCACTCACTCAAACCCCAACCCTACGCCCACACACACCCCCACGATGCCATATGCAAGCAGGCGCGATGGCTGCTACTTCGCCATCGACCTCTTGTACAGACAACCCCCCAGCCCCCCCCCCCCCCCCCCCCCCTCACATCACACAGTGAATACAAGCTTGCGCTTTCCAGGTGAGCGGAGCGCTGGAGTCTCTAGAGGTCTTAAGGACCAAGTATCCTTCCTCAACGATTGCTCATGCGCTGCCCTCCCCCCGCCCCCTCCCCCGGCTTGTGCGACGCGCAGAGGAGTCCAAGCCGCCGCCCTGGCTGTGCGGCGCGCTGGGGCTGCGGCAGCGCTCCGCGGAGGGCATCACGCTCGTGCGCCTCGTTCTGCAGGACAGCATCGAGGCGTTCCTAAGCGACGCCGCCGGCGCGCTGGATGGCTGCACGCTGCGCGAGCTGCTGCACGGCGGCAGCAGCGGCGGCGGCGACGCGGCGGCGGTGGGACCGAGCGCGGCGCTGAACATCCACATCTCCAAAGCGACGCTCGGCGCGGTGGCGGCGCAGCTGGCGGCGGCAGCGTCTGCTGGCGGCGGCACCGCCGCCGAGGAGGTGGCGCTGGCCGGCACAAAGCGGAAGGCCGATGGCGAGCCTGCTGCGGACGGCGCTGCTGCCGCCGCGGAGCACAGCGGCAGGGGCAAAGCCGCGGGGCTGCTGAGCGCGCCGCTGCCGCCGCTGCAGAGTGCCGCTGGGACAGCAGCGGTGGCGGCAGCGGCAGCAGCGATCAATCCCGTCGCCGCTGCGCAGGCCCTCACGCACGACACGTCCGAGGCAGCGCTGTTTGCGGCTCTCGCGGCGGCGCGCGCCCCGCCGCCGCCGGCGCTGCTGTTGCACGCGGCGCCAGACGGCTACGGCGGCGACGCGGCCGCCGCGGCGATGGCGAACGCGACGCTCGCCTTCAAGCAGCGCGTCAGCGAGCTGCGCGCGCTCGGCGTGGCCTGCGAGCCGCTGCTGCAGTGCATGCTGCCGCCGCCGCCGCCGCGCGGCGGCGTGCGCGACGCGGCAGCGCGGCCGGCGTACCTCGGCGACGCCGCGTCCGCCTTCGGGCGGCTCGGCGCGACGCTGAGCCTCATCGCGCGCCCGGCGTCGCAGCGCTCGCACAAGGCCAAGGACCACAAGAAGCGCAAGGGCGGCGCGCCGCCGCCGCCGCTGTCGAAGGCCGACCACCACGCAACGCGCCGGCGGTCCGCGCTCGGCGCCTTCGGCGGCGGCGGCGGCGCGCCGCGGCGCCTCGTCGACGCCGCCGAGGAGTGGACCCCTGCGGAGGACGCGCGCCTCATCCGCGCCGTCGAGGCGTTCGGCGGCACGTCGTGGGCGCTCGCGGCGTTCGCGCTCAACCGCGACCCCGCGCTGCGCGGGCGCCTGCGCGGCGCCGCCGCGGTGCAGCGGCGCTACGCGGAGCTCGCGGGCGGCGGGCCCGCGATGGCGGCGATGGCGGCGGCGGCGGGCGGCGGCGCGCACCACCACCACCACGCCGACCTGGCGGTGGCGGCAGCGGTGCCGCCGCGACCGCCGGGCGGCGAGATCATCATGGAGCGGCTGCTGCACATGCCCGCGGGCGTGGAGGTGCTGCTGGTGCCGCGGCAGGTGCGTGTCAGTGCTTGGCTGCAGCGGCACTGCGGCTGGGGGTGCTGGGCTTGGCCGCTTTGCGATTGTTTGCTCGCCGTGTGTGTGAGCGCGCTTGTTGGGCCAAGGCAGCTTTCACCGCTGCACTGCTGCTGCTTGACGTTTTACGTCCACAGGGGCATGGTGTGAAGGGTATCTGTAGCTGCAGCGCTCGCAACACACAGCCGAGAGACGTGCAGTTTGGAATTGACCAACATTCTGCTTCCTCGACTAAACAGGTCAAAAATTCAATATGCTGGAGGCCGCACGCCCTTTGTTCCGCTGCCGTTTTTGCAAGGCGCGCTGCGGCCTGAGCGCTTGCAGCGCTGCTCCAAACCCACGTCTATTGCACGCTGCCCCAGCTGGCCTCAGGCATACCATCAGCGCAGCTTTCACGCCACGCGCTGCACATCATGCCTCATGCCTTGATGTCCATGAGCTCGAACGCGCGCTCACTGCGCCCCGCTCGCCGCTGCGCTGCGCCCCGCGGCAGATCGTCGGCGCGGCGGGCGGGGCGGCGCTGCCGCAGGCTGCCTCGGCGGCGCGCAAGGTGCAGCGCAAGCGGCTGGCGGAGCTCTTTGCGGCGTACCAGAAGCAGCCGCCAGAGGAGGAGCTGCCTGCCGACGATCCGCAGGTAAGGATGGGTATGGGTTTGGGCGGCAGCGGGCTGGGGTACGTTCGGGCATGCGCGGGTGGCGGTAGGCAGCAACATGAGGGATGGGGATGGGCAGGAGCAATGGGGTAAGCTGCGCGGTCGGGGCAGGCGTGGTAAACAATGGCCACGGGTAGCAGCAGGCGCGGTCAGGTCAGGGGCAGCGTTGGTGATGGTCGCCCCTGTACGGCACTGTCAAGTATGAACAGGTGGCAGCACAGCGGCTCGTGCATCCGACTTGGCGCTACAGGACATCAGCACAGGAGCCTGTGCCCCGCAGCTGGTAGCGGCACCAGCGCCGCTTGCAGCACGCTCAGGCATCAGGCAATCCTGTCGTGCACGTCAACTAGTACTCTTAGTCGACTGCTGATCCATGCATCACTCGCTGCAACCAGCGCGCTGCATCAAGCGACTTGCAAAATTCCCTGCGGGTATTCCGGTCTGCGCTGCGCCTGCGGTCCGCTCTCGTCACGCCGCCGCGTGCGCACGACTGCTGCTCGCTGCTGCAGCCTCACGCATCCCGCGGCAGCCCCCCCCCTGCACTACACACCACGCTGGCCCAGCCATACCCCCCCCCCTCGCTCCCAGGCCGACTCGTGAACACTCACCCCACGCCGCCGACTCTGAGTCGCAGTCCGCCGCGCCGCCGCCCGCGCTGCCGCCGCCGCAGGTCAGCGTCGCCCTCGCGCACGCGTCGCACGCGCACGCCGTCGAGGCCCTCGGCATCTCGCTGCAGGCGCCGTCGCTGACGCCGGAGATCGTCATCGACCAGCAGGCGCGGAGGCAGGACGCGCTGGCGGCGCGCGCGGCGGCGGCGGCGGTGCACCACGCGTCCGCGCCGATCGCCGCCGCGGCCGCCGCGCAGCAGCAGCAGCAGCATCACCACCAGCAGGTGGCCGGCAGCCCGCCGCCCGCGCCTCAAGGTGAGTGGCGCAGTCGCCGCTGCGCGGTGTATGAGGTGGCTTGCGGTGACTGCTTGTGCCGCGCGTGCCGTGACGTGTGCTCTGGTACAAGCACCGCTCGAGGGGGGCTTGTGCGCGGAAGCGGCTTCTCTACTTGCTTGCCCGGCCTGCTGCGATGTCATTTTGCACCTGCGGTCCCCGTTCGCAGAGCTCGCGGCGCCTGTGCGCACGCAGGACGCGGAGATCTGCCGCAGCGGCGCCCCCATTCGCATCGTCGTGCGCTGCCAGTCCGCCAGTGTAACCGCACACTAAGCACTGAGCATGCGAACACCGACATGATGCAAACGCTCTCGCTGCACCCGCCATTCAGCTGTAGGCTCTCCCGCTGGCGGCCAGCACGCGCGTGGCAAGGTGCTGCTGGCGGGCCGCAGCATCGCGCCGAACAGGGCAGCGGTGCTGGCGCCGGGGGGGGCGGCAGGGGGCGGGGGGGGGCGCGGCGCCCCGTTGTCCCCGCGCAGCATGCAGGCCATCACGACGGCAATGTCGGGGCACAGCGGCGAGTCGCAGCAGATGCTCATGTCGACGATACAGCGGCGGCCGGAGGCGGCGCGGGCGATCCGCGCGATCCTGCAGCGCGCGGACTATACGCAGGTGCGCGCGCGCCTGAGCTGAGCGCTGGCACTCGGAGCGCTGCCGTAGTGATGATGCGGCGTCGATAGATGGTGTTGGGCTCATGCCGAGCGACGCCGCGTGTTGGAGAAGGCTGTCCCCGATCCAGTTGCGCGTGCTGCGTGCCGTGGGGCGTGCGGTCGTTTGTCGGCATGTTTCTGCTGAGCGCTGGGCACCCGCATGTTGAGCGCTGCCACCGTGATGGTGTGGTGCCGGCAGAAAAGTGCCAAGCTAAGCTTGCATCGAGCGATACCACTTGTCTCTCGAAAGGCTGTCCGCGATGGCAGCAAGACTTTGCTCCGTGCTGCGAGTCGGGAGCGTGCTGTCGTGCAGTACGGACCGTAGATGCCTGCAGAGAGGGTTGCCGGGAGCTAATTGGTGGCCCACAGTCCGGCAGGCGATGCGCCCCAGCACTTGTGGTCATTGTATGCGTGCAAGATGCACCATGGATCAGTCACATTGGCTGTCATGAGATGCAGCTGTCCGGAAAGCGCCCTTTCCAGATCTGCATGTACGCGGCATGTCAAGTGCAGCAGCATGAGATGAACCATGCACCGCGCCCTCCGCCCTGTGTGCGTTGCAGTCAAAGTGACACTTGCACTCGCGCTTGTGCCCTCGTCCGAATCTGGCAGGCACAGAAGGTGCATGCGGTCGCGCAGGTGATCAGCGATGCCAAGGCTGCGGGCGGCGGCGACGGCGGCGGCAGCGCCGGCACTTGAGTGGACGCCTTGCCTTGCCCCTCTTTCGTCAGCGCTCTGTCACTGCGGCAGCGCCTAGCGATTTGCGGGCGTGCTGCGCGCGGCAATGTTGCCGCATTTGCACGTGGTATAGCGGCAGTTTTCGCTGCGGCATGCGCGGGGACGCGGCGGCGGCGGCGGCAGCTGCGGCGATGGCGCACATTTGCATACAAATAGAAAAGCACTCACATGTGCCAACGTGGTCTTGTCCGCTTCTGCTGTATGTGTGATTTCATGGTTTGTGCTCAAAGAGAGCCAAGGTCTTTGGCATGCCAAGTTTCCTTGCGGTGCCTGCAGTGCTCTTGGTGAGGTGATTGAAGGTCATGCACTTGGTACAGTGTGCCCATTGCGTGATTTTTTTTTGTAGACGGAGCGTTTCTAAACTCCTAAACTGCTTTTCATGCCCAGATTGTATGCTGCTGTTAGTGCTAATGACCATATGCACTCGCAGTCAGTTCCAGTGCCCTTCTGCGTTGACAGATAGTCAGAGATAGGCTTGACTCCGCCACAGGACACAGTTGACTCACCATCTGCGAAGGAGGATAATCTCAGCAACGTTATATTCGTCTGCCACTTATGAGTTCTCATGTTTCAAATGCAATGAAACAAGTCACATACCACAGTGCTAACGGTGAGAGCACACAGCTGATCCAGATCTTCTGTTCTCCAAATCCTTTTTTTTTTTTAGAAGTTCTCGAACTTCAAAGAGTTCTCGAACTTCAAAAGAGTTCTTGAACTAATTGTGTTGGGCTGGAGCGTGTTCACACGTTGTTGACTCGGCAGGGGATCCATCTTATCGAGCAGCAAATTCAACCGAACGGCAGGTCGACCAGCAGCAAGTCCTGCTGGCCAAACAGCTAAAACTGTTGCACCCAAGGTACTCAAAGCAGCCAGGATCCATCGGTTGGCGCTCACGCCAGTCGGGGGATCTTTGGTCTCCTCCAGCTGTACCGCTGGCAGCTGTAGCGTCGGTTCCATCCGTGATTCCGGCGGCTGAGGTTCAGCAGGCACCGCTCCAGCCACAACCGAGCGCTGCGACGGTCATCATGTCACGAAAAGGGGGCGAGAAAATCAACAGGTCAGAGGGCAACAGTTAACGCATCACATAAAGTGATTATTTCTTCATGCTCAATGTCGGGTAGCTACGTAGTTGCCTTGCCAGCGCTGCAAAGCGCACTGGTCCAGCAGTTGAAAGGGCTGTGCCCAATGTGGTGTTGTCGTGCGCTGTGAATCTCACCACATCATGTCACTCAAGTCCAATATGTTCTTTGTTGCAGGTGCCTGTTTTAGATATGGCACCTCCATGCCAGTCAGCGCGTGGCAATTGGCACGACGATTGGCAATGCTGGTGCTGTGACCGACTACTGTTGTGGACAGGACAGGATGCTGAGGTTTGCGCCATGTCATCACTCATTATGTTTTTTACAAAGCCTGTCTGTTGGCATACGCTGGCTGCCCACTTCAGCGGCACTGCTCATGGCTGTGATTTCGCGATTCTTTCCACCATTACTCGCAGGCAGCTGTCGGCGCTGTCTGCAACCACGCTGTCAAAGGTGACGGATTTGGAGGCCCAGTGCGATGAGTTGGAAAAGCAGCTGGAGCATGTGGAAGCGACGCTGGCGGCTGGGAGCGTCACTAAAGAAGATTTACAGCAGGTGAGACTGGCTGCGCTGCGCAGCAGGGTCATCTTTGGTTGATGGCGCTGGCATTCAAATTGCATTTTTCTCATTCACTGGTCCGACTCATTCAAGTTGCGTTGCGCTACACTCATCGCTGCGCCATCTGGTCCGGTGTAATATACAACTTTGCGCAGCCAGTTGTGGTACTCCTTCTTGGCACATTCAGCTCCGGATGTGGTGAAGGCTTTACGTGTTTGTGTATTGCATTGAGTTGAAGCCTTGACATGACTTCCATTGATCCAGCTGTGGCATGCAGTCCAGGGACCTGCAGCCCTCTGAAATCAATAAGTTTATGCAGTGATAGTATGCACGAGCACACAGCCTTACGGTGAATCCTCACCCTCCCCGGCAGTGGCATACGTGGCGCAGCCTGTCGAACCGTATTGGCTTCGGAAACGCAAGACGGTAGGCAAGACGCAGGTAGTCAGCCGTTCAGGGTTGCAGCAGGTGAGAAAAAAAAGGGTAGGGGGACAGAGAGTATGTTGTGTTCAAGTGTGACGTGCCTATGCAGCTCATATGCGCACGCTATCAGACCTCGGGCAATGTGTCGCGCACTTTGAAGTGCACTGCAAAGCTGCGCGTTCGCGACTGCTGCGCATGATGCGCTTGTGCCAATTAGGGTTAGGGTTAGGGTAAAGGTACGCTGACCTTGCGCAGCACAGTTTTTTCCAAGGCCAGGGGTAAGCCCTGCCTCAAAACCTAGCACGGCGCCTGGGACTACTGTAGAGTGGACTTGAGGTATGTAGCTGTTGCAGGGTGTTCGGGCCAGGGAGAGGGTTAGGTTAGGCTCTCCTAGCAGCAGCACCCTGAGACCCAGACTGATGCGTCGCTGTGCTGTTTGTGAGCCTGTGGTGATTGCATTATGCGGTATTGCCGCCGCCCACATCATGTACCGGAAAGAGAGTTAGGGTTAGGGTTAGGGTTAGGGTTAGGGTTAACCCTAACCCTAATCCTAAAATTGCCGATCGGCGCAACGCAAAACCTTTCAGATGACGTGTGACGTGACGTCCGCAGCCGCCGCCCTCATCATGTATCGGGAGAGAGTGAAAGTCGTGTCGACTGGCGAAACGAGAAACCCTTCAGATGGCGTGTGACGTGACGTGCGCAGCCGCTGGGCTTGGCTCAGCTGCGTAAGAATCAGTTGCCTGTATATGTATCGTGTTGTTGTGTTGTAACGGACCACTGGTACATACAGAAACATTGGTGTACAGCAGCGGAGCACAATGGAGTACACCCACTTGCAGACACTGTAATACTGCAGGTCCTACTCAATACTTTGAAGTACTACTACATATTGACAGGTCTTTTCTCTTCGCCTCCATATGATGGGGTGGTACTTGGTTACAAAAAGGGTGTCAGCAAAACGCAGCTTCTTTTGCATGCCGCAGCATCAGCGCTGACTGAGGCGGCCACCAGCATCAGCCGTTGATACTGAAGCTTGCATTCAGATCACCTCGAACAGTGAAGATGCGCTGACGAAATGATTCATGATGTGTAAGGTGCCGCTGAGACCTGCGACACCACTTTGCAAGCCGTCAGATAGCTGCCATGCATAGCAGATGTTTCGCACTTCAGACTGCCCCCCCCTTCATCCTGGACATCACATTCACAGACCCCCCCCCCCTCCCCCCTCCCCACATCACATTTACACAAGCCTGTGCACTTGCCATCATTCCGGGAATGATACCAGCCCTGGCACTCACATGCTGTTGGATGTGTGGGTGAGAGCAGTTGCCCTGATTGAGCACTGCTGCCACCATGCTTGTTGAAGTCACAAAGTTGAACTGTACATGCCCCTCTCAAATCATTGAAGTATGCAGCACAGACCAAGTGCTTGCAGCCGAGAGGGACGCGCTGTGGGTGATGATGGCGGCTTTTGTTCCTGACATTTACCCCCATTCTCCTTGATCCGCCTGAAATCAGTGAACACGTGTGCACTGCGGCTGAACACGCTTATACCAACCAAACGCTAACCCCAACCCTTGACGAAGGTGGCGGCGCTTTGGTCCCTAACCCCAGCCCCTATCCATTTCGATTTGTCGCAGACCAAGCAGCAGCTGGCGCAGTCCGTGGGCTTGGTGGACAAATTCCAAGACGAGCAGGTAATGTGCTGTCGCGGTCGTGCTGTATCTGCTGCTGCACACGCGTACACGGTCAGGAGGATGATAACTGCTTGTGGTTGGCGATTCTGTGAATAATCATGACGTCACTGGCCTTCGTAGAGGCGTCCAACAAGCCGCACTCCCCTTCTTGAAGCTCCAGTCGATCATCGCCATGCTGGCGTGTACGCAATGCAGCTCCGTTTTGGACCGGGTCGTGCTGGGATGGGGGCAGTGCAGCAGTCTTCTGAAAGCTCTATCGCTGGTCAGTGCCGTGCTGCGCTTGCCGGTGCCGCTTCACAAGGGGCTCTCAATCATCTCACACATTCTGTGTGACCCCCTCCCCCAACGCCCCCCCCCCCCCCACACACTACCGTCACGCTCGAAATATCACGCGACGCACACTACGTTGTCGCACAGGTGGACGCCATTGTGACGGCGGACCTCAACAGCGGCCGCGCCATCGTGCGGCAGCACCGCAAGGAGCTCACGCAGCGCGTCACGGCGCTGCGCGAGCGCACGCTGTCCACGTACCACCGCGTCGAGCAGGCGCTGCAGGCGTGCGCATGACAGAGGGCGGCCCTCTGGCAGCAACGGCAGTGGTAGCAGCGGTCGCAGTCGGCGGCAGCTGCAGCTGTGGCGGCGGTGGCGGCAGCAGCAGCTGTGGCGGCGGTGGCAGCAGCAGCAGCTGTGACGGCAGTGGCAGCAGCAGCAGCTGTGGCGGTGGTGGCGGCAGCAGCAGCAGCAGCGGCAGCAGCAGCTGTGGCGGCGGCAGCGGCGGTGCAGCAGTGGCAGCGGCGCGCTTTGTCCTTCAAGTGTATTTGCCCTTTAGCACGTGCCACGCTTAGGCGGGCACTTGCGCAGCAGCAGCGGGGGCGGCGACGCGCTACGGCGGCGTCCCGTGGCGATCGCGCGCGCGTGTAGGTGCCCGCCGCAGCAGCCACTCGCGGCAGGCGTGTTGGTCTTAGCAGCGGGTCTGCAGTCGCGCCGGCCTAGGCCGCAGCAGCTGCCGCGCGTACTCGCGTTTGCAGAGCACGTCATAGCCCCGAGACTGCGGCAGGCGCGCAGCAGCACAGCTCCCCGCGGCGCCATCTGCAGCCGCGGGCTGTTTGTGCTGCGCGTTTGCACGTGTGGCGGCGCCGCGCGCGCCCCAATGTCGTCCTTGCGTACTCGCACCGTCTTGTTGTTGTTAGCTCAGCAGCGGCAGCGCGGCAGGCGCGCGCCGCGCTGCGTAGTGCCTGCAGCTCTTTCCTCGCGCATGGCATTGCCACCAAACGTTGGCTGGCGCGCGGCCCTGGCATGGTCGCCCCCCCCGCTTCGCTGCGCCCAGGTCAATTCAATGAAGTTGAGTCGTTGCAGCAGGGCATGCCCGCCTGTGGTGAACTCCTGCCTGTTGCTTGCGCGCTTTGTGGTGCATGATGTGTGAAGTCGCATCGCCGCTTGTTTTTTCCAAGCAGCATCGCATCACTCTGCGGCATGTTTGATGACGTGAAGAATGGAGCAAGTGCGCAAGGTGATGCCGCGCATGTGAGGCGGGAGCCGCACAAGCGGCGCCGCGATGTGCATGAATTGTTGGCTGCAGATAAGCAGTCATGCTCATGAATCATCACTGACACATACAAATATATGTCTGGACGCCTTCATTGTGATCTGGCATCGGGACCATGTAAACACCGGAAACAACAAGTCTTTCCACGGTAATCATTGAATCTGACCAAGAGTAGGCTCAAGGGCAACCTGGCCAAGAATGGCGGTGGCCCCGCTGTGCGCTTGCACGGCAGACTTGCGCCATCTAACCTCATGGTCGGACCGCGTGCACTCTGCGGTTCAGAGTTCCATGACCAAACCAATTCTCTGCGCGGCCGCTGCTACTAGATCGCACAAACTCTGCCATTCAGAGTTCAATGACGAGGCGGTACTCTGGGCCGCCGCTGCTGCTGGGTATAGCCACAGGCGTCGGTGCGACGGCAGCGCCGACAGAGCCCCGCGGCAGCGCCGCGCGCACTTCCAAAAGCGCGCTGCGCAGCACGCTGCTGCACCGCAGCTCCGCGGCAGCCGCCTGTAATACAGCGGGCATGTAATGAGTCGTGAGCAGGTAGTAATGGAGGTGGACCAGCTGCGGCAGGCGGGTGTTGGCATGTAATGTGAAAGGCAGTGAGTGCCAGCAGGATGTCTGTGAGATGCATCGCCAATGTCATTGGCCGTCAGTGGGTGCGGTCTCGGAGACAGCCCAAACCCTAACCCTAACCCTAGCCTAACCCTAATCCTACTCCGTACCTCGCTGCCGCTGGAGTCGCCGGCATGGCCAGGGGCGTCAGGCGTTTGTTGAGCGCTGGCAGTCAGGCACACGCGCGCGCCGCTTCTTAGCAGCGCCGCCGCCTGCTCAATCACGGCGATGGGCACTTGATGAGTTGTATAAAAAGTGACGGTTTAGAGGTGCCAGGCTCGGCCCCTGCCTCGGCATGCAAAGTGACAGGGTACAGGGTGTGAACAAAAACAAAAAGAGTCCAGAAAAGAGGGCCGGAATGCACCATCGCGAGGCGATGCGCGCTTGGATGACTCAACGCCTCAATAGGACATTAGTGTAGTACAGACACCGTCTGCAAGCTGTGCGGGAAGTCGCCGGGCGGCACCCTGCATGCACGTCTGTGTCAAGCGCCACGCGTCAAGGCGCACGACACCATCGTCCACAATAGCGCAAGAGGGCCACGCAGCGCATCCTGCGGCAAACCCTCAGAACGGGACTGGTGGACGAGGACTACACGCCGTTTCTGGGATCCGCCGGGCCGCCGGGGAGTCGCAGGATGGACATCGTGCTGCCTGCCGACGCCTTCCAGGTGACCGGCTACGACGACCCGACACGTCACCTACCGCTCATGGTGGACGTCACCTGCTTCGAGGCACAGGTGGCGTCGCGGGCGGCGAAGACTGCAGCAGACCCCGAGCGCTGCTGCCGCGACCAAGAGGCCGCCAAATTATCCACTATTCTGGTCATTATGACCAGAATTGCTACAAACTTGTCACTTTGGCAATCGGGTCTTTTGGCAGCATCGGGGAGCAGGGGCGGAAGCTGCTGGGGGCTGTGGCGACGGAGTATGCCAGCAGGATGTCAGTACGTGGAGGAGCGCGCCCTAAAGCTCTTAAGGGCATCGCCCTGGCAAGCTTACGCTCGGCACTGTCGGCAGCGCTCCACATGGCGTACTCTGGCCGTGTCATGACACACATGGCAGAATCCAGGGGGGGGGGCACATGGAGGAGGACGTAGGGGAGGATCCCGAGATGCCATTTGGCGGCGGCGGCGTTTGAGTGGTTGTCATTGAGACACTTTCAAAAGTCACACGACATGCAGATTCCGTACAGCAGCATCAAGTCAGACCATCACCTGGGCTTTTTCGCGCCCTGAGCGAGAATTAATAAAAAGTACAGACACCGAAGAGTAGATCACATAATTCTGTGCTGTGTCACCGTACACACATCACGGTACACACATCGGCGGTCTCTTGAGGCTGTTGTGACGCCCCATTTGTGTGAACATCTGCATGGCACAGTTGCGCTCTAGCGGCTCAGTGCCGCGCGCAGAGGCCGCAAGAGGCGCGCTCAGGGCTGCACAGCTGAGCTCTGGGCTGTGTCGCATGTGGCAGCGCTCAGGCCCATGCCGGCGCTGCCCTGACCTACAGTGTCACCTGCGCATCTCATGCCTCATCCTTGATGTCAGCTATGCAGCGGACGCTGCCTGCCGGTTTGTAGCCGTGCTGATTCAGGCGCACCAGCAAATTCATGGGGGCCGTCGTGTTTTGTGCAATAGAAGTAAACAACACTTTGACGAAGAAAGGGGACCAGGCGTAGAATGGGGTACTTTTTGCAAGCCCCCGGGGGAAGTTGGCAGTGTGCCAAATCACACCTCGTGCTGACAGGCAGCCAACGAGTTTTAGGCACAGCTGCAGCAGAGGCGATAGCTGGTAGGCACAGTTGAAAGCCCACCCACCCTGCCCTTCTTGCACTGAGGGGGTAGGGTACAGGTGAAAAAAGGGGGGGGGGGCATTTGGAGGTGCTGGGGTACCCTGGTGGTTTCGCCCCTAGCTCCTTGTCGTTTTTTCCCCTTTCCCCCCACAGCCAGCAATAGTGTTCATGCAATAGAAGTAAGTAAATAACACGTTCACGAAGAAAGAGAAAGTAGTTGAATGCATTGCACTTGACATGGTCTCCGTTGAGAGGCATGGAGTCTGTGATGTACAAGTGCATCGCGACGCACTGCTGAGCTTCATACACCTGCCATGCACATGTCCCACACATCGCACAACAGCCGCCCGCAACGTAATGCACACCTCACATGCCTAGTCCAATCACCACCGTCCCTGGTGCACAATGTCACACAGTGAAACATGACTGCCGAAAGCTGCAGCCGCTGTTGGAAAGCAACCCAGCACAAGACAAACGAACCCCATCTCTGTGCATCGTTGTGTAAGCAAACAACCACATAGAGTGTGCCGGGTGGTGCTGCTCACTGCCACCACATTGAACATACCTGCTGCGCCAGCTTGCTGCGGTACACGTCGTCGACCCAGAACGCTGCACAGTCTACTTCAATTGTGCGCTCGTGGCCACGCCCACCGGTGACAGAAGCGGCAGCAGCTGAGGCAGCAGCAGCGGTGGTCAAGTCAGCCTCCGCAGCGCCTGCAGCGCCGCCAGGCGGCACGGCAGCCGGCATCGCAGCGGCAGTAGCCGGTGCTGCGGTGGTAATTGTGGATGCAGGGATGGCAGCTGTGGTCGCAGGCGCTGCAAAGGCGGCCACTGCGGCTGCAGCAGGATCAACAGCGCTGGGTGCTGCCACAGCGTCCGCGGGGGCTGCAGCAGCGGCAGCAGCAGCAGCAGCGGCGGCAGCAGCAGCAGCAGCAGCAGCAGCAGCAGCGGCGGCGGCGGCGCCGGCACCTGCACATGCGCCTTCAGCCCCATCATGGCCGCATGCAGGTTCACTGGCGGTGGCTGCCGGTGCAGCGGCTGCTGCGGACATTGTAGGCGGCGCCATGGCTGCGGCGGACGTCGTGATGGCGTCCCAGTTGAGGCTGGCCGTGGCCCAGTCTGCGGGCGCCGGCGCTGCTGCCGCTGCCGCCGTGCGCTGCTGCGGCTGCACGGGCAACGCAGCATGCACGCATGCAGACAAGAGTGTGCATTAGTGATGCTGCGCGCGGCACTGACGATGTGCTTGGGACGCTCAGCTGAGCAGATTGCTGATAGTGTTCAGCACAGGATTTTGTGTCAACAGCGGCGGCAGTTGTGCTGTGCAAATATTGCAACGACAGTTCTGCAATGGGTGAATCAGACCTTCACAGCTGCATGTAAGGTGCGCGATTACGCTGCGGCATGATGTCGCTGCCGTGGTCAGACGCATGCTAGACACTGGTGTTGATTGCAGGTGATGGTGCTTTTGCACTGGGGCCTTGTCAGATGGGGCAAACTAGTTCAGCAATGCAGCAGGCAGGCATCTGCTCAAGCCCAAAGCCACAGGTGATGTCAGCAGCAACGCTCAGCCGATGAGCATCTGACAAAGCGGTTACGGCACCAGCAGCATGCTCAAGCCTGCTCAGAAGGGCCCAGTGCCGCCCCCCGCTGAATGTCACCCAACAAGCTGGGTCAGGCGGCTCATTGTCATCAATCAAAGGTCGGGCAGGTCATTGAGAAGTACTTCACGAAGTGTACTAGTACAGGCTCTCTGATAGATGATCAAGTGTTGCATATCGTCACGCCGTTTGCTCGCGCACCTGCTCTTCAAACGCGCTCCACACGTTCAGCAGCACCGAATCCAGATCGCTCAGCGCGGCCTGAACGCTGGCGCGCCGCCGCGCTCGCGGCGACCCTGCGTTGCCCGCTTCCGCCGATGCAAGCGGCCGGCTCAGTGCATTGTGACCGGAGGTCGCTGTTGCTGCTGCCGGTGGCGGCGGCGATGCTGCCGCAACAGTCACAGGAGTCACGCTTGCCGCAGCAGGGGGAGCCACTGGTTCGCAGGCAGCGGATGCGGACACCTGCGGCAGAGGCAGTGGCAGCGGCAGCGGCGGCGGCGGCGCAGCGCCAGCAGATGCGCCGCGGCTGGCGTGGTGGTGCGCGCACGGCACTGCGGCGGCAGCAGCGGCGTGCGCGCCCGCCGCTGCTGCGGGCGTGCCGCGCTGCTGCCCAGCGACCGCGCTGCCGCCGCTGCTGCCGCGCCGCGCAGCCCTCGCGTCAAGGGGCACGAGGGCACGAGCGCCGCTGCGGCGCCGGCCGTGACCGCTGCCGCTGCCGCTGCCGCCCGCCGCCGCCGCTGCTGCCGCGCCGCCGCCGTGTACATCTGCTATCGGGGCGATGAGCTCTGCGCCGTGCTCGGGCAGCGCTGGCGGAACGCTTGACGCTGAGCACTGCTGAGAGGACGATGACGGAGCGTCGTCGCCGAGCCCGCCCGTGACAGAGTCGAGTATGATCTTGCTGGAGCTTCGGCGCCTGCCCGCGGCGCCCGCTGCTGCCGGCGGTGGCGTCGCTGCATCGCCCAAGGGGCCGTCCAGAGCTGCATAGGGAGTTTGGGCACAGGGAGGGTCGTTGATGTCAGATGCAGACGCATGGAAAGCAGGTGCCAGGTGCAGTGTTAGAGTGCAGCAAGTGAGTCCACAAAGCTAACGAGTCTCACAGGCGATGCTCGCGCACAGCATCGAATGAGAGGCGGCAAGTTGCCGATGGCATCTCCAGAGGCGCGGCAGCGCGCTGCAGGGTTAGGGTCAGAATTGAAGTCTGGCTAGTTTCAACACTAGGTGCAATTCCCTCGGGCTGCAGCAGATTGGCAGCGCCCAGCATGTATGTATGAGAGGTGCAGCAGCAGCAGACTTGCAGTTGATCGGTCTGACCAACCTAGCCCTCAAGCTAAACCTAACTCTAAGTAACCCTAGCCCTAGCCCTAACCCACACGCCCTGCTTGCAGGGGGCTGCACATTATCTAAAGCTGAGATTCGCTCGGTGAGTGTTTTTTCGTGTCACACCTGCAATCGTCTGTCGGTGATGTTTGTACGCCTTGTAGCAGCTGCCGCACACCCTAACGCTGCTCCACGGGTGGCATTAACAGCAGCAGCAGCGGCGGCAGCAGCAGCAGCAGCGGCAGCAGTGGTAGCAGTCGCAGCGTCAGCGGCGGCAGCGGGCACAGTGCTGAGTGGCATGCCCACGCGCGATGACAAGACACATGTCGAAACAGCACATGCACGTGCCACAAGCGGTTGGGGGTCAAAGATAGGGGGTTTCTAAATCTAGCCTTAACTTCAAGAAGAGTCCGAGAGTCCCCTGCTTTAGCCTGTGCGCAGAGCAGGCTCTCTGTCACATGGGCCATCTGCTATGAGCAAGGAAATAGAACAATCCCATGTGACTCAATTTCAAACTTCAACAACGGCGCATGACTGCACCCATCTTATAACTGTAACTTCAAACTTCAGCAACGACGTGTACACCATGGAAGGCTTGATGCTCACAGGGCGCAAAGTGGGCAGGGACAACTGCAGGGCCTGGCAGTCGCAGCGCGCGTCGCTAAGCCACTCACTTGTTGTACAGCTGCCGCTGCTGCCGCGCAGACAGCGTGGACAGGATCTGATCCCTGGTCCCCAAAACCTTCCTCTTGATCTGCAAAGGGCCGAGTGCAAGAGTACGTGCAGACATTGAGCGGGCGGCAGGGAATGAACGGTTGACGATGGGGCTGGTATGATGCCCACCCTATTACCACCGCCTTGACGGCAGAAGTAGGCAACACGTCAAGTGCACCTGTACGCATGCACGCCGCAGATGTGCAGTCCCGGTCCCCAGCACCTTCCTCTTGATCTTAGGGCTAGGGTGAGGGTCAGGGTTCGGTTTCAACAGGTGTCCGGGTACATGTCTAGAGGTGGAGCGATGCGGCCTGTCAGCATTTATGCACCAAAATCAGCGGCGGCAGCTGTCCTTATTCAAATACCGCTTCTGGTACCACCGCCGCAGAATTGGGGCGAGGTGTGTATGTGAGTTAGGGTTACTTCTTCAGCGGTGGCGTGTACAGTGCCAAACCCTAACCCAATAACCCAAACCCTCGCCTACTGTGCGAGGCGCAGCCCCTGACAGCGTACGATAGGGGAGCAGACACCGCGCCTAACCCTAACCCTAACCCTAACCCTAACCCTAAGCGATGGGACCTCTGTACGTATGGCAAGTTCCGCTGTCGCAGCTATGGGTGCGTGTACTGCGACGCACTGCTATAGCAGTGCACAACGACTGCTTTGCGCCCAGCATGTATTCAAGCATGTGTATGTAGGCATGTGCAGCAACGAGGCACCGCCTACTCTGCTGAGGTCAGTGCCGAGGCTGCGGCGTATTTGCACATCTGGTGATGTCATTTAGAAGCGATCGGCAATGCGCATTGAGGCACTTTCAAGGTGTTCACAGAGGCACACGTAGATTCTGGTTGCAAGTTCATGGACACGCATCATCTGGGCTTCTTCCCGCCCGGAGCGAGAATTAATAAAAAGCACATCTGCCACTCTCGGCGCCCTGCGGCACGCGGCGGCGGCGGCGCAGCGCGCGGCCGAAACGACGCACGGGCACGCCGATCGTGCAGCAGCACGCCTCAACACAACAGCGCGCATGGCGTAGGTAGGTATGTATTGTTACAATTTACGCTCAGGTATGTACCTCCGCACTCGGCGCTCCTGCCGCTAGGGCCTCTCTGTGGCGTACGTAGACGTGGTCAAGCACGAGCGCCTGCACGACGCGCACGGGATCACAAGGGCAATGTCAACATGTACGAATTCCTGGGAGTATGTTTGGTCGCGCATGTATGTTCATGCGCATGTGGTCCTTCAAAGTATGCTTCTGTGAACATGCTTCTGTGATTTGTCAATTCATGCGCAGGTGTGCCTATGGGGCGCATGCGGGAGATGCTCGCGCGACGCGTGTTGACACGTGCATGAAGTACATGCTTTAAAGTATGAGGTGTGTGACTGTACGTGTATTTGGACTCACAGGCATGTGCACAGTGTGCGCCAAAGCTCATGTGGCGAGTAGGACTTGAAGTAGGTCGATCGACTCTTGCCGAGGCAGCACGCGCTAAGCTTGCAACGGTGAAGCACCCGGCTCCGCTGAAAATTGCGTTGCGGACGCCAGTCACTCGCGAATTGCCAAAACAGGCAACAAGTCCTTCACGATGCGCGGCAGGTGCTGATGGGGCCATCTCGGCATCAGCGCGCCCACACTGATGCGGCACCCTGCGCACCCGCCTGTGCGTCTGTTTACTTGAACTTGAAGTGCATATTTTGCGTGCAGCGCGTCATGGGTGCGACAATGTGCACAGCGACCACAGCGCCGCGCGCAATGCTTGTGGCGTTACCTGATACGGCAGGTCGAACTGCTGCTCTGGGGTGTCTGGATTGGGATCCTCCGTGCCGCCCTCATCATAATGGTCAACGGCGCCCGCGGCGCAGTAGGCTGCACATCATCAAACGGGCATGCAGCATATGCAATGAATAGCTGGATACACATATGTGGCAAGCGGCTGTATGTGTGCCAAAGCGCTCAGCACCAAACAGGAGTGCCAGCTTGCTGAGCGCTGTTGAGCATTTTTACTGAGCGTCATCACGACAGAGCAGGCTGGGCCAGTGGCGCACTGAGCTGCGCACCGTCAAATTGGGCAGACAGAGCTGATGTTAGGTAAACACATACGAAGTGTCATACTTCGGAATGTCATGTAGAAGTACGCGCCACTGCAGCAACCATGCTGCCGCATGCATCAGACGCCAGGGTGCATGGTATTACTGACTTACGGCACTCTATCAGGCCATCGTGCCAGCAGATGCGGACACGAAGAAGGAGCGAGCAACAGTGAGCGTCGTTGTTGCTTTTGGACCCTGGGCTTCTTGCCCACAGCCTGGCCTTTGAAGATTGAAACGCAGATGCTGATGGAAGAAGACTCAGGTGTGCGGCATAGCTCTCAGGAGGGGGCACTCTGCGCTTGCGCTCTGTCGCAGAACGAAGACGCACCACGCTGCAGTGGCGTGGTGCGCAGACATGCGTTGCATCCCTAAGACCGTAAAGAACGTCAACCCTAATGCAAATCCTAACCCACACCCTCACCCTAACTCTAACCCTAACCTCACCCTCCGTCGCCTCACAATCGCGTGCGCCATTCCACAGCGATGCACACATTAGGAAGTACAGCAGTATGAAGCATGATCAGGTTCAGCCAAGAGTGTGCTGGGCTTACCGCCAGGGCAGCGGCGGCGCACGCCTGTCGCCAGCGAAGCGTCATCCGTGCCGAGCGATGACACGCTGCTCGCTGCCACGCTGTGGCGACGCGCGCGTCCCTGGGGGGCGCAGCACAGGCACGTTATGTTCCGCACGCCCAATGAGGCTTGAACACACGGAAGTCGACCAATCGCATTGAACAACATGAGTGATTGCGGCGTTGCAGGATGAAGTTGTACTAAACATTGGCGGCTGGCGTGCTGTAGCGATGTGCGCATACATGGATAGCACAATGCGAATAGAAGCACACGTCGGACCGCAGTCAGAGGAACGGCCTGTCCATCGAAGCATGACACTGGCAGCCACTTTGGCCTGCAGTTGTGTCTCGCGACGGCAGCTGCGCGCTGAGCACTGTGACCTGGACTCTGAGCGCTGACAACGAGTCCCGTTACTGCTGTTCGCTCACCACAAGTCCTAAGCGGTGCATACGCGGTTCACTGACAGATGAAGTGCCGCCTCTGGAGCTGGAGTGCGCGTTCTGCAATGCCGCGCCCCGCCGCACGCGTGCCACCCAGGGCAAAGGTTAGGTCTAGGCAAAGGTTAGGTCTAGGTCGTGTTTGAGATGTGCTTCAGCAGTTCTGTCACGCAAGGCTGCCAGCACCGCACGAAATCGATACGCAGGCGCACAACATATGATACATCCAGCGTTGAGTCTTCACCTCAAGTTAAGACGTGACAGAGAGCAGCTTGCATTGAAAGCCGCAGCGTTGCACGTAACCCCAGGCAGTTGCCGCTCCCCGCTTTACAACAGACCTTAAGTAACATCGAACAGCCCCCCCACCCTGCCCCTCCTCCACCACCGAGGCACCATCAAGTTTATGCGATATTACATCGCTGGAGGCTGCCCTGCCGACGTACCATCAGGCTGAGCGCTGACGTTGTTGGAGGCCACAGCGCGCCAAGGCTCGCGGCGTCGGCGTGCGAGTGGCGGCGGCGTGGCGCTGCTGCCGCCGCCGCTGCGCCGTCCGGAAGCGGAATTGCATGGCTGCCGCCGCCTTGGCTGCAGCTGCGCCGCAGGGGCGGCAGGCAGGGCTGCGCGACGCAGCGCTGCGGGTGAAGCAAGAAGAAGTGGAGCGCGTGTGAACGATTGGTGCTACATGTGAACGATTCGGAGCTTTGAGCTCTCTGCGTGTTCTGTCATCCCATAATTCATTCATTGTAGATCGTAGCGACACTCTCTGCAGGGCCCAGCCACCTCTTCAGTCTGGGACGACCCACACCACACGGCTGATTCCATGCTGAGCGGCTGCGTCTAAGGAGAACTGGTAGCAAGAATGGCTCTATGTGCATGAGAGCGATGCCTGCACAGCAGCGGGAAAACGTTCTGGCAGTCAACCGCGGCAGCGCGCGGCGTAGCTGGCGCGACGGTTGCGGCGGCGCCGGCAGCGATGACTGCTGCGCAGCGTCGCTGCAATGAGCTGTGCATAGTACCAGAGCAGCAGAAGGGCGACCCTTCTTCTTGTGAAACTTGCAAACGACTATGTCGCACCGACCGTGTGTCTCACCGCGGTGCCGCTGCAGCACGCCGACGTCCTGCTGCGCAGCGCGCCGGCGCCGCCGCCGCAGCTGCTGCTGGCGATGCTGCCGCTGCCGCCGCCGCCGCTGTCGCACGCGCTGCCACCGCCACCACACTGCCGGAAGGCCTTGACCTGTGTCAGCCACCACTGCCCGCTGCGCGCATGAAGGAAGCGACGGCAGAGATAAGGTGGTGCACGATCCAGCTGGTCCATAGCGGGGGGATGACAGGCGCTTGGAAAGGAGCGGGCTGAAGGAAGACGGGGGCGGGGGTACAGTGCTGCGCTGGGCCATGCAGCTAACCAACACAAAGCATTTATGGCCTCACGCCTTCCACATCGTGGCGGCTACAATTGCAGGGTTTATACTGGACACATATATACTTAGCCCTAACCCTAACCCTAATCCTAGGCCTAACCCTAGCCCCAACCCAAGGACTGTGTGGACTCGCGATGCGGTGGCAAGCCCAGACTGCGCAGCATGAGCACGATGGTGCCCCGCAACAGCGCTCCACCCGTGGTGCTGCGCGTCATCCGCCGGCAGCACTCACCGTATGCCTAACCCTAACCCTAACCCGCAGTGTCACCGCCCTGCCCTCACCTTAATCCTCACCCTGACCCTACTCCCGACCCCTGCAGCGCGTGCGACCCCCTCCCCCCCTGCTCCAACCCCCCCATCCACCAATTTCAACTTGAACAATAAGTGCCAACAGGTGCCACGGTTGCGCCCACCTCTCGTCCTGTACGCAGTCCACGGCGACCTCCTCCAGCCGCCCGACGCCGCCCGCTGCCTCCAGCGCCGCCGCCAGCGCCGCCGCCGCCGCCTTCGCCTCCGCCCACGACGCCGCGCAGCGGCACCTCACCGCGGTGCGCACCGCCGCCGGCGCAGCGGCGGCAGCAGCGGCGGCGGCAGCGGCGGCGGCGGCGGTGGCGGCGGCGGCGGCAGCGGCGGCGGCAGCGGCGGCGGCGCCCGAGCGCGCCGGTCCCGCGGCGCAGTCGCCGTCCGCGTCGTGCTGTGGCGCTGCCGCGCAGGCGCCATCGTCGTCGCTGAGCGCTGGCGATGCGTCTGGAAATAGGGGGCGGCGGTGGGGGGGCTTGGCGCGGCGGGGGGGCTCGTCGCGCAGCACCCAGCAGTGCGGCGCGCCGTCGCGGCGCCAGAGGGCGCGCACGCACCACGGAGGTCCGCCCCTGGGGGGTATGTAGGACTGCGCACGGGGGAAGGGGGGGGGGGGGGGGGGGGGGGGGGCAGGCAGAGAGGGTGCGTGTGGTGTTTTGCTGATGCTGCCGCGTTGATATTTTTGAGGTATGTCACGGAGGCGGGTACGGATGAGGGGTAGTATTAGGGTAAGGGCTAGGGCTACCCTCACAGGAGGGCAGCACGGCGACTGCGCAGCAGGTCGGTGAGGCTGCCGATTCAATGCAATGCCTCTGCGGGCGCAGCAGTTCGAGTAGAAGTTTTGCTCAACAAAATGAACCGCGCTCAGGCAGCCGAATGGCAGGTGCAGTTGCTCACTGCCTGTGCAGAAAGACTGATGCATTTCGCAAAACCTTCAGAGTACGTTAACAATGAAATGGAGTGTCATCTACACCTTGAGAGTGAATGCATGGGACTGCCAAAGTGCGGACGTCTTGCAAGAGCTAACCCTCATCCTAGGTAGGGGTTGGCGCCCACCTCAGCTCTAGCGCAGGTACAGGGGGGGGGGGGGGCACGTGGACGAGGAAGGGGGGGGGGGGGGTCGAGATGCCATTTGGCGGCGTCGTTTGAGTGATTGTCATTGAGACAAAACCGACACCTGCAATGTAGATTCCGTGCAGTAAGCCTAGATGCCATTCAAATGGATTTTTGGCGCCCTGAGCGAGAATCAATAAAAAGCAAGTCTGACCGTAACCCTATCTCCAGGTAGGGTTGGGGGGTCCATCGCAACTTTAGTGCAGGTGCAGACACCCACATGGCCTCTCTAGCCCCTGCTGTTCATATCAACGTGGCTGAGTTTACTACAACCCTTCGCCACGGCGGAATTTGAGGTCATCACTGAGCTCTGAGGTCAGGCCGCCCGCGTAGGGTTAGGGCTAGGGTTCTGTACAGGGCTACGCGTCGACACTCACTTGTATCGCCCACGGGGTCTGCCCGTCCCAGCCTGCATACGAACGCCGTCACACGTGCAGACACCAGATAATGTAAGTTGAAGTGCAGTCCACAAGTGACGTAGATGGCGATGCGGGCGATGGCGATGCAGGCAGCGGCACCCGATATGCAAAGTTCAGGTAGATTTTCAAACTTCACGTTGCGCCCCGCCCCATGCACCGCCAGCCAGCCTCTTGGGCAGCGCGGCTTCTACCGTCACCGCCGCCGTATACTGGCACGGCCTTCGGTGATGAGAGCGCGACCACTGCTGCTGCATGCGATATCATTTTTTCAACAAGTCATCCAAACTACAACACTTATTCACCTTGCCCGCCGCCCCACGCGCCGCCGGCCAGCGTCTCGAGCAGCGCGGCCTCCACCGCCGCCGCCGTGTACAGCGGCACGGCCTCCGTCTGCAGCGCTGCGCCGGGCGCGGGGCGCTTGAGCAGCGCCAGAGGCGTGGCTGCAGCACTCAGCGGAGCGACAAGCGCGGCGGACGTGAGTGTGTGCACTTCAAGACCTAGCGTTAGGGCCGACGGCAGCAGCACCAGCTCCGTGGCTGCAGGGCCGCAGGACGCTGCTATGAATCCGTGATTGCAGCGTAATCACGGATTGTTTGTAACTGTGTGAGGCATGAGACATGATTGGAGATTTCCTTCTTTCTTGAATATAGAGGCAGGAATGGACAGTGTCCTCGTTGAAAGATGTTACAACGGCCAGAGCATACCAGGCCCGTGATGGAAAGTGTACATGAGATGAGCAGTGCAACTTCAACTTCAACGGCCTTCACTGTCATGTGACCGCCTCCCACCTTGTCCCTTGCACAGCGCCAGCGGAGGGGGGCCGCCCCCCCTCAGCAGCCCCCTGACGATGCTCTTGCGCAGTGCAGCAGCGCTCCGCAGCGCTGCCGCGCTCTCGATGACGTGCCTCCGCAGCGTGCCCTGTTTGACAGATAGCATGTTGAAGTTAAGTGAGGGCTGAAGTCGGTAGCCCTAGGCAACGAGCAGGGCTGAGCATGCGAGGTGAAGGCAAGCAAATGAGGTTTGGCTGAGGTTAAGTTTGAGGGTGAGTAACCCCTGGGCAGTGATCGGGGCTCAGCATACAAGCTACTGACAGGCAATGGTGCACAGCACACGGTGACAACAGGCGTGGCAAGGGCGCCCCTCCGAGAGCACTGTCGTTGACGCTACAGCAATTGCGCGGATGCATGTGTCCGTGTTTGTTGTAGTGTATTCCAGTGCAGTGTGCAGCGCTTTCTTTCAACTGCAATCTCCAGGCCATCACTGGTCACAGGTGACGTACTTCTTGAACCTCGGAAGCACCAACTTGACCCATGTGCGCAGCAAACATCCACATCCTGTGTGTGGCACAAGCGGGGCAGAAACTTCAACAGCAGCTTCAGAACTTGAAACCTCACTAGCAACTTCAAGACTCGCCTTCTCATCCGTGAAGAGCCACAGCAGCTCGCCGCCTGCGGCCCTGGCGTCGCGTTCGCCTAGCCGCACCACAACTGTCGGCAGACCGCGTGCATGCGAGATACAAAAGGCGTAGTTGAGAGCGCTGCTGAGTTTGCTGAGCGCTGCTTCAACGTGTAGCTGAGAGCGGGCTTGAAGACGGTCGACGAGTGCAGAAGGTGCAAACAACAAAGACGGTTCACCACGTGGTAGATGGCGCAAATCCCTGCAGCAGCCCAACTGGACGTGTTACTGCTAAGCGCTGCTGATCGCCGCTGGGGCGTGCATTGCCGTGCAGTGTGCAACCTCCCGTTGGCAGCGGCAAGCGTACGAAACCAACACGCTTGGCAGCTCGGCGGTGTGACCGAGAGCGATCAGGCTAGACCCTCTGCGACAAAGACAACATTCGCAGCAGGCTTGCGAAAGGATGACTGGGGGCTGACGAGGCAACTTCATACTTCAAGTTTGTACTTGACAAGTACAAACAGTACCACTATAAAGTATTCATGGGAGACAGATGCTTAGCACATACATCAGCCACCGCGCAGCGCACAGGCAAGGGCGCCCCCGCAGTGGCGTAGGGAGGCCCGCCGCTATCCGCTGCTGTGTCATGCTTGGCAAGTGCTCTCCGCAGGGTCAGGAAGAAGGGTTAGGGTTAGGCTTATGACTACGTCCACGTGCTGCACAAGAGACGCAGCTCTACCCACTGCTTTGCGACCAGCGGCAAGCGTTCAAGGCCAGGAAAGAGGGATAATATTAGGCCTAGGGCTTGGACTTTGGATCAGTGTTAGGATTAGGGTTAGCCTAACCCTACGTCCGCATGCTGCGCATTACCTGAGGCCACATGGAGCTCCACGTTCTCTGGTATGTGCCGAAAGAACCAGAGTCCCGGCCGCGCGGCCCTCGAGTAGCTGCACGGCAGCGGCAGTGGCGGCGGCAGCAGCGGCAGCGGTGGCGGCGGCAGCAGTGGCAGCAGCAGCAGTGGCGGTGGCGCAGTCAGCAACTAGGGGCTCAGCTGCACAGCAGCCATGTGTGACGACTGAAAGGGACGGCACTGTTCCTCTGCAAATCATGCAAATGGACACGAACCATCAGGGCAGCCATTGCAAATGGCGAGCTTTGAAAGGTGGCCGTGCATACCTCCCTGACGCGCGCCGTTCATGCCCTGCTGCTGCCTCATGTACGCCTCATCCTTGGTATACACTGCACTTCGCAATCCGTGGCAGCATACGACGGCTCGCGCGCGCAAGCAGCGTACTCTGGCTCGACGATCCTCGCTAGCGGCGGTGCTGCTTGCCACTGCAGCGTACTACGCTACCACGTGCTGCATCTCTGTCAGTCAGCGCTCAACGGCCGCAGCACTACAGCACCAGTCCGACCTTGGCCGGCCAGCTGGCGCTTCTATCACGGGCTCCGCACGGTGCCAGCGCCATCAATGCCTCTCTGCACTTGACTAGCACGTGCAATGGAGGTAGACTACCACTGCTGCGCACTCGAATGTGACAACAGCACTGTCGCGGCGCTCAGCGACACTGACTGACCCCATGCCCACACCCCCCCATTGCCACCCGCCTTCGCGCACTCACCTATTGGACAGGAAGCTGGCCTGCCGCAGCTCCCCGGCGTCGCGCACCGCGCAACCCCCTACCCCTGCCCCCTTTCTTGCGTCAGAGCGCTGCTGCACAGGCCGCGGCTCCGTGTGCGCGGCCGCCGCCTGCCGCTGCTGCAGCAGCTTGCCGAGCGCGTGCGCACGCTGCTCGTGGCCCGCGTAGCTGAGGCGCCGCGCCGCTGCCTCCTGCCGCCGCCGCCTGCCGCCGCCGCCGCAAGAAATGTTAGATAAACAATTTCCTCTTCTGTGTCAGTGTATTGGACACATCGCTCGAGGTTGAGGATTTGAGGGACAGGTGGAAGCAGGCAAGAAGATTCTAGACTACAGCGTTAGAATGCAAGACACTCTTGGTAGTGTCAGTAGCTGGAGGGTGATGGCATCTGCCGCAGTGGCAGTTGAAGTTGCAGGTGACAAGTGCTGCCTGCCTCCGCGCGTCGCACACGTGCAGCGCCTGATGCTCTAATTTCATATGCGCCAATGTTGTGCCGCCAGCACATGCTGCCGCCAGTCGCGCTCGTGAGGTGTGCTGCGGCTAGTTAGGGTTAGGGGTAGGGTTAGGGCTGCGGCTAGTGCTTCCTAGCAGAGGTGCACTCTGCGAACAATGGGGCTCAAGCAATGCTGCTGTGCGGCATTTGACCACATCGAAAATCACCGCGCCGCATCCGTACACGATGTGATGTGTTGGCAGTCACGCAACGAGCGGGCCCTTCCTGCGTGCATATAGTGTGCCGGCGGAGAGTTGCCGCGCACTGCTCATCGGTGGTGCCACACACAGGCGCTGGTGCTGAGGTACGTCCAGCAACTTGCAGGCCCTGGTGTGCGGCGTGTTGGCACGCTCACATCACACACAGATGCTTTGCAGAGCCCGCGGTCATGTTCTTGAAGAGAATGCGCGGTGCCAGATTTCCGGCTGTCCCTGCGATTCACTCTTGTTCAACTGCAGCCACTCATGCCAGGAGGCGTCAGTTACCTTCTGCCGCCACCATTGCGCTTGATGCCCCGCTTGACTGGAGCAGCGTAGTCTTCCAAGAACCTGTCATATTCCTCCCTCAGCGACACCGTGGATCCACTCCTGTGAGCAAGACGAGCCGTACAAGACTATCGGGTTGTGCGGTTCTAGTTGCGATGCTGATGCAGCAGCACTTGATCTTTGAGCCGCGCTCTTACCTGGCGCTCGAGCAATCTCCGAGCAGCATTGCCTCACAGGTGTAACTGTCAGTCACTGACTTTTTCCAGAGAGCGCAGTTAGGACATGCTTGATCATCCCCGCGCCTCGCCACACGACAGCATACATTGCTGTGCCTTCCCTGCCGAGCTAAGTAAATCCTTCAAGTCACGTTATAAAGTCATGTTATAACACCACTCGTCAAAGCTCGAACGGGCTGGCTTGTCACCGGCTTGAAGATTCCGGTTTCATAGTTCAACGAAAGCTCTTGCAGAGTGGCAGCATCCGAATGGAGGCAACTGTGGCCACAGGTGCACCGTGCAAATACAGAGGCAGCATAGAGAGGTTGCATGCAAAATGCTTGCATTACAGGTGGTGCGCACAACAGCCATCGGACGCAATGGCGATAGAAATACTGGGGGAAGCGGCTGAGGTTGAGTTCAAGAAATTGCTGTGGCACTCACTCAGCTTGGAAGTATACATCTCGGCACGCACCAGCAGCAGCACCAGCAGCAGCAGCGGCTTTGCCAGTGCTTTGCACTGTGCTGAGCACACGCTGCCAGCACAAATGCGTGCGCACCGGGAGCTGAAAGTCCACCACACCACGCCACTTCAAGTAAGGGCAAGTGAAATAGGAGCATATGCAAATCAGGCGGCAGCTGTGCCACCGCTTGCATGGTCCTCCGTTGCACCTCTACGCCGCAGCAAGGAGGGCCCGGAAGCTGCCGCAGCACGTGTTGCAAAAAAAGACCTGCGTGGCGCGCATCTAAGTGCGAGGCATCGCAGCTCACTCGCAGCTCAGCACGAGCGCGCAGCGTGCGAGTTGAAGTATGCCTGCAATGGTCATCTGGCACAATGCCTGCGTCGCTCTCGTCGAACAGGAGACCATGTACTTGCGCGACTGTGCACGCATGCGGCGCCGCTGCTTCAATATGCACACACGCAACCCTAACCCTACTTGTTGCTCATCAACAACCCCGCAGAGCGTCACCATGCACACGCTCCCCCCCCCCCCCCTCCCCCCCCCGCGCGCCGCACCTCAGCAAACAAAAACAACATGTAAGCGCGCATTGGCGCGTGCGTGCGTGCGCGAGCGCGTCAGCCCGCCGCGGTCGCAGCAAAGCTCAGCTGTCCGGCCTCCTGCTGCGCCAACTCGTGCCGCGCGCTCATGCCGCCGCTGCTGCCGCCGCCGCCGCCGCTGCTGCTGCTGCGCTGCTCGCGCATCTCCTCCTCCATCCGTGCGTGCTGCTGCTGCTGCTGCTGTGCCTGCTCCTGCGCCAGCGCGCACCCCTGGAGGACCGTGTTGAGGTCCTGCACGTCTCAAAGCACACGTGTGCACGCACGCCAATGTCACAGTACAGTATTGCTTGTTGTTGTACACTCGGGGGGTGTGGCAGCAGCGTGGCGCAGGGGCTAGGGTTTACGGGTCGGGGTTGAGGTTAGGCTTGAAGTTGCCAATGGAGGAAAGGCAGGCATGCGCGCCACGCTCATTTCGCGCAGCGCGGCGCACGTTGCAGTTGGCGCAGCGAGATTCAGGACCTACGTCCGAGGGGTAGGGCTAGTAATAGACACACTAGGGCCAAGGTCAGCTAAGCGATGGGATAATCACAGGGGTCGGCGCTCACCTCACGCAGCGCGCGGCGCAGTCGCAGTTGGTGCAGCGGCGCCAAGGGTCAGGGCTAAGGCTAGGGTTAAGATAAGTCTTGAGGGTAAACTTCAGGGCGAGGGATGAAGGTTGCCGTTGAGGCTAGGCTTGAAGACAGTTAGCACAGACCAGAGGACAGAGACGCGGCGCGCTCACCTCGCGCACCGTGTGGTGCACGTTGCAGGTGGCGCAGCAAAATCTTATTTCGGGCTAGGGTCAGGGCTAAGGGATAGAATTGATCATACGGGTCAGCGCGCGCCTCGCGCAGCGCGCGGCGCACGTTGCAGTTGGTGCAGCGGCACTTAGGGTCAGGCCAAGGTAGAGTTGAGATGAAGGTTGATGTTACACTCAGGGCTAGGGGTCAGGCTAGGGTTGAGGTTAGGCTTAAATATACCGAAAGAAACGAGGACAGAGCTCGCCTCGCGCAACGCGCATGCACGTTGCAGTTGGTGCAGCGACGCCTAGGGTTAGCGTTGAAGTGAGCGTTGAGGTGGATGTACACCAGAGATAGCGCGTACACCCGAGGCACGCGTACGAGTACGAGCTTTTGACGCGCGTTTTAACTCGTACCTGTGGCCACGGAATAACTCGTACGCGTAACCTGTTGTGCGAGGTAACGAGTGAAAACTGTACTGGTCCACAGCTGATAACTCGCAGCACTGGTCCACAGCTGATAACTCGCAGTACGAGTTATTTTCACATTACTGAGTATTTGCTTTTTTTTTCATCGAATCCAAGTTCAACGCCACGTTGCGCTGCCCGAAGCTTCTGCCAAAGAGATGTGCATGCCAGGAAGCTGCATGTACATTGTGCATGCCAACTACCAGGTGCTTCTAAATTCGAATCAGTACATCCTGCTGTGTTTTGAGCCATTTGAAGCACGCACAGCTTTCGAGCCTTGACGAGCCTTAAACAGAAGATGTTCGCAGGGCAGATTCAATCTTATAGGTGAAAAGGAATCAAAATATCGTAGAGCTCTAGATGACAAGGGATGGTTAGCCGCAAGTGCCTTCCACCAATAACCGTGGTCGCCGCTGCTGCAGCAATTGGCCTCGAGTCAAACAGTACCACCGTATCCACCAGTCAAGAAGACTTCTGTGTGCAAGCCTTTAGCGTTCGAGGCATGGGTGTTCAGTATTGGAAAGGTCTATAAATATTGTGGTACACGACATAGGACAATGCTGCAAGGAATCTGGTACAACAGCTCAAAAACTCGTTGAAACAGGCAAGAACCTGTTCGATCAGCAATGACCTGTTCAACAAGTATACGCGTACCCGTTTCACAGAGCACAAGTTTAACTCGTACCCGTAGCCGCTCTCACAAGCATTTGAATACTCGTACGCGTACTTTCCGACAATTTTTTCGCGCTACGCGCGACCTGTTCAGCGATGACACTACACGCCATCTCTGATGCACACCCAGGGTTAGGGGTTGAGGTTGCGCTTGAGGGCAAGCTGGGTACCAATCGAGTAGAGGATGGAGCTCACATCGCGCAGCGCACGGTGCACGTCGCAGTTTGGTGCAGCGACATGTAAGGTCAGGGTAAGGGCCGAAGATTTTCATTGGGGGTTAGAGGAGGATGAGCAATGGGGGACAGGAAGTGGTGACGTGCCGCGCTCACCTCGCGCAGCGCGCGGTGCACGTTGCAGTTGGCGCAGCGGCACTTAGGGTCAGGCCAAGGTAGGGGCCATGATTAGGCTCGAGGTCACACTCAGGGCTAGGGTTTAAGAGCTAGATTTGAGGTTCGTCTTGAAGTTGCCAACTGAGTAAAGGCAGAGATGCGCTCACCTCGCGCAGCGCGCGGTGCACGTCGCAGTTTGTGCAGCGGCACTTGTCGGGGTCGCACGCGCACGCGCCGCCCCACGACATGGGGCACCCCCTGTCCACCAGCCCCAGCACCTCCGCGATGGCCCACACGGCGTTCTCGCTCTGCGCCACCATGGGCTCCTCGGACGTGCAGCTGAGGCGTGGACACGCGAACCGGGGGAATTTTGGGGGGGGGGGGGGGGGGGAGGGGGGTCAACACGGCGCGGCGGCAGAAAGTTGGAACAGCAAAGCACGGCTGAGTCAGAGTGATCAAGTCTGATAGGCTGCTCTGAAGTGCAGCTGAGGCATGCGCACGCGGCGGCAAACGGGGGGAGCGGGGAGGGGGGTCAGTGCAGCACGGCGGCGGCAGTGGCAGAGAGAAGTCTGCGCGGTGCGCAGCACAGATAGGGGTGTGCGCAAGTTCAAGCGGCACGATGGTGCTTATGGTGACAGTGTCAGAGGTGGCGTGAGAGGTAGCTGATTCCTGGATAGGGGAGGGGGGGGCTAAAGGGGGAGATGCAGCATCTGAGCGATGCCTTAGAGCCTCGACCCTCCGGAAGACGTGCGCCGCAACCAGGCACTCTCGACTGCGCGCCTTAGAAGGCACGAGCCGACATGAAGGATCGATTGATCAACCTCGCACGGGTGCGGGCACGCCCGCCCCCGCCACGCCGTACTTTCGCCCAAAGATGCACTCGACCCAAGCCGGTGCGACTGGCCTGGATGACAATAGAGTTGTCTGCAGTGCACGGCCAAAGACGCACGACGACAGATGCTTTGCGTGTTGACTCGCGCCTGGAGCAGACGTGACTCGAACGTCAGAACTCCAACCTCCGCGGCGCATGCACAGCGGCGACCGCGCACCTTGCGTGATCATTGTGCGCAACCTGAACTGCACACAGGTGCACGCCGCGTGGAGCACACCGACGCGACTCGACTCGACTCCACGAATCGACTCCACGACTCCACCCTCTGCAGGACGCGCGCAACAAGCTGCACGCGCGCAATGCCTCACACCTGGAGACGTGCGTCGCCTGGAGCCTGGCCGCCTCGAGGCGCTCCACCGCCTTCTCAATGCTCTGTGACGCACGACAGATGCTCTGCGTACAGCGCACCTGATGGAGCGATGAGCTGTTGCACAATCAGAGCGCTCTCACAACGCATGCAGCAGTGAACCGGTGTCCAGAACACAAACCTGGAGATGCACGTCGCCTGGAAGCCGACGGCCTCGAGGCGCTCCACGAGCGTCACCTAGTGACGCACGTCGAGCGTCCCGGGGCTCAGCGACACGCAACAACTGCTTTGCGAAACTGCTTTGCGTATGGCGCACCTGGAGATGCACGTCGCCTGGCACCGGACCGCCTCCAGGCGCTCCGCCAGCGTCTCGATGCTCTGCAACACGCGAAGAGTACCCTGCGAGCTGCGCACGTTCCGCATCACGCGACACATGCTCTGCATGTCAACTGCGCACCTGGAGATGCACGTCGCCTGAAACCCGACCGCCTCCAGGCGCTCCACCAGCGTCTCGATGCCCGCGCCCGACGCGGGGTCCACCTGCACGGACGCCGTGCGCGTGGGGAAGTGCACCGAGACCGTCACGACGCCCGGCACGCCCGCGAGGCAGCGCCGCACCGTCTCGCCGCAGTCGCGCATGCACATCATGCCCTCCACGGCGAGGCTGACGTACGTGGCGCGGCGCGGCGGCGGCGGCGACGGCGCTGGCGCTGAGGTCGGCGATCGCGCGTGCGCCTGCGGCGGAGGTGGGCAGAGGGGGGGGGGGGGGGGGGGGCGCGTGTGTGCAGATGTGGTGACCGCCGCGCTGCGCAGAGTCGCGCGCAGGGCGGCAGCGGCTGCCGCCCTGTCGTCTGAGCGCGGATCGCTGCGATGACACGCAGTGCCGAGCGACCGTCGTGCCAAGCAAACGATACGACCGGTGGGCAAGTCTTGCCGCGGCGCAGTGCACAGGCGCTGCTGCTTTGCGCCACCACCGTCTGAGTCGCGCACGCCAGATACGGGCGCAACATACAGGAGGCACGGGGTACAGCGTTTGAAAGCGTGGAACAACCCTCCCACCACGCGGGGCCATCGTCGCGGGCGGGGGGGGGGGGGGGGGGGAGAGCGAGTGCGCAGATGTGGTGAGCGCCGCGCTGCGCGCGTAACTGCGCTGCTGCGCAGTGCGGCTGCCAGTTTGATGTCTGAGCGAGATTCACTGCGCCAACATGCCGTATTGAGCGGCCGTTGTGCGATGCAACTGATATGACCAGTGGACGAGTCTTGCCGCCACACAATGCACAGGCGCCGCTGCTTTGTGCCACCATAGTCTGAGTCGCGCACGCCACATCAGAGCGCAACATACAGGAGGCACGGTGCACAGCATTTGAAGCATGGACCAGCACTCCCAATACGCGCGGCCGGCGTCGTCGCCCTGATCCTAACCCAAGCGGTGCACAGGACGCAACGCGGCACGCGCAACGCAACCGACTGCCAGCACTTTGCCAAACGCGTCAAGGCACGCAGGTACGCAAGCGCTGGCCGCGCACCCACCGTATCTCCTCCGGCCGCCGGCAGCGGCGCCGGCAGCAGCGGCGCCGCCGCCGCCGCGCGCAGCGCCCGCGGCGGCGCCTCCCGCGACTCGCGGCGCGCGCGCTTCAGCGCCGGGCCGTGGCACCCGCCCGTGATCATGGCATGCGCGGCGGCATCTGCCACCGCCGCCTCCACCGCCGCCGCGGCCTCTGCCTCCGCGACCTCGCTGGCGACGTGCGAGAAGGCGGCGAGCGCGGAGCTGCTGCCGCCGCCGCTGCTGCCGCCGCCGGACGTCGCCGACCGCGCGTACACGCCTGGGGGGGGAGTGGGGGGGGGGGGGGGAGCGCACGCGCATGCTGTCAGTCAGACGCGCGCTGCAGGGCAGAGCGCGGCGTGTTGCGATATTTATATGATGACTTGGAGTCTCGCCGACGCGGGGCGTGATTGCGGGAGGGTGCAAAGGTCAGGCCTTGCATGCGCGTTGCCGCTGCCGTAGCGCGCGCAATCACAGATGAGCCCTCTAGTCAACGGCGCACACTGCGCCCCCCCCCCCCCAACCCTACAAGCGGCGACCAGCGCGTGTTGGCGTCTGCGCGCGCTGCCGCAGCAATGTCACAAATCATCACCGTGGCGGCGGCGCAGCCTACATGGCTGCGCTGCAGCGTACCTGTGCGGTTTGACCACATGGCAGCGGAGGAGAGCGACTGCGCCGACGCCGCGGCCGCCTCATCATACTCTGCCGCGCCATAGAAGAACTGCGCAGCGGAGAGCTCGTGGTGCTGCGGCGGCAGCGGCGGCAGCAGGTGGTGCCGCGGCAGGCGCTGCGCGGCAGCCGGTGCCGCCGCTGCCGCGGCGGCGGCAGCGGCGGCGTCACGCGCGCGCAGCGACGGCAGCGGCGCATCTGCGCGCAGCGGGGAGCAGTGGCAGTGTTGTGAGCGTTGCGCGTTCGAGCCGTGCAGCATGCTTTGCATGTGCTGCCGGCACCCTTGAGTGCACCGGCGAGTTGCGTCGCGGCTTGGGATAGGCTCGACCCTGAGGATGGGACCTCTGCGACTGGTGCGATGCGTGTGTTGGGGAGTGAAAGAGCTGTGGCGCGAGCCGCGCGATGCAGTGGCTGCGAGGCGTGCGCAGTGCAAAGAGTCACGCGCGCCGTCACAATCCGGCCCTACCCACACATGATCTTGCAACCGCGTCATCGCGCACGCGAGGGAGCACAGCCGTTCAACTGAGGCGTGCGTCTGGCGACAGCCGATTGATGCTGCATGCTTGGCCAACGTGTCACGGCAAGTGAGCGAATTGTCACCGCAAGCAAACACATATCAACAGAACGAAACACGCTTGCTTATGAACGCTTAAAAACTGTGAAAATGTAATCTGGATGTCATCGAGGGTTTGATCTTCTGCCACAGATCGTAAGAGAACCGGCAGCGCAGCACTGCCCATTCTGTGTTTGCTCTGCATACATGAGCTCGGCAGGCGCATTCTCAACAAATGCACACACGCGCAGCACCGCCGCCACTGCCAGCTGGCTCAAGGCATCGTCGCTGCTGCTGCGGGCGCAGCGGGGCCCGATCGCGCACGCAACACCTGAGCGCTGCTGCACGCCCCGCACGCGCGCAAGACGGTGAAGCGTTTTTGCAAGACATTAGCTATGAAAAGCCGAGCTACACTGCGCCGCAGCATTCGCGCATGTCGCGCCCCAGCCGGGGAGCTCTCGCGTGCCTGGCAGCGCATTGCGTCGCGCACGCAACACCTGAGCGCTGCTGCACGCAGTGCACGCGCGCGAGACGAAGGAGCGGAGCTGAACGACAATAGTCCAGCGACGCTGCGCCGCATTTACACACGTCGAGCCCCCGCAAAAGAGCGCGCCGTACCTGGCAGTGCAGCAGCGACCGATGCCGCCGGCGGCAGCAGCGGCTCTGCACATTAGCTCTGACATGGACTAAGAAATGGACTAAGAAAGCCGAGCAACACTGCCCCATTCGCGCATGCGTGCAAGCGAGCTCCCCATACCTGGCAGCGCGGCAGCGAGCGACGACGACGGCGGCAGCGGCGGCGGCGACGGCCGCGGCGGCGCCGGCAGCAGCGAGCGCGGCTCGAAGCCGTACGCGCTGCAGTGCGCCTCGAGCAGGGACATGGGCGACAGCTCGGCGTCCTGCTGCGCCGCAGAGAGGGTGATGAATGATTGAATGAATGCATGAAGGAGCAGGTGAATGAATGCAGTTTGGCGTCCTGCTCCGCTGCGGAGAGGGTGACGTGCCGCCATGCATGAATGAATGAATGAATGAGCAGGTGAATGAATGCAGCTCGGCATCCTGCTGAGCTGCGGAGAGGGTGACGTGCCGCCATGACTGAATGAATGAACGAGTGCGTGATTGAACAATTGATTGATTGCAGCTCGGCGAGCAACACATATCGCAAAAGCGACTGAGCCCTGATCATGCTGAGCACTGACGATGCACAGCCCTCGCCGCTCAGATCACACGCCCCCCTCCCCCTCCCAAGCTCACCTGCTGCATGGCGAGCGGCGCTGGCTGCTGCTGCTGCTGCTGCTGGTGACGCTGCTGCCGCCGCCGCGGCGCCGGCAACAGCAGCGGCGCCGGCGCCGGCAGCGCCGCCACCTGCGCGCTGGCGAGCTGCGTGAGCGCGCGCGCGCCACTGCTGTCGCTGGCGGTGATGGGGTCTCCGCCGCCACCGCCGCCGCCGCCGCCGCCGCCGCCGCCGCTAGACGCGGACGAGCGCGATCGCGTGGGGCTGGACAGCGACGCACGCGGGCTCGGCGTGAATGACATGTTCGGCCACTGCGGCTCCGGCGCTGCTGCTGCTGCTGCGAGCGCGGACGGCGGCGGCGAGGCGCCCGTCGGCAGCAGCGCGTCCTGGTGGGAGCGGGGAGCGGGGCGGGGACAGGGGGGGGGGCGGTGAGCTGAAATGATGATTGAGCGGAAGGCGTGTTTGTAGTGGGCCTGCTGTGAGCGTTTGATGCTGTCTGCGCGTTGGCTGCTGCCGAGCGGGAGCAGCGAATGCCCAAAGCTTTCGATGCTTCAAGTCCGAAGGGAGCTTGCAGGCTGTCCCACTGTGCACACGGTTAACCTGAGGTACACACTGCGCCCCCTGCGCCCTGCTGCACAGCTGTCGATTTCGGTTTCACTTTCAGTGTCAGGGCGTCAAGGCAGCTGCGACTAAGCGCGGCGGCGACGTGATACCTTTCGGGCGCACGCAGGCACATGCCCCGCACAGAGTGCTCGCACGCCTTGCTGAGGCGCTGCGCGCGCTGCTACACGATACCCATACCCCCCCTGCGCGCGCATGCATACGTACGCACCCCGAGGTGCTCGCGAGCCTCGCTGAGCTGCTGCGCGTAGTGGCGCGCGCAGCGGTCGCCCTTGCGCACGAGGTTGCGGCAGCCGCCGCCGTGCGCGCAGCGCTTGCCGCCGCCGTGCTTCACGCACAGCGGCACGGGCCCCGTCTGTCCGCTCGCGCCGCAGCCCGGGACGCTGCAGCGGCGCCCCCCGCCGTGCGCTTTGCAGTAGCGCCCGCCCGCCTGCGCGCCCTTGCCGCAGCCGTCCGCGACGCAGCGCTTGCCGCCGCCGTGCGCCATGCACAGGCCGCCGCCGATGTCCGTCTTGTTGCAGCCGGGGTGCGTGCAGCTGCGCGCATGGGGGGGTTGGGGATTTGAGGGAGGGGGCATGCGTGCAGGAGGGAGTTCAATTCATGTGAGCCATGTTGCGTGGCGAGACGTGTGACACTTCGAGCGTTTGTCGGAGCCGAAGCGTTGGGGTGCGCAGACCCGCAAGCGGCAGCTTGGGGGGGGGGGGGGGGGGGGGGGGGGCATACGTGCAGGACGGCGTTCAGCGGATGCGAGCCATCATGCGGCGTGGGGGAGGAATCACTTGCGGCGTGACATGTCAAGCTTTCTCATCAAAAGCGTAGACGTGTGCGCACTAGCAAGCGGCCTTGTGTGTGTGTGTGTGTGGGGGGGGGGGGGTGCGGTGCTTCAGCGGCCGTGCATGGGTACGGAGGTGGTGCGGAGAGGGGGGGCGTGTCGGTGGCTTACGCGAGTAGCCTGCCAGCGCAAACCGCCGTTGACTTATGGTGGGCTGCAGGGAACGCTTAGGGTTAGGGTTAGGGCTTAGCGGCAGATGGCTCGCAGGCCTCGCTGGCAATGACTGCGCCATCGATCCTGGCAGCATCCATTGCCACCCCCTTAGGGTTAGGCTTAGGCCGTCAATACCGCTCCAATCATGGAGTACAACGGAGTAATCCGCTGTCGTTGTTGAAGATGCAAACCGCACGCCTTGGACACGGCCGCCGGGTTAGACGGGCGGCGCACGTGCACCAACAGCACAACCCCGCATCTACGCACAGGGGTGGGGGCTAACTCTGACCCTCACCCCAGCACCTGCACCCGCGTGACCATGAGGCGGCGAGTCTACGTACGCACTACGCCCGCCGCTGCAAGCGAAACGCTGCATGCGCAGAGGGGGTGGGGTGGGGTGGGGGGGGCTCACCGTTTTCCGCCGCCGTGCCCCCTGCAGAGCCCCCCGCCCACGTCCACCTTCCCGCAGCCCGCGACCGTGCAGCGGCGCCCTCCGCCGTGCGCCCTGCAGAAGCGCCCGCCCTCGCCGGTCTGCCGCCGATGCATCGTCGCACGCGCGAGAGGGAGCACCACTGCTGTCAGTTGCAGTTGCGTGATTCATGCAAGCTGCAAGCGGTTGATGTCGCATGCACGGTGGCGGGCCCTGACAGGGCCCCTAGGCGCCACCCCGACGCTCTCAGATGGGCTGCGCAGATCTACGTACGTACATGCACGGATCCTTGTTCGCGCGCACGCACACGCGTACGCATGCGCTTGCGTGTTGCGGTGGCATCTGTGTGCACGCGGCGCGCATGAATCTACACGTGGCGTTCGCATCTGCCGCCGCGGGTGCGCAGAGCGAGGGGGGGCCGAGCGCTGCAGCGCTGCCCACCATCCTCTGAGCGACGAGTGAGACCCTTCCTCAGCACGGCTGCGCGTGCGGCAGTCGCCACGAGATGCTCACCTGCGCGCCCTTGTTGCAGCCCGGCATCTGACACCTGCGCGCACGGGACAGGCGGGGGGGGGGGGGGGCAAAGAGAAGGCGCATCAGAGAGGACAGAGAGCGCTCTAAGGCTGTGGCGGATCGCAGCTCGTGTGGAATTCCTCAGCAGGTGAATCTTTGAGTTGATGAGTTCCTTAGTGTGTTGGGTGCGTGCGGTGAGGGCGAAAAATGCGCACAAGAATGTACATCTGCAGCGGCCGTCTTTAAACCGCTTCAGGCGCCCTCTCATTTATGATGAATGCTTCATCAGGACAGAGAGTCGTCCGCTGCACTTTGTTGAAGTCCTTACAGGACAGATGCAGCGCGTTTGCGCAGACTCTCACCTCTTGCCGCCCCCATGTGCTGTGCAGAGGTTGTTCGAGGCCACCACCTTGTCGCACCCTGGATGGGAGCACCTGCAGGCGCCACCGAAAGAGCAGTACACGCCGCGGTTGACGACACCACATGGGCATTCTGACAGCTGCACAGCACACATTCTCGCGGCCGTGCAGCAGCAGCAGCAGCGGCAGCGGCAGCAGCAGGCGGCCAAGTTATCGAGACGAAAAGCAGCAGTGGACTTCTTGTGCACACACACTGCTCCATGGGCTGCTCTACAATTCGCTGTCAGTTCGTCGGCAGTTCGTCAACTCACCCCCTGTCAGGCTTAGTAGAGCCGGGAGAACGGGACTGGCATCGGCCTGTGCGACTGTCAGAGCCGCTGCAGTAGTCATTTGCCGCCAATTGCTGCGCCATTTGTCGTTCGCTCAGCCGCGCAGATACCTCCGCCTACTCTACAACCTGGCAAGTTGTTGATGCGGGAAGTTGTTGCGTGAAGGAATGGCGGAAATGGTGCCTATGTCCGCAAGCTTGTCTACGGTAGACAGACTAGAAGATGCTCTGTGCAGCCGTCAGACCTACAATCTGTAGCAGCCCCAATCCTCTGCCCGATTCGACGCTGGACGGTTAGGGTTACACGTACAGTACTTCGGATATGAAGTTGCAATGCAGATAAAAAGAGTTTTGCAGATGTTTGAATTGCAGATGAGTAGTAGGTCATGGTGTAGGGGGGTGGCTTTTCGCATGCGAGGGTCCAATACATGACTGTCATGCATGTGAACGCATACAAACATCATCATGACTCAAGGTCGTCATTAGCATTGCTACATATATATCCCACAGGTCCCCTACATCGCTCACAGGCACTGATTATTTGCAAGTCATTGTGGTGCGCATTGCTATGTTGGCTAGGTCAGCAATGACCCTGTCAATTTCTTTACTGGCACTTCCGCAGCCTCTGCACCCACATTATCCTCGCAATTCACCCCTCCCTTGATGTTGCAAATACAACAGCATATAGCATGGGCAAGCACACCTTCCATGGAAACGAATCAAAAGATCGTAGAGCTCTAGGTGACAAGGGATGGTTAGCCGCAAGTGCCTTCCACCAATGACCGTACTAGACGGCATGCACCTGCCACCACGTTTGTCCGGTGAAGTCACCTGGCGACATTTACAATTTCCTCCATGAAGGCTTGCTGCTACACACACTACCAATCCATCGTGTTAGCAGTGCCACTGCAGCTATGTCCATGGATGCTATAGAAGCAGTAAGCATTTCAGCAGCACAGCCACTCACATATTGCGCAGAGTGCTCCAATGCGGGTCAACAATTGACATCAGGGCGGTAAAAACAACAAGGTCAATGCAGAGTACATACACGTGGAGCGCGAATGCTGGGCTGTGTTGCGGCGCCGGTATCCAAACTCCTAGGGCACAGCGCAGACTAGGCTGCTGCGTTGACGCAAGCTTTTCGATTGCATAGGCAACCCGGCCTCCCTTGGGCCTTTATAAATACAAGTCCATACGTACATACACAGTACAATGCCAGCCGGGCGGCAAACGACGAAGGCGAAGGCGGAGTGCATACAAAGTACATTGCCGAAACGTCACGAGGCGAGTGCCTTGATGCATGGCACTGTGCGCCAGCCGCTCGGTCAAGAATGAGAACACAAGTATCTTGGGTGGGGTTGCTGCTGCGGGGACTGTAATCGATGCGTGAAACCCCTAGACTTGCAGCTGTTCCGGGCTGTAGCGTGTAGACTCTATCCGCTGGTGAGGACGCTCTTGTCTCTCTCCTCCTTTGACCGCACTCTGGAGCGTGCTGGCAACTTCAATACATGGGACGCGCGGCACATGACTATATTACATGTCGGCTTCAGGAGGGCATCTCTATACGCTACAGCGGGCAGCGCATCATCTGGCGTGTCGCCAGACAACGGGCCAGCCCGAACACACGGCTGGCGGAAAATGACTGTGCACAGTACAGCACAGTACAGTACAGTACAGCACTGTACAGCGCAGTACACTAGACTATCAGCAATGCTCAGCGCGCAAGCCACGCTCTCAGCACCCCCATTCACGCAGCAGACTGTCTGGAGTGGGCCGATCGCCAGCCAATATGTTTGCCAGCATAACATGGGGGTCTTTGGCCCCCCCATGGGCCAGTATAGATGTCCATAATTTGTCCCCCGCGCTGCGGCTCAGTGGGGACTCCGAAAAGCACTGCGTGTGCACAAGGGGAGCGGCGCGGGGGTGCAGGGGACAGGGGTTGTAATGACTGGCGTGCCTGTATGATTCAATGTTTGCAATTAACATACATAGCGTACATACATGCACATGTGTACGCTACATGTAGCTGTGACAGTCGGGAGTAAACTCCGCTCACGACTGACATCGGACTGTGCCTGCGCCGGATGCTGCTGACCCAAGCGATGGATTTGTTACGTGCAGGGTCATGTAGTGAGGCACTCGGTCACTTGCGCATGCACTAATGCACGTGCAGTGTAGTCATGACTGCTTCATGCAGCGAAGGTGTGAGCGCAGACGACAGCGCAGCCGATGGGCAAGCAACAACAGCTAGCTAAAGCTTAAAGCATACCTAGGCACTTGGAAATAAAAGGCGCAGTTCCTTCACCGTCAGCCACAGGGCGACTGCTGCCAAACACAGGTCTGGCGTGAGCTGCGCAGCTTCAACTTCAACAACTCCTGGCGTTGACAACACGGGGCTCGACTGCCCGCGCCACGCTGCCAGTCTTGAGTGCGAAGGCCGCACACAAGCACCGCAGCGAAACATCGACAAAATGGCAGTGCGACAACGCCCAACTGTTGCGGCGGTTGTGGGCGCCTCGGGGCCGCGCCGCGCACGCCGCTGCTGCGCATCAGCAGCGACACTCTGATGAGCGCGTGAACGCGCGTGCGGCGACGCGCGCCAAAACACGCCTACATACTTCAAGACTTGAAGTAGTACCTTGTTCCAAATGTTTGAGGCCAACACCCGGTCGTACAGGTAGGAGTAGTAGCCGGCTCCGTAGCCTGCACGGGGAGCGAGGGGGCGCGGCGCGCATGAGCGTCAGCAAGCATCGCCACGAGTTAGGGATAGAGTTAGGGTCACATACGCAGCACACCGCCTGGCAGAGCGTCGTGCCGGGCTATCACATCTTGCAGTAGCGCGTGGGAGGCTGCGCCGTGCGGCCGACGCGCCTGCACATTCTCCACAGGGCTAGGGTTAGGGCTAGGGCTATAGTAGGGGTCTAGGGCTAAATATAACGCAGGCTCTGGGTTGCCAAAGACGCCTGCACCACCTACAGGGCTTCACACTTGCAGGTACCGCAACATAAAACACACCGCGCCTGTGATCTACAGTGTGAGAATGAACTCGACCGTGACTGCACAGCCGCGCCCTGGAACAAACCTGATATACACCCTACCTCAAATCGACTGCACCAGTGTGCATACGATTGTCACTGCCCTGCCGCATTCCACTGCTACTTCAACCTGGACTGCGCAGCAACACCACATGCGAAGCCGCGCACGCGCCACAGAAGGCAGACTGCGGTCTCCTGCCTGCCAGTACAGGCATGTCTCCTGTGAGGCGGCACAGACCGCAAAAGACACGCGCGCACTACACTTCTTCACAAATTTCCGCAGCCGCCTTGCAGGTCTCCACGTCCCACGGGCACCCGTTCGCACGGGCCCCACTGAAGGACATCAAAAGTTCAACTTCACCTCACCCGCGCCGGGGCAGGCGGCGGGGGGGGGGGGGAGGGGGGGGAAGGGGCTCTGAACTCACCGGTAAAGTGGGCGAAGCGCACAAACCGCAGAAGAAACGCACGCGCTGCTGCAGATTCTTGACCATACACTTCAACTTCACCTCACACACGCGGGGGGGGGGGAAGGGACGCTTTGAACTCACCGGTAAAGTGGGCGAAGCGCGAGTACCAGGCACCGCCCGCGCCGCCCTCATAAGCGACGGGGCCCCCGAACTTGCGGTGCGCCGCTGCGACCACGCTCTCGATGTCCAGCGCGCCCTGTGGCTGGGGACCGGAGAGTGCCATGTCCACGGCGGAAAACATGATCTGCATAGAAAAGGTAGGTAGGTAGCGATGGGATGAGGGTATGGGTATGTAGGTATGAGTGTATGCAGGCGGGTAGGTAGGTACGCGCAATGAAGGCAGGGGGCATGAATTGGGGGTGGGTATGTAGGTATTGATGTGTGCAGGTTGGTAGGTAGGTATGTACCTGCACTGCAGGGGTAGGTACGTATCGTACACGCTACAAAAAACATGCGCTCGGCGGCTGCGGGCGGCGGAGAGAAATGCCGTGTGCATGGCGGAGGTGCATGGTTGGAGGCGCAGGCATAAGTATGTCAGCGATGGCGTGAGGACAGGTAGGTATGATACGAGCGTCCGGGGGCCTAGCGCTCGTTGCCGGCAAGCGTCTCATTCGCGGCGGAAAACAGCATCTTCTGCGCGCAAGCAGGGTAGTTCGCGACCGCAACATCGGGCAGGTATGCGAGCGGCAGTGCTCAGCGATCTGGTGCGGGCAGCAGCGCGTTCGTCACCGTCAACATATGGCGGACCGAGATCGGGCAAACCAGACGCTGGTTTCCCTAGCCCTGACCTAACCCTACCCCTGACCCTGGCCCTCAGCAAGAGCTGGGCGCGCCGCTCCATGGCGTGTGGGAGCCGCAAAGCGCTGACATACTGCTGCGTCTCCATGCCGGCAAAAGCAGCGCGGCTCTGCGGATTCTCTAACCCTAATCTAACCCTCGACCCTTGCGAGCGCGGAGCGCGCCGACGCACGATGCAATTTTCTTTTGTTGATGAATTACTCTTCACTATATTGCTTATACACTTCAATTCTTATGAGGCGGCCTTAGAAATTTAATTACTGCTTCAAACAAGTACACTTGGAAGTATATTGTATCATTACAAATGAACCTCTAAATTATCAGATCCTGCCTGCAGCAGCAATGCATTGCTCCCGCACGGCTGCTGACCTGCTGCTGCGTCTCCAGGCCGGCGAAGGCGGCGCGGCTCTCGCGCAGCGCGCGCGCGGCGTCGCGCGGCAGCGGCGCGCCCGTCGCGTGGTGCGCGCTCAGCAGCGGCAGCGTGCGCTCGTCCCACGCAAAGTACTCCATCAGGAGGGAGGGGACCTCCACCCAGTCCATCTGCGCGGCGGCGGCGGCAGCAGCGGCGGCAGCAGCGGCAGCGGGGCGCGTGGGCATGTGTCTTGAGCTTCACGGCTCGCGCGTTAGGGGTACGGTAGGGTTAGGTTTAAGGTTAGGGTTAGCAAGTGCTCAGGCACTGTCTGCGCTGCAGGCCGCTGTGCTGTAGCCGTTAGTTGTTCTCATGCGCACCCTTGCGAGCGGGTCCATGTGCGCATCGGCGGCGACAGCAGCAGCAGCACCAGCGGCAGCAGCAGCGGCAGCAGCGGCAGCGGTGCGCGTGCGACCGCGGTCTGACACAGCAGGGCTTGAATCTTGGCGCACGAGTTTGCAGCGCTCGTGAGCGCGCTGCCGCAGCATCTGGGGCGGCTGTTGGCATGTGGGCCCTTGCGAGCGGCACAAGTGGTTGCAGATAACAGACGATCGATGCGCATATGCTGTTCCGGTGGCGCGACTGGCGACATGAGCCCTCACTGCCGAGGCTGCTGCACACGAGCGCAGCCACGCAAGCAGCAGGAGAGCGTGCCGCAGCATGCGGAGCGGCTGTTCTCACGTGGGCCCTTGCGAGCGGCAAAAGTAGCATTTCAGACGACAGACGATCGATGCGCAGCCGTGCCGCTCGCTGGAGCTCCATGGCGCCAAGCAGCGAGCGCATCGCGTGCTCGGACTGCACTACATATCATTACACTTGAAGTCATTCCACTTACGGACAGGGTGACAGCAGCGCGTCTCTCACCGGCGTGCGCATGCCGCTTGCGTGCTGGAACTCCGTCGCGCTGAGCAGCGAGTGCACCGCGTGGCCGAACTGCAAATTGATCGCACTTGAAGAAATTTCACCTGTAAACAAATAGGCTGACGAAAGCGCAGGCCTCACCGGCGCGCGTGCGCTGGCGTGCTGGAACTCCGTTGCGCTGAGCACCGAGTGCAGTAGCTCCAGTACAGCATCATTGGTGGTACTTGAAGTGATACTTGAAGTGTCACATTAATTGCCAAACAAGTAGCATTGGTTATACTCCAAGTGTTGCGTTAATTGCAAAGCAGCATGATGTGTACACGTCTCTCACCGGCGCGCGCGTGCCACTCGCGTGCTGGAACTCCGTCGCGCTGAGCAGCGAGTGCAGCGCGTGGCCAAACTCGTGCAGCAGCGCCTCCGCCTCGCCGTGGCTCAAGAGGCGTGCGCCGCGCGACGCAAACGGCAGCGCGAATGACGCAACCACCGCCACGACAGGCGTCTGCCGCTGCCCGCCGGCGCTGTCGTTGCGATGCGGATTGAGGGGCAGATTTAGGGTTGAAGTAAAAAATTGACTGTGAAGTTGAGGTTGAAGTTGAGGATAGGTGCACGAGCGCGTCACGGCGACTGGTGGGTGTGGGAGCACTGCTGCAAGTGCACGGCAATGAGTCAGGCGCGCGCCGCGCGATGCGAACGGCAACGTGAAGGACGCCACCACTGCCACGACGGGGGTCTGCCGCTGCCCGCCGGTGCTGTTGTTGCGACACAGGATGGAGGGCAGATTTAGGGTTCAAGTTAGGATTGAATTTGAGGTTGAAGTTGTGGGTAGATGCAGGAGCGTCATCGGCGAGGCTGGTGGAGCGTGAGAGCGCTGCTGCCAGTGCGCGGCGCATGTCAATGCTCAACGCAGTGTGTTCTTCAGCCTAATGGCCATCGCCGTCAACCCCCCCCCCCCCCCCCCCCCCCCCCCCCCGGGAGTGCCCAAAAAACACGCAACGCGCAGCGAACCCACACACATGGAGAGACGCTTCCACTACATCAACAATGAACAAACAGAAACGCCGATTCAAGTGGAGAGTCACTGGTTGCCACCGAAGACGAACTCCGCCACTCCGCAGCGCGCCGGCGTCGGCGCACTCACCCCATCGCGCGGCTGCCGCGGATCGTGTAGTGCGCGGCGTGCGGGAACTTTCCGGGGCGCGCGCCCAGGTCCAGGTAGACCGTTCCTAGGACCGTCGCCGCGCCACCGCTGGCAGCGGCGGGGCGGACGAGCGCGATTTTGCGCGCAGGGACGTAGCCCGTGCGCGCACCCGCGTTATCCCAGCTCTCGGCGGCGGCCATGCGCTGCTCCACCAGCTCGATGCCTGGGGGGGGGTGGCGCATACGGGGGGGGGGGGGGGGGGGGGGGGGGGGTAGGAGGGATATGGTTAGGGTTAGGGTTAGAACTCTCCACCAGCTCAAATGGCTAGGCCTGGGGGGGGTGACGCACGCGGGGGGGGGGGGGGGTGGGGGGGGGGGGGGGGGGTAAGGGTAGGGTTAGGGTTGGGGTTAGGTCATCGGATGCTGCTGAGCGATGCCTGCTGCAATTACGTCGGCGGCGGCGCGGGCGCGCCCAGTCGTGTACACTTCGCAAGATGCGCATCAAAGAACAGCCTTTGTGAACATAATGAATTGTAGTGGCACCCACCAAAGAGTGAGCGGCATATGACGGCGAGCCCGGAGGGGCAGCTGTCAAGGGTGAAGCACGTGCACTCATGAATTAGGATTCAATTTCGTTAGACTGTCATCACTGTCAGCTGGCTCTCAATGTATGAATCTGTAACACTCACCGAAGAGCGAGCGGCATATCGCAGCGAGCCCAGAGAGGCAGCTGTCAAGTGTGAAGTATGCGCCCAAATCCACAGGGTTGAGGCGGAAGCGCTGCGCCTTGGCCATTGCCATGTAGTGCGGCACGTCCCACGGCTGCAGCGGCTCCGCGGTGCGCTCGTGGGCAGCCTGCATGGCGGCAGCAGTAGGTTTTGTGGGCTGCTAGGCTGTGTGCATAGTACGCGCTCGAAGGCAAGCGACAGCAGCAGGCCTCCTGCGGCTCAAGGCGCGCGCGGTTAGGGTTAGGACACCGCCGCGTGTGTCGCTGCAACTGTGAGGGATCAGTACAGCCGCGAATGATGCACAACGGCGGAGTGGGGCTATGGCTCTTGGAGGATGATTCTGGCCCTCGTTGCAACTTGTTGTCTGCATGTATTTAGCCTGCCAGTTCCTGGCGACATCTGACCGCCGGCGCCTCACGTCGCGGAGCCACTGCAGCCGCGGGATGCGCCGCATTAGCAGAGTGGGGTAATGGGTGTGAGGGGCAAGCACTGAGTGCACGCGCAACCCGATACGCGTAGCCGCTAGCGCCCTCAGCACAGACCATCAAAGTCATTAGCAAACCCTAACTACCTGAGTACATGATGTACACAGTTCTGACGTTCCTCAGCGATGCCCGATCGCTGCTGTGTGCTAACTGAGTTACAGCAGTCACAAAGCACCAACAACCACGAGCTGCACGAGCTGCACCGCTGCCGCATGGCTTAGAGTGCATACTCTACTACGCACGCGGCCCAGTCCCCGTTGCAGTGACAGTCACAGCAGTTACGCGTACCTTGAGCTGCAGGAGCTCCGCCGCCTCGCGCGCGGCCTTGGCCTCTACGCTGCGGCTGAGACCCTCCAGGAAACCCATCACCTGCGCGATAGGCATGCACGTGTCAGGGTTAGGTGTGACGGTCAAGATCACGGGTGGAACACCGCGCGTGAGCACATATCAAGGTCTGTTGTCCGTTCAACCTGAACACTGCTGCTGCAACCTTCAAGTCTGCATGCGAGCCTGCAACAGTGCGAAAGGGACAGCGCCCCCTGCTGTGGCGCCCCACAGCAGGGGTATTGCTCTTGCTGAGCGTTGTTGCTGTCCTCGCAAGCCTACGTCACGCAGCAGGGACACTTGACATTCTTGCCGGCGGCCGGCTGACGTGTGCGACTGAGCTTTTGAGCGCTGGTGCTCTCTTGCCATTCGTACAGCAAGGGCATGTAAGTGAAGCCCTCGTCAGCAACCAGCACACGCGTGCACGACGTCAACTGCTCGAAAGTTCGCCGCCGGGGCTGGCGCACATTACACCGGGGGAGGTTTCAAGGACAGTGTACGTCACCTCTTTGAAGCGCGAATATTATTGATCACCTATGTGACCCCTCACCCTGGCTTTGACCCTAACCCTAGAACTAACCCTAACCCTACCCTTAACAATGGTACGCAGGTCACCGGGGGTTCAAAGACCCGGTCTACAGCTGTCCCCAGCACTAGGGCCAATGCAATGCTCGGGATGAGCTCAAGTACGGTCGCTACGCCCACAAACTTCAAGCGGTGACATGCCCTACCTCATCGGGGGACCCCAGGACCCTATCCGCGGCGGCGCGGTGCGCGTAGCTCGCGCAGCCGAGGAGGCGCGCGAGGCGGTGACGTGCCGCAACGAGCTGCTCCAGCACCTGAGGGTATGTATGGGTACAAGGTATGATTATTAAGAGTGCTGACATCTGCTACTTCATCTGGTGTGTGAGTTTCCATACAGAGCAGTTTTTACAGCGCGTAACAGGCATTGTTTTTCCACGAGATGCGTAGCTCGCGCAGCTGAGGAGGCGCGCGAGGCGGTGACGTGCCGCAACGAGCTGCTGCAGCACCTGGGGCATGAGCGCAAGGTATGAGTACATCATGAAGGTATGTACTTTGATTGAATTCCACTTGCGGCTGTGAAAATGCCGTGCTGCATGGTGTTTCTCCTTTTGTTCACTCCTGGACAAAGCATGCAAAGCTTGCACGCCACACCCCGCCCCCCAAGGTAGGTATTTAAAGTATCAGAGATCATGGCGGTGCGCCGTTGCACCAGCGCTCGAGCTGCCCCAGCACCTGATATATGGGTATTGAGTATGAGTATTGTTAGAGTAGCGACACCTTCTATTTCATCCGGTGTGTAGGTGTCATACACAGTGGTTTCACTGCACGTGGTTGGCGTCTTTTCCACGAGGTATGCGGTACGCGGTGGTCACTTCCGCCGTGTGACGTTTGCATTATACCGTTTGACAACTCTGTGTGTTGACAGCAGCAACTCTCGTTTGGCCTACACAGTACCGACGGTGTGGCAATGCCTTCCAGCCTCTTCTGCCGCCTTCGCTGGTGCAACACCGCGACTCCCACGTACAGAATGCAGGTGTGTACGTATGAGAGAGCGTGGCAGCGCGCTGATGCGAAAGGAGATACTCAAGCTCGCGCCCACAAGGCTCGCGCATGCGTGTCGCTGCAGTGTGTCGCCTCAGCTCGCTGCTGCAATGGCGGCGGGCAACGCCATGCCATGAACTGGAAGATTGAATTGGAAGATGAAATTGTAGGCATAAACAACTTCCTACACCTACTTTCGCCGCTTCCATCAGTGCTCAGCGTCGCACTCGAGAAGAGTCGACCGCGCGTCGTCGGCGGCGCACGCGGCGCTCTGCGCGCGGAGGACGCAGACTGCCCCTACGCCCTCGTATTCATACCTACATACCCGCAAGCGCTAATGATGCCACGGCACCAATACGAGTGTATGCCAACGCTTTTGACCATACATCCGCTGCCGACATTGCTGTTGCCCTTGTCGGCGACAGCGTCAGTAATAAGAGCACGCATGTTGTCGGCGGCGATGCGGCGCTCTGACTGCTGGGGCTGCTGCCGCGGGCGTCGGCGGTGCCACGGCATGAGCGTATGTGCATACGATTACCTCGACCATGTCCCAAGAGCGCTTACGCATAGCAACAACATTGCCACTGCGCGCGGAACCGCTTAGGCTCACTCAAAAGAGAGGGGTCTTGCCTGAGTGTTGTCCTCGACGACGTCCCAAAGGCGCCCAGAAGTGGCAAAAATTTTGCCACTTTTTTGCCACTTCTCGAAGACACTTAGGGTCACCCACACAGAAGAAAAAGGAGAGGCTTCTTGCCTGCGTGTTGTCGGCGGCGCACGCGGCGTCAGCTTACAGTTACCTCGATCATGCCCCGAAATCGCCAAGAAGGAGGATGACATTGCCACTTCACGAAAGCGCCAAGGGTGACACACAAAAAATAAAGAGAGACTCGCCTGCTTGTTGTCGCCGGCGCACGCGGCGTTCTGCGCGCGCAGGACCTGGCGGCGCGTGTCGGCGCAGCGCGCGCCGCGCAGCACCGTGCTGCACGTCGCGGCGTCCAGCGGCAGCGACACGGTGCCCATGATGGTCTGCGCTCGGGTGGCGGCGGCGGCGGCGGCAGCGGCGGCGGTGGCAGCACCGGGGGGGAAGAGGGGATTGTGAGCAGGCGGTCAGGTAGTCTGTGCATGTGTTTTGAAAAAGTCACAATCTGCGAGGCTGCGTGGTGGTCACGGCACTTGCGCTCGAATGCGATTGGCGCAGCAGCAGCAGCAGCTGCTGCGGTCGGCTGCTGCCGCGCTCGGAGGCGCAGCAGTTTCGCTGACTTTGATCAATATCTGCGCTACTGCTGTTGCTGACCGCGGCCACTGGGGCACAGCACCAACGCGGGCGCGCCGAACCCCTGTGTGCCGTAAGCTCAGCAGCACGTGGGGTCACCCACGGCTGCGGCCGTTGCCGTTGCCGGCCAAGTTGGCATCGTCGCCCGCCCGTGGCAGCTGCGGAGCTGCGGCGCCGCCGCTATCACCAGCAGCACAGACAAAAGAGGTGCTTTCTTCGGGAGCGCAGTGAGAGATGAATGCAGTTCTCTGGCCACCGGCAGGGTCTACCGCAAACATACGGCTCTTGGTGCACCCTGAAAGAGTGTTTCAACTTTTACACACGCACACACATACAAAAACCTAACGTTCGCATCGGCAGCAAACGAGGCGGCGCTCACCCGCGGCAGCGCCGCAGCGGGGACGCCGTCGAAGGCATCTGCGGGCAGGCGCAGGCGGCAGCGCTCCGATGCGGCGGCGACGTTCGCGTTGAACGCTGTCTCGAGGCGCAGGTTGTCGCCCTGCAGCGCCGCCGCCGCCGCGCGCGCGCCCGCGGGCAGGTGGACGCCGTCCCTGCGCGCGAGAGTGGGACTCGGACTCAGCGAGGCGGCCTCTCGTGAGTCACTTCTTGAGTGAGATGCGCAGGGCGTGGTGTGTGTCGGTGATCGCAAGGGGCGGAAACAGGTGCGAGGTTGAGTGCAAGGCGGAACGCGCGGGGCCGCAGTGGTGAAGCGCGCGCTGCAGAGGCGCCTGCCACATGCGTCGCAGTCTGCTAACCCTAGCCTTAGGGCAGCCTAACCCTAGCCCCGTTCCGGCGTACACGTGCGCCGCACCGCGGGGCGTGTGCCCTCAGTGCAACGCGCGGCTGAATACGGCGCAACAGCGCTGAGGCCCCGAATGAGGGGCAGCAGGAGCGCCGCCAGTCACATGCCGCACATCTCAGTCCCCGCCTGCAGCAGCCGCGGTGCGCCGGCATCACGATGCAGTACAGTGCTGCTGCGCATGGCGGCGCGCGCCTGAATGTAACTCCAAGTCTGTGCATTGCAGGTGCCGAATCCTAGCCCCGGACCCCGAGTTGCCCGTGCCCGCACATGCGCGCGCGGGCTGAGCGCGCTGCTCAGCTCGCCATCGATCAACAGTTCGAGGGCCCGAGAGTGGGCCGCCAGACCGCCTGCCACTGATCACGCGCCGCACCTCTCAAACTCCGCCTGCAGCAGCGCCGCGGTGCGCCGCTGCTCCGCGTTGAGCGCCGCCATGGCGCGCGGCGAGGACGTGATGCGCTGCAGCGCGGCGTGCAGCGCGCTGTCCGTGTTGAGCTCCTGGATGTAGTCGCTGCGGCGCGGAAAAAGGTTAGGGTTAGGGTTACCGGCGGCGGCGCGTGCTCGCGCGTGAGAGATTGCTGAGCGCTGGTGCATGTGGAGGTGCGGCGTGATGTCGAGCGCTGCTGCGGAGTGTGATGAGCACTGCGAGTGCGCGCAATGGATGCTGTACGGGGCCTGTTCGGTCTCGCGCTGAAGGCAACACGAGAGACGAGTTCAACTGTTCTCCGGGGGTCGTGCGGGGGCTGCTCCCAGTGCGTGCGCATGGCAGTAGTGCGCATGGCAACGGCGCTGTCCTGTCGACACAGCCTCCGCGGTTGCTGTCTCTTCTCCGCTGATAATTGCGGTCCACTCGTACAGGCCCCAAAAGCCCCCAGGTCATCCAGTAGACGTGTACTCTAGTACAAGTGTACTCCAATACGACTGCACTGTTCCGACCTCAATTGCCATGCCACGTCAGCCAGGAAACTATATCGGTGCGGTGTTGGACACGCATTGCTCGCACTCGCAGAGACCCTCGTGTGGCGCGTTCCTCAAGTCTCTGTAACAGCTGGCAGGCTGCACTGGTTGCCGCTCATGGTGTACCAGCAGGAGCTCTGCAGGGGGAGGCACGTGCCTGAACCCCATGCCACCAGTGCTCAGGCAGCAGAGAGCTGTCGCTGCAGTGTTCAGCAGCGCAACGCGCGCAGGCGCCTGCGGCGTGGTTTGCGGCACAACAGCGACTTTGGCGAATGCTTCAAGTTGAAGTTGCACTCATCAGTGCGGTGCGGCTGTAGACGCTCAGGTCGTGTGTGTGCACACCGGCAACCTGGAGCATCTCAATCGCTGTACACTGCTGACAATGCACACTGGTGTATATGTACAGGCGGTGGCGCCCCAGCATCTACCTGCGCGTTGCTGCACAAGTGCAATGCTTTGTCCTCTCGTGACCCGTTTCGCACTGGTGGCTCACGCAGAAACAGGTCAACCCTGCGCACTGCGGCGGTTCAGGCGAACAGCATCGAGCAGTAGAATTTGCTGAAGCCTGCCGTGCTTCACAATTCTTGCCAGCAGCGAGCAGACAATAGAAATTTGCTAGGTACACAAGACATAGCTCATGTATGCTGTTTATGGTCCAGCTTTACGTCACCAACAGAGCACACCACAGGCACCAACACTATGCAATCAATGGCGCACAGCAGACGCAAGGCTGCGGCTGACCTCAAGACATCGAAGGACGCCTCTGCTGCCTCCCTGAAGCCGGCGTCCACGTGCGTCTGCCGGGTGAATTCCGCCATGTCCACAACCGAACAGACCTGTTTGCGTGTGCATGTCACATTGCAAAACTTCAACATCAGCCGTGTAGTGTAGTGCATGGTGTCAGCTGCAGTCCAGCAAGCCAAGATGATGGTGATAATGACTGGTGCACAGTTTGTAGTTGAAGTCTCATTGCGCATGGCAGGAGCACTGCTACAGCTGGACCCCTGCACCAGTGTTGTGTGTCTGCAATTCAGTTGACAGAAGTTGAAGTTGCGATTTGCGAGGCACATAGCCCACATACAATGAGCTTGACGTGGTAAGGTTGGCATCGCGCTTTGTACCAGTGAACAACTCAACATCAATCACTGACTTCAGGGAAACCTCAAACCAACTGTGCTTCAAGTATGTCATGGCTCACAGTGTTGGAGATGGAATCCAGATCCCTGAGAGTACCCAGGCAGCCGTCGCTCTGGCCAGCAGCTATGCGCGCCTTGAGGGCCTCGCAGTCCTTCACTGCTCTTCTCGCGAGCCTGCCAAAATCCTCTGGGACGTGAAGACCCTGGACGCCAGCGAGGCCAGGCTCATGAGGAGCAACAACGTCTGGCCTGAAGTGGACATGGTCATACGACTGTAGGCTGCTCAAACTTCTGCGAGCAACCACGCCGACTGCAATCTTGGCTCGACTACCATGCTTGCTACAAAGTATCAGCCTGCGCATTATTTCCGTCAAATCTTCCTTGTTGAAGCCTTCCTCTCCGAGCCGCCCGCTGGTCCTACATGCTCAGGCCCCGCCACATCTATCCAGGCGCTGTAAACGTCTTTGCAGAAGTCGTATTTTGCTGCTTGCTGCCTGTCGCGGCGCATCAGTGTTACGGGATTAGTCACTTCAACCATGTCCTTCAACGTGAAGTGGCGTGAACTTCAAGTTGAACCTGTTCCGCGCATTGACACATATATTGGCGACGCTCCTCGGGAAGGCGACTCGAAAAGCAGACCAGCCACTTGCACACCCAGCCACTTGCATTTGAGGAGCTTTGCGCACGGATCGGCGGAAAGCCACCTCTGTGTCTCGTGCAGGGGCCATTGCTCGCACGCCCATCCTGCTACTGCTACGTAGGACAAGAGCCGATGCAGCCCATCGATCAGCGTGATCAAGCAGCTCAGGACGACCCCTCCGGTGCTGACCTGCGAAATAGGGGGCATTTTGCAGGCGCTGCTGCTGCGTCATATCTGGATCAGTCTATCTGGGGCCACTGCCTCAGCTATCTTGGGCCAGGAAGGTTCCTACACAGCACTGTCAACAAAGATATCCTGGCGGCTTACAGGACGTTGTTCGTCCAAGCAACGACCACCATCTCAGCGGACCTGTTCGCCACCCTGCCCATGGCTCAACTGACGTTCATTGGCAGCAACTTTATACGACGTACTTGGTCCTCTAAAAAGACCATGCATACATTGGCAGGCGCTCCTCGGGAGGTGCTCGAATACACGACGCCCCTGGTGCTCACCCACTTCCGCGCAACGGAGTACTGGAAGGCGCTTGCTGAGCAGGGGCGCCTCGATGTACTGCAGTGGGGCAGAGACGCCCACAACTTCTGCCCCTCCGCAGACGTGGCAATCGCGGCGGCGTGCGGCGGCCACGTGCACGTCCTGCAGTGGCTGCACGAGCTCATGCCCTGGAGCACCCATACCACCCACAGCCTCCTCGAGAACGCTGCATGCAGCGGTCAGATCGACGCGCTCGACTGGCTCGTTGCAGGGCATGACTGGCACGGCGGAGGCGCCGCTGCGTGCGCCGCCGCCGCAGCCGCGGGCGAACTCGCCGCACTCGTGCGCCTGCGCGTGCAAGGCAGCGCGTGGGACCACAACGCGTTCGAGGAAGCTGCAGCGAATGGGCAGACGGAGGTGATGGAGTGGCTCGTCATCGCCCGCGCGCCGCTGAGAGTTAACGACGCCTACCGGCGCGCAGCGTGGTGCGGGCAGCGCGCGTCCCTGGAGTGGCTCGAAGACGTCTTTGATCGCGTGACGCCGTGGGACGCGAACGTCTTCTCGCGCGCCGCGGAGAGCGGCGATGCGGCGCAGCTGCGCTGGCTGTACGAGCGGGGGTGTCCACGGGATGACCACGCAAGCCGCCTGGCTGCCATTGAGCGCCGCGTCGAGGTGCTGCAGTGGCTACACGCCGCCAACGCGCCGATGGCGCTTGATGCGTGCGATGTCGCATACGAGTACGATCAGGTGATGAACGCTTGAAGTATGCCCTCGGTAGGAGATGTGCTCTGAACAGCTCGCAGAGTTGCAAGTGGTCAACTTGGGGTCCCTGGAATCACACAGCGCCTGTGATCGGGGTTAGTGTGGGTATGACAGTTAGGGTTGGGATAAAATTAAAAGATTGGACGCTGAGCGCGACGTTGACAGTATCATGGCATCGCACAATGCATCACTGCGCGTTTTGACACTGAAGGACTTGTGTCCAGAGCATGGTATCCTCTCCCCATGGCCCTGCGTGTTAGCTTGCCTTTTCTTCTCTGTGCTCCCCCTGAGCAGCTAGGACTAATTGTGAACTTGCCTTATACTCCTTGCACAACACACATGCTATGCTATGCTATGGTCGACTGCTGCACCTGCTCCTGTGGCAGCTCACATCTTTCACCGACCTGCCGCTGTGCATTGTAGAGATGTCAACAAACAGCTGTTGTAGAGATGTCAACAAACAGCTATGGTGGAGACAAGGGTATGCAATAGCACTTAAGGTGCAGCGACACAGCAAAAGCAAGGCTGAACTAGGTAGGTTCATACATACATAAACCTACCTGGTTCAGACTTGGACACGCAGACTAAGACAATGTCACCAGGCGCTTTGACAGTTCGCAGGGGCCCACCAGGGGCAGTGCAAGCAAGCCAGAAGACTCCATCAGCCTAAAAACACCAGAGACGTGTGATATTCTCAAGAATATTCTTGTGCCCATGGTGCAGCGGCATTTGTGACATACCACACCTCAAAAGCAGCGGCACTCCGAACATCAAGTGCTGGCAGCCAGCGACGCACAAGCGCGACAACGGCACAAGCCCAGCCCCCCCCCCCACGCCACATAGCCACCGAAACAGCCGCCCCCGCGAGCATCGCATGAATGCTACTTCGAAAGTAGTAGGTATGTATACTGGTGCCCTGGCAATATACCTGTGTCACCAGCTCTGACGCTCCGCGCGGCGGCCCGTATGCGCACCGCAGCCGTGGCTGTGCAACTTCTACTATATGCCCATGAGAACCTCAGTGAGCGTCACACACATGCATCTGAACCTCAGCGGAGCGACAAAAGCGACGGCGGCGGCCCGCCGCTCCCGTACGCTACCACGACGATGGCCAAGCGCAGCTCCTGAAGGGGGGCGAACGCCACAACCTTGGAACTTCAGGTTCTGTGAGCGTCACAGATCTGAACTTCAACACGCGTAATGACGTGCTGCCCGCGTCCTCGTCCGCCAGCGGTGCGAGCGCAACGATCATGAAGCGCAGCTCCTCGGGGCCGCGCGCCACGAAGACGACCTCAGAACTTCAAGTTCAGTTAGCGTCACCACATCCGAACTTCAACACGTGACATCACGCGCCGCCCTCATTCGTCCGCCAGTGGCGCGAGCGCAACGATCGTGAAGCGCAGCTCCTCGGGGTCGCGCGCCATGAAGGCGCGCACGACGCGCGCGGCGTCGCGCAGCAGCGCCGCTGGCGTCGTCGCGCCGTGGTCGATTGGCGAGCGCTTGCGGCCGTCAAGCTCGTACAGGCGGCCGCCGACCTCGCTGCGCAGTGCGGCGGCGGCGCGTGTGAACAGGGGTGTGTGTGAGGAGAGGCGGTAGAAGGTCTGTTGACACGCACGCGTTCCACATCCTGGTTGACTGGGCGGTGTGCGCCCTAACGGTGCGCAGCGCAGCAGCGCCGCCGGCGCCGTGGTCGACCGGCGAACGCTTGCGTCCGTCCAGCTTGTACAGGCGGCCGCCGACCTCGCTGAGCAGCGCGGCGGCGGCTCGTGGACAGGGGTGTGTGAGGGGGGCGCTGCGCGGTGAGGAGGGGTCTGTTCACGCGCACGCTTTCAGATCCCTGGGTGCTGTAGTGTGCGGCCTGTTTGCGCTGCGCGCATACGCTGCTGCACCGCCATCGCACGCGAAGCGCGCGCTGACACTGAGCTCCGCTGCCCCGCTTCTGGGCAGGCGCGCTGCCGCTACGCACATGCGGAATGCGCGCACGTCAGGCCTGGATGACGCCCTCCTCCGGCACATGCACAGCGCTCAGTCAGCCACAAGTACGGTCCGTAATCACTCGCACGTGTGCCCAGCGTTCAGCAGCCTAGAGCTACCACCAGCAGTCACTCACACAAAGCACACAAAGTGCGTGGTGACGTCCTCGTCGAGCGCCGGCGCCGCGCTCTGCCCCTCCGCCGCCGCCGCCCCGTGCGTCTCCTCCAGCTCCGTGTCCTCCGCGAGCACGGTGGCGATGGCGTCGGGGGTCTGTCCGCGCGTGCGCGCCAAGAACCGGCTCAGGAAAGAATCGTCTCGGACCGCGCCCGGAACCTGCCGCGAGACGATCATGGAAGACGGTATCATTTTGTAGCGTTAGGGCAGCGGGGTGCTTGGGGCGGCGGAGCGGGGTGCGTGCGTGCGTCGACGGCAACTGTGGTGCAGATTCGTAGCGCGCATGTCTCATGCAGCAGCCAAAGGTAGCCCGCAAGCGAAATCCTCAGCACTAGCCGCAGGGTGTCCTTGGCAGCAAGAGCGGCACAGGCATCCTATGGCAGCAGCAGCAGAGGCATCCATTGGCAGCAGCATCAGAGGCTTCAATCGGCAGCAGCAACGGCACCTGCATGCAGCAACTGCAGTGCCCTCGCAATGATGGCGTGACGTCCAGCGCCAGCAGACACGCAATGGATCTCAACGCTCAGCAGCATCAATATTGCGCTTCCAGCGCGCACTGGCAGCCAGCGCCGCAGAACTACGCATGCACGCGGCGCATTGCGGCGGCGCCAGGCGGCCGCAGCAGTAGCAGCGTCGCGGCCGACGCCCGTATTGAGCCAGTGCGGTGACTTGCCTTGGTGGCTGCATTCCCGACCGCATGCAGCAGGCCCACCGTGCCGCACGCGTTGCCGACCGTCTGCTTCATGTAGTAGACGTCCGGGCTCACCACCTGGCGACGGCGGCAGCGGCGCGCAGAGGGCGGTTGAGGCGAGGAGCGATGCTGCAGTTGGAGGCACGAGCGCGTGCGGGCGCGTAGACGGGCAACTTGACACACACTGCACCTGCGACAAGCGCTGATCGTTGCTGCCAGACAGCAAATGTGGAGGGGAATGGAATGCGAGCGGCGCCGCTGACAAGCGCGCGCCGCAGCTGCCGCCGCCCAGCAGTGCAGCGCCGTCGCGCAAGCGCCGCCGCCGCCGCTTTGAACATGGCGTCGCAGCCTGATAGCGCAAAGCTTGCTCAAAGATCCGTTCCAAATAGCACTCGAATCAGTATCGCCAATGCACCACGAGAGTTGACACCTCCGCACCCCTCGCTTCTTCGCAGATTCCAGCCCGCACTGCACGGACCACTTATTCTAACCCTAAGCCTAAGTGTAAGCCGCTTCATGACCGCATGCTGCACAGACCAGCATACCTGCCCCTCGCGCTCGATGCGCGCCGCCTCCTCCGCCCTGTGCGCCTCCGACGCCGCCTTCACCGGGAACAGCATGAGCACCGCGAGCGCGGGCTGCGGCACCATGTCCAGCGCCCAGTCGTCAGTGCTCAGCACGTCGACGAACGCGTGGCGCGACGTGTCGAAGCCGAGGCGCTCGATGTAGCGCGTCATGACGTCCGGGTTTGACTCGAGGGGGAACCACTTCTTGCCGCTGCTGCCCTCCGCCGCTGCCGCGTCCGCCATGGCGCCCTACTGCGGCCTCTGCGCAACGCCGGAACACATGAAACACAAATGCATTTAATTTGAAAACGGCGCCGCTGCTGCCCTCGGAGGCCGCGTGCTGCGCCGCCGCCGCGTCCGCCATGGCGCCCTACTGCGGCCTCTGCGCATGGGGGAGCAGGCCTCCATGAAACACGCATTGAAATCTGGAAATGGGTGTAGCTGTGCGACACATATGGAACCTCAGATCGGGGCTGGCTGAAGGACAAGCAGCGCTTCATTGTGTGTGGATGAACGACTGTTGATGATAGGGTCGGCTGGCTGTGCTCGAGCACGCGGAGCTGATGTGGCGAGAAACGTTGGCAGAGGGTGGTCGTTGCTGCTGCTCTCCTGCTGCCTGCTATGTCGGTGAGTGCTGATTACAAGATCAACAGATGTGACGCAAGATGGCCGACAGCCACAGCACACGCCATGCACACGATGTAAGCGTCTATATCGTGGTGACAATGGTGCCAGTGCGCACAAATGCATGACTTGCGACGTGATGAGTCGACAGGAGCAACAGGTGTGAACCCGAACACACGACAGATCTTCTCATCTTCGTGTACCTTCTCAATGGGTTGTAGCGTGACACGAACCAGACGCACAGACTCCCGGAAAAACTTTATGTGGTAGTTGCTTCGCCAGCGCCTGCGAACTAGTCCACTTTCCTCATGCAACCTCTGTCGAACACAAACTTCATCTGCAACTTGAAGATCTTTTTTGCGGGGGGGGGTCACGGGTAAAAAAAAGCTGCTCCACAGAGCAAGCGCAGTGTGCCACCACCGCAGCGCCATCGCGCAGAGTACACCACGCCAGCACAACCACAGCACAGCGCCAGCACCACCACAGCACAGCGCCAGCACCACCACAGCACAGCGCCAGAGCCATATCACACACAATCACAGCACAGCACAGCACAGCACCAGCACAGCACGCGATGTCACGCGCAGCCGAGCGCACGACGCTCACGGCCAAGCGCATGACGCCAACGGCTCACGACCTATTGTACGTCTGCGTCGACTGGAGCAACGTGCACATCTCCACATCGGCACTTCTTGACCTGGTGGTTCGTCGCCGCATCGTTCGCTTCGTGAGTGTAGGCGGCTCTGTCAGCAGTGCCGGCGACGCCAGCGGACTCAGTGCCGTGTGGCACAGAGCCACGTCCGGTGCGCCCCAGGGGCAGGTGCTCGTTAATTTCCGTGTGCTCAATGAGGGCGAGCGGGATATGGACGACAGGCTCGTCGCCGCAGTCAGCGTCGCCGTCCTGAAAGAAGTGAAAGCGGGCGGGACACTCGTGTAAGTCACTGGAGACGGGAACCTCAATAACAATGAGCACAGCTCTGGAGCGGTGAGTGCGCGCGCAACTCCACTTGTTCGTCAGTGCAGTGAGAGTGCTCACTTCCCTGTCTTCGTCCCTCACAGGGGTCATTCTACGGCTTGGCAGCTGCAGCATTAGCGAATGAATGGCGCGTGGAGGTGTGGGCACGAGAGAAGTCGTGCAGCCGCCGCTACTCTACACTGCAGCAACGGTATCCTGATCTCTTCGCCTTACGAAGTCTGAACGACCGCCGCAAATGCAACTTCAGCGAGGCTTGCCACCAGCTACCAGAGGCAGGAAGCAACTTCTGCATTACACACAAATGCAAGAGTCGGAAGTGCTTCAACAGGAGACGTTGCGGCTACTCCATGTGCGATGACCACTTCCTTCCGTGCTCCGGACACGCCTGCACCAGGGGCTTCTTCAATTTAGAAGGTGAGGTGCCCACGATCATGAACGCGCAACGATGCTGGCTCGGTGTATGACACCAGTTTCTGTGCTTGTGTTGTCCACAGGCGAGTGCCAAGGGCCGGTGTACTGCCCCAGTTGCAGATGCGAAGCGGTGCACTGCCCAAGCGGTCGCGACACTCGGAACTTCTGCACGTACCACACGTGCCGCACGCCGGATTGCACGGAGTTGGCATACGGAGGATACTTCACATCACACGAGTGCTGGGAGTGCAATGGAGAGTGTCCAGAAGCTTCGCTCAAGTGTGCTGCATGCGAGCTGAAAAATAGACCGTCGTGGCTGGCGTGTCTAACGGCGCTAACATTCGTCTGCATGATAGCCTTAGGGATGTCACAAGTGCTGCAATTGCTTTACAATAGGCTGCATTGCTGGCTCTGGCGCTGGCTCCAGACATAGTGATCGTGAGGGAAGTGCGCCGCAGCACATTTCGTGGGTACATGATCAATACGAACGTTGTGAAAGACATGCACGCTTTTGAGTGTACAAATGTACTAAAAACCGATCGAGATCCCATTTGAAGTTTTTGTGCATTTTTTTCCAATCGGGTTTTTCCCAATTCAGTTCGGATGCAAAAATGTTGTTTCATCACAACCTCACAACCTGCCCTCCAAGCACAAAATGGCAAAGCGAAAGCAGCAAAGCAAAAGCAGCAGCCGTTCCCCACGCCGTCCGCCGAGGAAGCGAGGTATAACAGGCGGCGCCGCATGCAGCACAGATCTGATGCTGCTGCGAGGGGCGCCGTCGTCCGTGCTCGCCTCGCCGCAAGTACGCAGCTCGCGAAGCTGGAGTTTCGGCTGCAGCGCCGCCGGCGCAGCGGTAGGTGGAGGCTCGGGTACCATCGACACCGCCACATGCTTCAGGGTCTTCTGTCCCGAGCTGCCGACGTCGCCGCCGCTGCCACAAGGTGTGCTTTCCCCGACTGCACCCACGATGCACCGCGCAAGTGGTGCGAGGAGCACAAAGAGCACAGACAATGCAGGGAGCCATCGTGTACAAAGCGAGCATCTTGCAACTTCCGCGGCGCAGGAGGGCATTGGTGCAGCGCACACAAATAATAGGGTATCATATGGTGAATGTCGTCAGCAATCGCCTCCCGTGCAGCGTCTTCCGCCGACGGGTTGAATAGGGCCTCCACCATTGCCTCTGCCTGCTGCTCTGTGAACTCGAGAGGGGTTTGAAAATCGACAACCGCAGCCCGCACAGCCCTCCGCAACTTGTCGCGCGCCGTCTTTGCGCACAAATCTGAAACGCAGTCCTCCAGCAGACCTCGCACTCCATGCCTCTGCTCCGGTGGCACCAGCGCGTCACCAGCAATTGCATAAGAAAGACCCAGCAGTGACAGCGGCTTTTGGTTGGTCAGCGTGGTCAGTGCCAGCACTCCTGCCGTCTGGCGCCATGTCATCTTCCAGCCGTGCGGCTACAGCTGCCACTGCTACTGGTGATTCTGCAACTGTGCTGGCCACTCATTTACCAGTCCTTTGTGTTCCGCTTCATCGAGTGTCGCGTGCGCGGGAGGAGTGACAGTCGAGCGTGGTGGATGCTCTCACACACACTTCTCAACCTAGTGTCACAAACCTTTGGCATGAGCTGCGTCGTCAGCGACCTCTGACGCAGTTCACGTTGAATGAACCAGTTTGCTTCTGTCGTAAGGAATGCTCTTGAAATCACGCCAGACAAAGCCGCACAGAATGGAAGTCACAAACTTCATCTGCAACTTGAAGATCCCAAGTACAGATGATTACAGATCTATGTATTTCATGAGGTGACACTTGAGCGGGTAACATCATGGCTGCAATACCGTTGTGGCGACGGTCAGCGCCAGCTTCGAGTCTGGGAAAGTCATTCGATGACAAGGATCGCATGGAGGTGGAGTCCAGGACCGGAGCTGGCGATACTGCAACGCAGGCGGCGCTGGAAGCTGCTTACTCGCAAAGGTACACACACACAATCATCATGAGAACCAGCAGTTATATTGGCTCAGCCGCAAGAGACAACTCATTTCGTGCTGAAGTCAGGAAACAAGCAGAACAGAGGTCGCTCGCACATGGAGCTTGTTGTCACACACAGCCTTACACGCCACTTTGTGTGTCACCGCCCATCGCTTGGGAGCAGCTCTTCAGCAGTAAGCGGACAGATGCATCCTGCAGTTCAACACGTTGCTCCTGGCCGCGTCCAAGCCTAAAGATAGCCGGCGTCGCGATGACAAGCCTCGCGGTTCCGGCAGTGCAGGGGCTCGTACCGAATGCTTCTCGAGTTGTCATTGGCGTCCGCTGATGAGGCATCCGCCCCACAACAACTGGTGCAGGCCGAGCTGCTGAAAGAATCCAGAATACAAGTGCTGCAGCATTCCCAGTCGCAAGCTTACCTATCTGATGAAGCAGCAGTGCACGGTGGCAGACCCCGGCCGCCTCACTGCCTCGAAAGCATCAGCGACCAGCACCCAGCCGTTTACCGCAGGTCCAAAGTACCACCATCACACTCAAAGAACTTCTTGAACATTCTGGCGCAGGCGCGACGACGCGACGCGCGCCCTCGCCGCCGCCGCAGCGGAGCGCTGCGCAGCGGACGCAGCGGCAGCGGCGGCGGCGGTGGCGTGCTGCGTCGTGCGCGTGGCGGCGGCGCGCGCGCGGGGCGAGGTGACGGTGCGCTACGGCGACGTGAACGGCTTCTTCGCGCCGCTGGAGGAGATGTACCACTCCGCGGAGAGCGGCTGCCTGGTGTCGCCGCACCCGCGCAGCCTGGCGCAGGAGGTGCGCGCTTACGGCCCCGCCCTAACCCTAACTGTAGCGGTAACCCCGAGCTCCCGCTGTCCGAACACTCATTCCAATGCGTAGTGCCTGTCTAGCATGCGAGAGGTGTACTCGTACGACCGCAACAGTGCGGAGTCGTTGCAGGTCCGAGGCTGGGTTTTGTGGTTACAGGTCATGTCCTGAACGTCACTGGTACTCCATCGCGTGTGGATTCAGGGCTAGGGCTTGTCAGGTTTGGGCTAGGGCTTGCACTTGGCATCGTGCACGTGCCTGTCCCACCACATCGCCCTTCGCAGGCACGGTCTGCATGAGGGCACATGGCCTGTACGAGGCAGGGCATACTTGTGATGCTTACCTTACAGTTACCCCGACCGTGGACACCCACCGGATGACCCTATCACAAACCCTAATGCCTGGTCGTCCTCACGGCGCCGCCGCGCCCGCTGCAGCGGTAACGCGGAGCCACACTTGCAAGGCAATGATGCAATGCGTGCTGTGCACGTCCCGCAAGCTGACTGCGCACTCGCCGCGACAGTGTTGGGGGCTCTTATGGGGACGTGGCTGCGCGATAGTTGCGCGGCGCGCGTGCTGAACCTGCGCGTCTCCGGCGACCGGATGCGTGCAGCATATTAGGCGCAATGCTGCACGCACGCCACAACCAACGTCTTGCAAAGACAGCTACAAGGGGGCTGTGCAGCGCGGTGCGGCGCGTGCAGCAGCGCATCTCTCTACGAGCTCACCACGCGCCGTCGACTATTGTTGTTGCGCCCTCCGCTGTTGTGCCCGCCCGCCGCAGGTGGCGGTGCTGTACTGCCCGAACCTCTGCGGACCCGGCAGCTTCTTCGGCATACAGGTGACCCAAAACAGCCAAGCACACGTGTGCCTTAAGTAATTCTTCAAGCATGTACATGAGCATCTGGTTGGCATGTGTGCACCGCGCTCGCGCCGTGGATGTCGCACATGCCGAGAGCCGCAGGGATTGTTAGAAGACGCGGTGGATGATGCTCAGCACAACACAGCGTTACGGATACTCTGCGTCGCCGGCATCACAACTGCCACCAGCGGTTCTGCGACTGTGCAAATTGTTTGCTTCTCCGTGCAGCGCTCGGTGCTGGCGCTGGTGCCATGGCTTTTTGCGAGTGCCTCGTGTTGACGCGCCACACGCCCAGCCCTTGCCTGGCCCTCACTTCCTGCTGGCCACATACACGCACACGCTCCCCTGCGGCACTCATCTGTGTTGTGCGACTGCTGTGTAGAATGCTGTATGCACTGAGTCGGATGAGCCGATGCACTCGCGACACATTTCGGTTCTGACATGTAGTCATGACACAGGGCTGTTTGATGAAAGTCTAGTGTCGCGGTTTGTATGGCACTCAGTTAGGGTTAGGGTTAGGCCAATCATCCCTTTGCTGCCGCCTCGCCTTGCCTTGCAGGACGAGCTGGAGGTTAGGGTAAGGGGTAGGGTTAGAATTAGAATTAGGCCAACCAACCCTACGCCGCTGCCTTACCTTGCGTCTCAGGCCAAGCCGACAGGTAGGGTTAGGGTTAGGGTTAGGGTTAGCATTAGGGCTAGGGTCAACGCCAAATTTAGGGTCAGGCCAACCAGCCCTTCGCCGCTGCCTTATCTCGCATCGCAGGCCGCGCCGGCAGTTAGGGTTAGGGTCAGCATTAGGGCTAGGGCTAGGGTCAACAATAAGAGTTAGGATTAGGCCAACCAACCCTTTGCCGCTGCCTTACCTTGCATTGCAGGCCGAGCCGCCGGGGTGCGACGGCAGGTGCAGGCGCTGCTTCGCGTGCCCCGCGTGCGGCACGGTGCTGTCGTACGCAACGTCGAGGTACGCGTCTCCAGTGTGTTAGGAATTAGGTTGAAGTCAGGCTAGAAGCATCTAGGCAAATAGTTAGTGTTGGGCGCGTACATTGAGCGTTGCAACCGCGACCTCGTCACACATGAGATCTTCGAACGACGCGCACTGTCGATGACAGGGCGTGCATTGAGCAGCGTCACCGCCGCCACCGCAGCAGCGTGCGGCGCTGCGCTGCCTGCGACGAACAACGCTTATCTGACATGCGCTGATCTCAGACAAGTTGTCGAAGTGCAGTAGCTCTGTGCAGCGGCCGTCTTGGGTTAGGCTTATAGTTATGGTCAGGGATAGGATTAGGTCTAGAGGTCAGGGCTAGGGCTGCGCCCTGCGCGACGGCCAGGCGGCGACTGCAGACAACAGCGTGTAGCTGACATGCATTTTATGGTATGCAGTAGCTGTTCGGCGGCCGCTCAGGGTTTGGGTTAGGGGTTAGGGCAAGTAGGTAGGTGAGGTAACAAGACTGCCGTGATGGAGTCTGCCTTGTATGAGATGCGCAATGGCGGCGCCTGTGCGTCTGCGGGCGCGGCAGTGGCTGTCATCTGAGAGTCAGGGTTGGGGTTAGTTTTAAATTGGTCGCGAGGTCATTTGTGCCCCAGGAAAATGGGGCCTGTCCATTGCTTGGATTTGACGGACGCACTTCCAAGCTGGCATCCCTAACGGCACAAGGCGCTGAATCTACTATGCAAAGCAACATGAGACGCCCGCGACTTTTGAGGTTGAATAGAGATTCCTCCGGCTGACATGTTCATGCTTCCACGTATGTACGTGCGTCCCACTGATCACAACAGGCGCTTCAGTAAACATTCAGGCAGCAGGCAAGGACACGAATGGTGACCCCGTCTCATGGCAGCCAAGCTACCCCTTGCCATCGCCGCCGTACGCCTACCATATATGTCTGGTCTATCATGCCTGGCCATCGGCATTTCAGCAAGGCCTTTTACAGCATGTTTCTCATCAGCTTCTGGCTACTGCTGCTGCTGCTGTTGCGGCTGCTGCTGCTGCTGCTGCTGCTTGATGCTGCTCCTCGCTGCCACTTGTTCAGCGGCACGGACCGCGCGTCCAGCTGCCACCTGTCCTGCGCCTACTGCCACTGGGACAGCACAGAGGTGCGTCACACGCGTGAAGAAGTGCCACTTGAAGTACCGCTGGGAGGCAGCGCTTCACACCCACCCAGTCCACTCATCTCGCGGCATCTGATGCGATGCTGTCACGTGTGTATGCTGAAGTGGGCGACTGGAGACATGTGGGCAGCTCAGCATCAAGAGCTAGCATCTCTTCAGAGTTGAAGTTGCAGGCGCCGTACGTTGTGCAAGTGTGTGACTCGCTACATGCTGCTACGCAAGCCCCTGATGCGCGTGTCACATTGATGGCGCTCTCGATTGCATCATGCTGCTGTGCAAGCCTCTGGAGCGCGTGTCACTTTGACGACGCTCTCAATTGTTGCATGGAGAAGCACTTGACCTTCCGCGTGCCTTGTCAAATGCGGCTGTCCAGCGCATTCGTCACTTGTGAGACTCGCACACTGGTCGCGACGCCGTCTTGTCCGCTGTGTGAGCGCGCCTTGCATGACGTCGCGCGACGCTATGCGTCAGCCCGTGCACAGCAAACTTGGTACACTATCCCCGCACGTCAACATGTGAGCGCATCTTGCCTGGCACTGCGTAGCGCCGTACTTCAGACCCTGCATTGCGCACTACATTACCCAGCATATTAATATGACTGCACCACTCTCAGGGCCGTCAACGCCCTCAGTCGCCGCGACAGCGCACCGGAGCAGCACCGTGCTTTCTCGACTCAAAGCGCATCTGCAGCGACATACATCCACGTGCTGGCGTGCGCTGACAGGGGTGGCTACTGCGCTGCTGCTGCGGCACAGCGCGCACGGCGCAAGTCCGGCGACACGAACACCAGTCCTGATGCGTGCTGAGTGCTGTTGACAAGGGTGACTGCTTGCTGCGCTGCTGCTGCTCTGCAGGTGGGCCTTGTGGGGGGCAGCGCCGAGGCCGTACAGAGGGCCGCAGATCAGCTGGAGCAAGAGGTGACGCTTGTCTTGTACTGCATTTTTAGAATGCTTCAATGCCAGTGTGTGGAAGGTGCCACAAAGCACACATTGCGGCAGTAATGGAGGCCATGTCACCATGGCCAGGTATCTGTGACATAGTGAGTCAATTTGTGACCTTAGCGACACAGTGCCTTGTTTCAGTCTCAAAAGGTGGTGCTTGCTGGTTGTGGTGCGTATTGCATGCGAAAGTCGAAAGAACATCCGCCAGCTTATGGATGCTCAACTGACAACATACTATGGCGTCTACAAAGCGCATGCCGACATGGTGACCTCCGCGCCCGTTCTGTGACGTTGGGACTTGTTTGACATTGCAAACTGTTTTTTTGTGTGTTGATGCGTTGCTTTTCCATCCTGTGGTGCGACGACGCTGGCTGGTTGCAAACTGCGTAAGCCCTCACCCTAGCCCTCATCCGCATCTGCGCTCATGCCAAGGCCATGGCCACATTTTCTGGGTGCCGACTGAGCATCAACATAGCTTGTCCATGGGCCACAAAGTCAGCGTTGGCTTTTGCGACGACGCTGCCACACAGACACCTCATGAGTTCGTTGCCATGGACACAAGCCAATATGCGAGCGTTCACAGCACATGCTATGCTACCTACTTCGTATACATCTTGAGTACATACTGGGGCGGCCACGTTCTCAACTGCCATCACTGCAGCGGCAAACCCGACAATCACCTGCACGCACCTCCCCCCCCACCCCCCGCCCCCTCCCCTTGTGCCCCCGTCAGGACCCCCTCAAGCACCACTTTCAAGAGCTGCTGTCCGCGGCGCAGGCGCACGCCGCCGCCGCCGCAGAGGCAGCGAGCGGCACCGGCGCGCCACCGCTCGCGCGCAGGCGCCGCAGGCTGTCAGGCAGCGCTCAGATACTGGCGGTGAGCTGAGCACTGCCGTGCAATGCTGCACGTTCTGTTTCTTCAAGCTTCTGGAGGCCACCTGCGCGACAGGTGCGGCATGCGCACGGCCATGTTGCAATGTTGCGAGGCGGGAGCGCCCCCGCTGCCGACCTTCACACCCTGCATGGCAGCAGTCATGCCTTAGACTTCTACTACTTGACGTCCGGCACCCGCAGGTCCGATGCCCGCTCCACTGTTCACCCAACTCTATACTTAAGTGTGTGTCGTGCGCCACCACAGCCGGCGTCCACCTGCGCGGCGAACCCCTGCAGTGAACGCAAGCCTTCATGCGCGAGCGCTGAGAGCTACTGGCACGGGCGGCGGGCGCCGAAGCGGCTTGCGCCACAGTGCTCGCCGCGAGCTGTAACAACTTCAAATTGAACTTCAACTTTGCATGGTGTTCCCAAAGGGTTTGCCGCCAATGCCGCCGCCGCTGCCTGCGCAAGCAAACATCAACTTCAATATCAACTGCAACTGCGTGTGGTGCGCCACCAGACACCGCCACTGCCGCCGCCGCCCGCCGGCGCGGCGGCGCGCTCCGCGGTGGAGCAGGAGCTGTCGCGCATTGAGGCGCGGCGCACGCTGAGCGCTGCTGCATGGGCAGCAGACGCTGAGGCGGCAGGCGCCATGGCACTCGACATCAGCGGCAGCGGCGGCGCCGAGGGGCTGTCGCGCGCAGCCGGCGCAGCAGCAGCAGCAGCAGCAGCAGCAGCAGCGGTGGGCACGTCTTCCACGATGGTCGCTGAACGTGTGTACGGTGCTGAGCGCGGGCATGCGAGAGCGACGCATTCTGCAGTTCGTGTTCATGTATGTTTTTGCATACGTGCAGGAGTTGTCATGACTCCACAATATCCTTATGCCTCCGACTTTGCTGCACGGAGCTGTGACTCGTCTGTATGTGGGAGTCTGTATGTGTTTGCATACTTCAAGAAGCGGTCGAAGCGGGCGCGAAGGCGGCGAACGGTCGCAGCACGCTGCGGCTTACTGGCGCGCCGCTGCGTCGCGGGCGCGGCGAGCGTGGCTGCCGCAGTCGCACCTATTTCATCTCTTTGAGAATCAAAGCGCTTGTGTTGCGGGATGATTCAGGAATAAAGTGGGGCTGCACCCCTAGCCGTCATAGCACAAGGTTGTGAACAGCAGGGGCGCACATCGCTGCTCCACGGGGGCGCAAGTCAGCGATCAACTAGTACAAGTGCAGTGCAGTGCGCCGCGGATGAGGGACAGTTCAGCGGACAGTCCAGGGGGCATCCACCACCGGGCGAGCGCTGTCACGACATCTGTGCTTGGCGGTATGCGCCAATATGCATACCGTAATAGGAGTACAGTGCTCGTGACGCACTTGCGCAGCTGACCATACACGCTTCACACATCGCCCGTGCCCTGCTCGCCGCATTGTCGTGCCGAAGCAGCGGGGCTGTGTGATGGGCGCCGCGGCGCACTGCGCGTCTGCGCGCGCGCTGTGCAAGGAACAAAGTACTATATATGTCAGAAGCGTATAACTTGCATCACAGCGCTCGTGGTGCCCTGCGTGCTGCTTTGTCATGCTATAGCAGCGGAGCTGCGCAACAGGCGGCGCGGCGCACTGCGCGTCGGCGCGAGAGCTGTGGCCACTGACCAGCAGCGACGCCGCCGCCAGCGCGCAGCAGCTGGTGCAGGCTGACGCAGCGCCGATGCGCGGCGCCACGTGGCAACAGGTGAGAGTCGAGTCGTGAGTGCTCGAGTATTTGAGTGACTCTGTTAGCAGCTGGTGCAGGCCGACGTGGCGGCGATGCGCGGCGCCACGTGGCAGCAGGTGAGAGGCGAGCATGACCGTGTCCGCCGTTTTGCAGGCTTGTGAAGTCGGCGGCAGTCTGGGCGGCTGCTGCAGCGCTTATGGCGCGGCCCGTTGTGTATTGCATGTCGGGGCTGTTGGAATATGGAGCATTCCTGGTACATGAGGAAGTATTCTGGAACCTTCACAGGTTGCCCGTGGAACCTTCACAGGTTGCTCTAGGAAGTTTCTTTGCAAGTTCTGGCAGGTTCTGTCAAGTTCTGGGGAAGGTTATGCCCCCGCCTCTATTTCGCCACCATGGGGCTTAGGATTAGGGGTAGGTTGGCGTTAGCTTAAGGGTGAGGCGTGATTGCATGACTTCCTGTGTCACGCCCTGCTGCGGCGCCACCGGGTCGACTGATCGTGCGTGGGCGGCGGGCTGGGCGGCTGCCGCAGCGCGCTCCTGCTGCCGCGGCGCGTGCCGCTGCGCCCGCGCGTGGCGTGGCGCGTTGTATCACATTTCATCCAATCTTAACCCTAAGCGATTGCATGACTTCCCGCGTCATGACCTGCTGTCAACCTATCGTCGCGCAGGCGTGCGAAGTGGGCGGCGGGCTGGGCGGCTGCCGCAGCGCGCTGCTGCTGCCGCGGCGCGTGCCGCTGCGCTCGCGCGTGGTGCGGCGCTGCCTCGCGGACGTCGCCGCCGGCCGGCCGGGCATCATGAGCAAGCCGGAGGTGCGTCGCCCGCGCGCCTGTGACCATCCATCTGCGCATCTCCATCATCCGCATAAAGGTTTTTGCCCACCAGTGTGTGTGCGGACGGACGCATTCCATCGCCCTGCTCACTTCTCTTGTGTGTGTGCGCAGTCCGTGTGCATGCACGCAATTGCTGTATGGCTCCACGAGACCCTGGTTGGGCGCCTGGGACTCTCCATCCGTGCATCGCAGCACATATCTGAGGTTCTGGTGTCGCCCAGTCCGTGCGCATTGCCAGAGTCATCAACATGGCCGACTGTGTGGTATGCCTGGTCTGTGTGCATGCGGACAAGTGCTGTATACATCCATAAGACCCTAGCTCCAATTCCCTAATGGAGTGCATGTGACACTCCGTCTTCTAGACTGCAGTGCAGCATACCTCCGCAAACCTCCCGGTACATTGCATCATCTGGCTTGCTTGTGCGTTGCGTCAGCATTGGGCAGTATCACAACACCACACCATTGTGAAACAAGCCTTCAGCAGCTATACTCGTCATCCGAGCCACTTTGAGAACAATGGTTTGGCGACACAACTCTGTACTTCAACGTATGCAATAGTACCCGCATTTGTCACATATATTATGAAATATATGCATTACTTGAAGAGTTTACGTGCAAGCACACGAGGAACATGCCGAAGCACACAAAGACCACACACATCACATACCACAACGCGCGAAAGCGACACGCCTCAGCGCCCAGGCGCACTCCCTCAGCTCACGTGGCACAACACATGCCTTGATGCGCTACTGCGCAGGAGAACCCTGAGATGGGCGACTCTTCGCAGCGCACCAACCACGGGCGGTGGTGGAAGAAGGACTGCAGCGCCGTCAAGACCGTTCCCAGAACGACGCTGGCGGCCCTCCCAGTCCTCAGCATTTGCTCTGCCAGGTCAGTTTCGCAGCCGCTGCAGGCAACATTGTGGCTGAACTGGACGCGTGGGCTTTGGAGCTTTGGATGCGCATTCACGTTGCAAGATCTTCTTATCGATGATGGCAGCTGATGATATGTATGTAGCGCTGCTTCCTCGCTGTTGCCGCTCGCAGTGCTGACGACCCACCGACGGCGTGCATGCGCGAATGCTTATCCAGTACAGCAGTGAAAACACGCATGTTATGACTATTGGTGCCACCATGCACCCAGCACCGCATGCCCCCTCCCCCTCCCCCCCCCACCCGCACGCGCGCACGCCGCCGCCGCTGACCACTGCCCCCCCTCCCCCCCCCTTCTCCCCGCCCCACCACCATCCTCTGGCGCAGCAGTGCCGCATCGCTCAACGGCATGGTGGCGTGCGTCGTTCGCTTCACCAACCCCACGGACGACGCCGTGGCGCTGCGCATCGGCGGCGCGGCATGCGCCGTCGCGGCGGCGCGCCCGCCGCTGCGCGCCCTCGCGTGCACCCCGCGCCACGCCGCCGCCGATGCTGCTGCCGTCGCCGAAGAAGAAGCAGACGCCGTCATGACAGACGTCGAAAGCGTCGCTTTTGAGCTGGAGCCTGCGGAGGATGAGTATCTGGCGTCCATGAGCGACGGCGCGCCGCCGGCGCTGCCGCCGGAGCTCCTGGCGCGCGCGCTGCTGCTGCCGCCGCCAGCGGACGCGCGCGGCGCCGCGGCGGCGCTGCTGCACGCGCAGGGGAACTCTGCGTGGGTGCGCATCGTCGCAGACTGCATAGTGCCGCCGCCGCCGCCGCCGCCGCCGCCGCCGCTTGACACTGACACTGAGGACGCGACATCAGCGCTCCTTGTAGTGATTGACTTTGCGCTGTCGGTGCGCACGGGCGGCGGCGGCGGCAGCGGCGAAGGGGGTATGACCGTCCCTGTTGAAGTTGTGTGCCCAGCGCGGTTGCAGTTCACATGAAATTGCAAATCTTTGCGGCACCGTGGACGGAATCAGCTTGGCCCCTTGTTTTGCATTTCCCGTGTTGCCTTGGCTGTGCTCTTCTGGCTGCACTGGACTGACCGCACACGTGCGCTGCATTGCATTGCGTTGGTGGCAGCGCACGGCCGTCACTCTGAGGCGCTGATAAGGACAACGGCTGCTGCCTCATAGTGCAGTCTTGAGAACAGGCAGGGCTGCGCGGTGTGTACTTGTCAAAAATCAAGAAAGGTTGGGGGCGACTGCCACGGTGCGGGGGGTGCTACTGTGTACTGCATGGTGGCTGTGTGAGGGCACACACAACCTCTGCTTCGGCAGATGCTGCAGTTGTGGACCTTTTCCTTCAGCAAGTCTTCCTGCTCAGTGCACGAAAACCCTTGGCCAATGTCATGCAAGAGGGGTTCTATTCATCTTCATAAAAAGTACACAGCGCTCAGGCACACCATGACATTCCGCACGGCGTGTTCAGCGCCCCCCTTGTTGCGTAGCGCGCGCCTCGCCGCTGTGATGGAGCATATGTGTATGCCACTTAGTGCACCGCAACTTTCCTCCTGGTTGCCGCAAACTCTGCAAACTTCAGTGAGAGGTGCATAGTACTGTCATCAGAGCCAATACGAAGCGGCGTGGGCTCCGCACGCAGTGATTTTGCACATACACGCAAGTCCTTTGAGATGTGTGCGCCATGTGTCTCACTGGCAGCAGCACACAGGCACAGAGGATGCAGACATTCCGGCAGCATTGCGATCCGCCATCGAGCGGTACACATTGCAGGAACAAAATATTATTAGGCGAAAGCACATCACGGCGCGAGACGCCGCACAAAAGCGTTTTTTTTTTTTAAAAGAGCATGCGATGAAGACCTGCAATTTCCCGCATCTGATGCATGTTTTTTGAGGTTGCCGCAGTGCTATTAGAATTGGTCTGCTGCAAGAGCATCGCCAACATGCGAGGCAGCATTGTGGTACCATGTGGCAGGGCAGATTGGACGGACACTGTACAAGACACACAAGAACCCATCATAGGCTTATTTGTCGACATGGTTTCCATCCACAAGACCTCTTTATTGACACCACAACCAGTTGGGGCATGCTTACATGCCTTGAGGAGCGCCAAATCGTTCGCCGACAGCCGCAGGTGCTTTGCGCCTATCGTACACAATCATACTGTGTGGGCCTATTTCTGGCAGCACCTGTTTGTGTGTGTTTCTGAAAGTGGCTCGGAATGTGCGTACCGCAAGTATGGTATGTACACATTGACCACCCCACTGGCAGTTGCACTGACGCCCACCTGACCTGCACTTGTGGACTCGTATGTATGAATGAAGGCCGCAACAACGGAGGCTGGATGTCCTATGCATTCCTACGGTTTACTCCCATGCAGCAACCCAGCATGTGCTGCACCCCAGAGCTTGAAAACCCGCATTGCAGCCCAGCCCAGCATCCGCGCTTCGCGTGTGTATGCCAGAAGTGTACCTCAGGACCATCTTCACTACCGCATGTCAGGCTTTCGCCGCTCCGTTTCCAGCTTTTGGCGATGGCCGTCGTTGGCGGCAGTCGTTCAGATGGCTCCTCATGTGTTGGGCTCACCGGCTGCAGCAGCGGCAACTTCAACCTTCATCCTGAGCCTGATTGGCCCCTTGAAGTTCCGGGGATCGACCACTGCCCCCTTCTGCAGGATGTCAATTCTGCCCTCTAATGCCAGCCTTACCGCCACAGCCTGTGCAAGCAAGCAGCGCGCTGGGTTCAATCAGAATGAAACACCAAGCTTCTTGACATACACATTCGTGCGAGACTTGTTGGTTGAATGCGTGTTCAAGTTTGCTAGCAGCACATGTCCATGTTTGCCAGCAGCGGAAGCCTTGATGCGTTGCGAAGCTTGCAGCGCACATCACGTTGTAGGCAGGGTGCCACACTGCAGACTCAATTCAGGCCCATTGCTCCTGCCGCCCCGATGAGCGCGGTGGCTGCCCAAATTATGTAATCACATCTCCGACAAGCAACGCGACAACACCGTGGCACCAGCAGAATGTTCACCAGACCATCTGCAGAATTCCAGCACAAGCAAACGCTCACCCTGGTGGTCTCCATGTGAGGCCTCCAGTCGCTGAAGAGGCGACGGGGGATCTCGGAAGGTCAGCAGGTTTTGCTGGGGCCGCGTGCAACGATGACCCGCAGCAGTTCAGCCTCAATGTCCTGCTGCGGTGCTGGATCATGTTCATCCTGTTCATGGTGTGAGGTCGGCCGAGGCGGCGGGGACGGTGCTCCCTTTGCTGATGCTTTCGCTTTTGGCTTCTTGGGCGGAGGTGCCGTCGGTTTGGAAGCTGAGGGTCTGATCCGCTTCATCCTGCAAATCTTCTGCACACACGTCCTCAGCGCAAGTTACAAACCTCGAAGTTCAACTTCCCAAACCTCGAAGTTCAAGTTAGAGGTGAAGTTAAAAACTTTCCTATTTGGCGCGCCTGCCTCAGTTCAAACCAAACCACCAACCGCACGAACCTGGAGGCTTGCCGATGCGTGATCGGCCCTTCAAGAAGAAGCAGGTGGAGGCTGAACAAGCAAATGCATCGATGGAGGAGGTGTCGGAAGAGTCGTCGGGCGCCGAGGGCACAAATTTGGTAAGACCAGCTGTGACAGCGGAATCAGCACTTTGTTGGGATGCTCTGTTGCATCAAGCAGCTGCGCGGCACACAAGGACGCACGAAATGACTCGATGGGTTCTCGTGACATGCCGCCGAAGACAATAAGCTTACGGCGGAACAACGGCTCATCCGCATTTCTGTTTTGTGCATTTTGTGTGTGCCTCTTGCTGTCAGATGCTCCTGACTCTGCCAAAGGTTGAAGTCAAGCACAAGGACCGAGCCAATCGCTCGTCTCCAGGCTCAGCCAAGAAGCAGACTTCCAAGTCCAAGGCCTTCAATCGGCTACGCAGGCGAGGGCACCACTCAGATGACGAAGAGCCGCACGGGCCCGATTCGGGGCCGGAGGACTTCAAGAACATGCTGGGCAGACTTGGGGCTGAGGAAGAGGTGGGGGTATCACATGTTTGTGAAACGTCAAGTTCGTTGCGCAACAGGTTCTGATTGTCGCACAGGATCCGATGACATATATCATTTCCTTGTGCTCACTGTTGTGCCTGTAGCACACCCATCTGCGCTTCGTCGGTCAGCTTTTCTTTCGGAGTGCGCTGCAGTGGCCTGGAGATGACCACGACCGATTGAGCTTGGCTTGTGTCAAAAGGCGTATGCTGCTTGACAAACAGTCGGGGCAGAGGTTTTCCAAAGCGGTTGCAGATCCTGAGCAGTACGACAGACATCACGGCAGATGCCCTGGAAGAGCCTTCACAGCATTTCGTGCACAATTCATACGTTGTTGTCAGCACTGCCTCCAGGCGCTGTCCGTGCAACACCGGACCCAGCGAGGTCGCAAATCATGCTTCAACTGGCACACGCCTTGCACAAAAACTGCTTCAGCGCTGGCCGACACCGCAGTGCCATGCACACCTCCATTGCTCTTGCATGCACGCCCATCCTGTGACACGTGCGCATTTCCCGCACTGTCGACCCTGCCAGTGATTCTGACTTCTGAGCACGCCCGTGACACATAGCGCAGTCTGCTGCCAACGTGCGACACGCGCACAATGCACCCAACTCTGACCCTGACTCCCTCGCACACCCGCGGCATGGCTCAATCTGCTGCCAACATGCAACACGTGCACAACCCCCCGAAACATTGACCCTGACTCTGATTCTGACTCCTGCACCCGCCCGTGGCATCGCTCAGTTTGCCGGCATGGACCAGCAGCTCCAGGACCTCGAGGCCCCCGCCGCCGCCGCCGCCGCCAACGGCAGCCGCAGGCGCAAGAAGCCCGACGCGAAGAAGGAGAAGAAGAAGGAAACGAAGCCGCGGAGCAGGAGGAGGAGGGAGGCGTCTGAGGAGGAGACGCAGCGCCGCCGGCCGTCCAGCCGCAGGACCGCGAATCCCGCGCCCGTGTACGCCGACGACGTGCGCGAAGACGACCTGGAGCTCAATCTGGGCAGCAGCGGCACCACCAGCGACGCGCTGGAGGAGGAGGAGGAGGAGGAGGCGACGGGCAGCGGGAGCGACGGTGGAAGGGCTGCCAAACGCGCCGCGCAGCGGCGGCGGCGGCGGCGCAGCAGCTCTGAATCTGGCGAGGAGGAAGAGCGCGAGTCTGCGGACGGCGACAGCAGCCGAAAACGCAGCGGCGGCGGCGGCGGCTCGAAGCGCGGCTCAAAAGCCAAGCGAGGGGGGAAGCCGTTGCGCCGCGGCTCAAAGACGCGCGGTGGCGCCGCTGCTGCTGAGCCCAAGCCGCGCCGCAGCGGGTCGCGCCGCGCCGCGGCGGCGGCGCCGTCGTACGCGGAGCCCGCGAGCGACGACGACAATGTGATGGCCGGCGAAGGCGAGGCGGAGTGGGGTGAGGGGCAGGCGGACGACGCGGGCAGCAGCGGCGGCGACGGCGCCAGCGGCACCAGCATCACGAATGAGTCGTCGGAGCACGGCGGCGAGGACGACGACGACGACAACGACTTTGAGAAGGCGCCGCCGCGGCGTCGCAAGGGCGGCGCCGCCGCGTCCAAGAAGCGCAAGGCCGGCGGCGCAGCGCCGGCGGCGGCGCCGCGGCGGCCGCCGCAGCGGCGCCGCAAGGCGCGCGCGTCCGCGGGCGAGACGGAGGACAGCGACGACGAGAGCGCCGGCGGACCCAGCAGCAGCAGCGCTCAGGAGGATGAGGAGCAGGAGGAGGAGGAGGAGGAGGAGGCGGAACAGCCCGCGCGCGCAAAGCGCCGCCGCCGCCCCAGCAAGCGCGCCGCTGCTGCCGCCGCAGGCGACGGCGAGGCAAGCGACGACGACGCGGATGGCGGCAGCGGCAGCGACGGCAGCGGCGGCGGCGGCGAGCAGCCCACCATCGGCCGCATACTCGCGTCCAAGAAGCAGAGCGCGGCGGCGTGGGCGGCGGAGATGGCGCGCATGAACACGTCGGAGATCACCAATGGATCCATCTGGCGGCAGCCCGATGACGCGCCGGCAGTGGCGGCAGCGGCGGCAGCGGCGGCGGCGGCGGCGGCAGCGGCGGCGGCAGAGGGGGGGGTGGCGGAAGGCGGAGACGCTGGGGGGGGCGAGGGTGGGGACAGTGGCGAGGCGGTGGTGGAGCGTTTCCTGGTGAAGTGGAAGGGGCTGAGCCACCTGCACGTGTCGTGGGAGACGAGCGCGGATCTGGGGGAGATCATAGGGCAGCACGCCAAGTCGGCGATCCGCCGCCACCGCGAGGCGCTGCCGCAGCTGCTGGAGGATGACAGGGGGGACGGGGAGTACTTCGACCCGCTATGCACGCAGGTGAGCTGTGAACCCTGATTCCCAACCCTACCCAAGCTGTACTCTGAGCGCCAGCCGTTGTTCGTTGGTGGGCTGCCTGATGTTGCAGGATTGACGCATAATGCTGCATGGTTTTTGGCAGACATGGAACATCGATCGGGTTTGTCAACTCTTAATAAAAGAGCGGGGAAGCGCAAGGCAGGCCTCCCTGAGTGCAGCTTGTTGCGCAAGCTGCTTGTCTTTTTCAAAGATCAGTGCATACTGCTTGCTGCAGTATTGGCACACAAATGCCCTGGTGGGCGTGTCCTCCTGTCGGCTTCTGCCATGGCTACATAGTGCTTGACACTTGCCAACTCAGCCGCAATATGTGGACAAATGTGATTGGGCACATTAGGGTGAAAAATGCCCAACAACAGAGCTTTCAGCATTTCCATCTGCTGCGCCGCTGATGTTTCTGCGCGCACGACTTGTTGAAGTTTGCACTTGAAGTTTACATAAGTTTGCACCTGCGCGGTTTCATCAGACTGAGTAGGCATGATATGATGCATTAGCCGGCCCATGGCATGCGCAATGTTCCAATGCTGACACTGCAGGCTATGTTGCTGACTGAGATAAAGATGGCATAACATTATGGGATGCACAAACTTTACAGCGGCACAATGCTGGCGTTGCAGGACACGCTGCTGCTGCGGACACACATTGCACACACAAAGTGCATATGCACACACAGCCAACCCTAGCCCTAACCCTACCCCTAGGTTCGCTACGAGTCAACGAAGTCGAACTGCTGCATGTTGACAACAATAAATCAATCTGCTGGTATAGTGTTATCGTTTTTCTCCTGATGTATAGTGTCAGGGTGGTCAGGGTTAGGGTCATCACTGGTCGTGCCTGCCTTGGCAGGGTGGCTACATTGGGTCAATGGCATGCCAGGCATGCACGCTGACTGCATGACTCTGCCTCGTCTCACAGCAACTTACTACTTCAAGCGCGCGCCTCCCTCCCTACGCAGCATGACGCCTCAGGATCAGAGTTAGCGAAACTGTAAGATTTACAGCTCCTGTGAAGCTGTGTGATCACATGGCTGCTTACGCTCATGATAGTGCACCAGAGGTTTTATCATTTACTTCAATGCAAAAGTTCAACTTCAAGAGACGGCAGATGATGAATTTTAATCAACGTGAAGTCTTGACCAGCTGGTCACCACCCCCAGCCATGGCTTCACAACCTTTGCATGTGTACCTTGGGGGACTGCAGAGCATGTGACAGCTCCCGACCCCCCCCCCCCCCCTCCCGGCCCCCCACTGCCGAGTCTGACCCCCAGCCCCCCCCCCCCCCCCCAACCCCCCCCTCCCAGATCGAGCGCGTCATCGACACGGACGCCGTGGACGGCGAGCCCACGCGATACCTCATCAAGTGGGCGGGCTGCCCGTACTCGGAGTCCACGTACGAGAGCGAGAGCGACCTGCAGCAGTGCTCAGTAGACTACGCGGCGGCGGTGGCGGCGCATGCGCGGCGCGAGACGGCGGCGCCGCCCAAGGCGCGGTCGCCGCGCGCCGGCGGCGCGACGACGTTCTCCGCGCTCAAGTTCCCCAACGGCGGCGCGCTGCGCAGCTACCAGGCAGAGGGCGTGAAGTGGATGCTGGTCAACTGGGCTAAGGTAGGGGGGGCAGGGTGGCGCGCTGCGCTGCGTCACATGTCTGCCAGTTATTTCTGTGGCTGTGGACGTCGCGGTGTCACCACGGATTGGCGTTGCACCTCTGTGTGTGTGCGCGGTGTGGGGTACGGGCGCTCTACGCGGCATTGGCGTTTGTATGTATACATGTCGTTTGAGACCAGGCGGAGGGCGTGAAGTGGATGCTGGTCAACTGGGCCAAGGTGCGCGCGTGCCGCCGCGCATGTATGGAAACGGATCAAGAGATCGTACAGCTCTAGGTGACAGGGTGTGGTCAGCCGTCAAATTGAATGCCTTCCACCAATGACCGTGGTCACCGCTGCTGCGGCAATTGGCCACGAGTCAAACAGTGCCGCCATGTCCTTAATAGTCTAAAGACGTCTGTGTGCAAGCTATTTAGCGATTGAGGCATGCGTGTACATACATACTCTCCGGCGTATGTGGCGACGACGTCGCGCGCGGGTAGGGTGCCAGGGGGACTTGAGGGCGTCGTGACTATGCAGTCGTCAGCGGCTTAGGGTTAGGGTTAGTTCTGCTCGGCAGGGCAGGCCTAGTTTCTGCATGCTGCGCGTCTGCGACTGCGCGTGTGCATTCCATAATAATGAAAACATTTGAAAGATATATCATTGCTGGTGCTGCTCAACGATTCGTGCTCCGACTGACGGATCTGATCACTGACCTACGCTCCTCGCATCGTTTGCCTTCTACAGGGCCGAAGCAGCATCCTGGCAGATGAGGTGAGCACGACTGCATATATACTTACATACCTCGGAGTAACAACAGCACTCAAACAAAGAGTCCGACTACATTGAATTGTGTACTTGAAGTTCTTCTTGGTCAAATATAGCGTGCACTTAAAGTATATGGTCACAACTAAATCGTTGCCAGTGCACTTCCAATGAATCAGCAGGTCGTTGGCCTGTCCGTGTCGCTTCTACACGAGCAGCTCTCCGTTTGTATGCATGTACGTATGGCTACTGCTGCCAGAGCTGTATGCCCAGCGCTTGCTTGGGCACTTTTTGCATTGGGCTTGAGGGCTTCACGGTCGCATGTTGACATCACAACAGAACTTGCATTGTTGTTGATGCTGGGCCATTCCATGCTTTGGAGTTGCGATGGAAGCTTGCACTCCAAGGCACTCATCATACCGCAGCGGATGACGGCATCCGCAACATCTTTATGTGTCATTTTGCTGTCACTGCTCGTAGCCGATCACAGAAGTGCCCCTTGTCCTCAACTAGCAAAAGCATCGAGCGATCGCTGCCCTGCATCTTGGGGGCGACAGTGCGCTGTTGGTTTGGCTGTCCACGTGCGTGCATTCTGTTTCTTCAACTTCAACTCCAACACTTTATCAAAACCTTCATCTGCTTGGATTCCCAATTCATGGCGGTGCCAATTTGCAGATCTCTCAGTGAGGTACACGCAGTTTTTCTTCACATCCACTTTAAATGTCTTGCCGAACTTCACTACCACCTGCGCGCATCCCCCTTCCCCCTCCTCCCCCCGCCCTCCCCACACCCCAATACAGATGGGCCTGGGCAAGACACTGCAGACGGCGGCCTTCCTGTGGCACCTGTACTGCGACAGGGGGAAGGCAGGGCCCTTTCTGGTGGTGGCACCGCTCAGCACGGTGGCGCACTGGCAGCGCGAGATTGAGGGCTGGACGGGCATGAACACGGTCGTCTACCACGTGAGAGCTTGCGAGCGTTGCTGCTGGGTATTACTAAAGCATGCGCTTGCTCCGCAGCAAGCTTGTGGTAGTCTTGCATATTTTGTGGTCTTTACAGAGGGAAAGCACATGTGGATACTTTCGTGACAACACATGTACTTGCAAAATTCAATCGTGTACTGTACATTGTCACAACCTGCAGCGCCTTGACCACCCCCCCCCCCCTCACCCCCCACCCCTTCTTGGTGCAAGCTCTCGCTGCATGCCCTGCTGCCGCGTCCTCCTGTCACTCTGTCATCTCCACCATACGCGGCGCTGATCTGAAAGTCGCCTCCCTCCCGCTCACCGCGCACGCACCACCAGGGGTCCCAGGAGGACAGGTCCGTCATCGAGGAGTATGAGCTGTACTTCGACGGTGGCAACGGCAGCGGCAGCGGCGGCTCGCGACGGCGGCGCGGCGCTGGCGGCTACAAGCCCGTGGTTATCGTGACTACGCCGGATATGGTGGCGCGGCCAGATGTGCAGCGCGTGCTCGGGCCCATCGAGTACGAGGTGCGTATTGTTGAGGCAGCGCTGCTCAGCAGGGCGCGTGGAGCGCTGCCACACGTCCGTCGCGTTTTGTTGAACTGGCGATTGGGCGGCGAACGCATGCGGACAGTTGTCGTCGCCTGTTCTTCAGAGTAGGGGCTGGTGGTGCGTGGGGCGCGCTGGCCCATCGATGCACGATGGTGATGCTCAACGTGCATGGACCTCCGTGAGCCAATACCGCTTAAGACGAGCGCACAGCGGGTTCTCGTTGCACAGGAGCCGCACCGCCCCCATGAATGCGTGGTGGCGCTGCTCAGCGTTCACCAATCACCATGGACAATTCATGCATGTGAGTGGCGTATGTGACCATGTGGGAAACCCGCCTCAAGAATGTGTGACAGCGGTGTTGATGCCTGGTGATGCTCACCTGTCACCAGCCCGAGCTTGACTGTTCACACATGTGAAATCACGTGTGGGACTCACCCACGTGAATTGCGCGCGCCGCCGCCGCAGGTGCTCGTGGTTGACGAGGCGCACCGCCTCATCTATTCATGATGGCGGTGCTCGACATTAATCAGCCGCTTTGATTCATGGGCGTGATTCACACATGTGAATTACCATGTGAATTGCGCGCCGCCGCCGCCGCAGGTGCTTGTGGTGGACGAGGCGTTCCGCCTCAGGAATACGTGACGGCGCTGTTAATGATTGTAATGCCCGCCTGTCACCCAACCACCACCTTGAATGTTCACGCATGTGAATCACGCGTGTGAATTGCGCGCGCCGCCGCCGCAGGTGCTCGTGGTGGACGAGGCGCACCGCCTCAAGAACGACGCCTCGGTCATCACGCAGACGCTCGCCAAGCGCACGGGGCGCTACGACTGGAAGCGCTGCCTGCTGCTCACGGGCACGCCGCTGCAGAACAGCACGGAGGAGCTCTGGACGCTGCTCAACTTTGTGGATCCCGACAAGTTTGCGGAGAAGTCGGAGTTCGCAGAGCGCTTCGGCGACATGTCCAACCAGTCGCAGGTAAGTGCATGCGCGCAGAAACGCACTGGTGTGGGGTTTCGTGTAGCATACGCATGCACACGCATATAGCATGTGAAGTATAGGTTACTTCGGCATTGGATACTTCGTTGACGTTTGTGGTTAGTTGGGATTTATACATGGGAACTTGACTTGCCACTGGCCTCGATAGTTCATCGCTCATCGGCAGGCCTGCATGCGACGGCGTGTGCAATCGATCATTGTCGGCAGCGCTCAGAGCTCGCCTGCCGCCGATGCGCGTGCCGCCCGCACCCTAACCCTAGCTATAACTGTACTTCTGCCCGTTCCACACGCCTCAGGTGGAGCAGCTGGTTAAGGTAATGAAGGCGTACGTGCTGCGGCGCATGAAGGAGGATGTGGAGAAGGGCGTGCCACCAAAGCAGGTACGGCTCTAGGGTTAGGGTTAGGGTTAGGATTAGGGTTAGGTCAGGGCCAACCCTGACCCTAAGTAGGGTACGGCTTCAGTTTGGCGCTAGATGGTCGCAGCAGGTGCACATGAAACAACTGGGCAGCGCAGACAGCTACACCTGTTGCGCTGCTGTCGCTCGTTCTGACATGCTTCTCGCCGTAGCTTACTTCAATAGTGCACTTCAAAGATGGCAGTGGCCCGGATCGGACTCTGCTTGCCTTCGGCCATCACGGCCTGCGTCGATGGCAGGGCAGGGTTGAAGTAAGCTTGCCCTAACCCTGCACCTAACCCTAGGGTACGGGTGCAGTCAACATCCATCGCCGCTCACTGTCGCCGCCGCCGCTGCCAGCACCCATCATGCACGAATGCGTCACAAGGAATCTGTTACTATTTGCTGCTGCACGCAAGCTGCTGCTGAGCACTGCCATCTCCACACTCAGCCCTCATCATGCTCTATTCTTGTCCTCCACGCGCGCACCGCCGCCGCCGCCCGCAGGAGACGCTGGTGGAGGTGGAGCTCACGGGCGTCCAGAAGCAGTACTACCGCGCGCTGTACGAGCAGAACACTCAGTTCCTGCTGCGCGGCGGCAAGCGCAAGGTCGCCGACAGGCCCTCGCTCATGAATCTCGCCATGGAGCTGCGCAAGTCAGTGCTCAGTGTGTTGCGGTCACGTGGCCCTGCCATCAGCATGACACTGTGACGTTGGGAGAACCGTATGCTGCCCTGCATTCAACGCGTTGATGGCTTTGGTTAAGGTTAGAGTTAGATTTAGACTTTGGCCCCGCGCGGATCCGCCTTGCGAACCTCGCCATGGAGCTGCGCAAGTCAGTGCTCAGTGTGCTGCTACGCTCACCATGCCATCATGAGCATACTGCTGCATCGATGCATCGTGTGAACCTTGACTGGCATGTTGGTGGCTTGAGGTAGGGTCAGCATTGCCATGGAGCCGCACAAGTCAGTGCTCAATGTGCTGCGCTCACGTGACCTGGATAGTACCGCGTGCCTGTTCTCTTACAGCGTTGATCGCATGGGATAGATGTAGGGTTAGGGTTAACGTCAGTCGCGCAGTTTTGCCTCGTGAACCTCGCCATGGAGCTGCGCAAGTCAGTGCTCAGTGTGTTGCGCTCACGTGGCCTTGATGGGTACCGCGTGCTCTGGTTCTAGCGCGTTGATCGTGTGGGGAAGGGAAGGGCCCTCGCTCATGAACCTCGCCATGGAGCTGCGCAAGTCAGTGCTCGCCCGGCCACCCCGATGCCACGCCATGAGCGTGTCACTGTGACGTCGAGAGATCCGCGTGCACTGAATCCAGCGCGTAGATGGCTCGGGTTAGGGCCAGGATTAGGGTTAGGCCTCCCATGCACGGGTTTCACTTTTTCCTTGATGCAGCTCGCCTTGATGCTGCGCAAGTCAGTGCTCCGCCGGCCGCCGTCCGGATGCCATGCCATAACCTTCTGTCAGCTCCAGAGTGCCATGGAATCACCTCTTAGGGTCAGGACTCACCCTAACCCTAAACCTGAGGTTGGATGCGGCATCATCTCGGCCGCGCAGCATGTTGTGAGCGCGTCTTCTGTACGAAAGCATTGCGGTCAGTCACGGAAGTCTCAAGTCAGCACCACCTTGAAGTCTAGTAGCATGTGGAGGTCAGCAAGCGACCGCACCGGACCCCCCCCCCCCCCCCCCCCCTCCCGCTCTCTACTGAACTCCCTGCCCCCCCCCCTCCCCCCCTCCCCTGCAGGTGCTGCAACCACCCGTACCTCATCAAGGGCGCCGAGCTGACCATCAAGGAGAACAGCCTGCTCGACACGGGCGCCAGCGAGCTGGACCAGATGGTCGCGTGCAGCGGCAAGCTCGTGCTGCTGGACAAGCTGCTGCCGCGCCTGCGCGAGCAGGGCCACCGCGTCCTCATCTTCTCCCAGTTCAAGATCATGCTGGACATCATTGAGGTGCGCATATACCCGTGTATGTACTTCAGTATGTGTGGCCACCACCACGTTGACGCTTTCTCACACTTTCTTGAATAAATGACTTGCAAGTATCAAAGAAGACTAGTCAGGGTGGCATGCAGCAGCAAGCTTGTGCTGCTGCCGCGCCTGTGCCATCAGGGCCACCGCGTCCTCATCTTCTACCAGCTCAAGATCATGCTGGACATCATCGAGGTACGCACACTTATGCTGGAACATAGGAAGCATGCTAGACAAGCCCACGATTGAGTCAACGGGGCTGACGCCAACGCACACATCCGCAGTCTTCACTCCTGAATTGACGCCGCATGTGCCACTGCTCGCTTTGTGCCTCCGTTCAGGACTTTCTGATTGGGCGCCGGTACAGCTACGGACGCATCGACGGCAACATCACCGGCCCCAACCGCCAGCGCCAGATTGACGCCTTCCAGGTGAGCGAGTGTGCGACAGTATCGCGGATTGCTCGGTTGCACGAACGATGAAGACCTTCTGCCAAAACTGAGGCACAAAACGCGGTGAAAAACACGGTACAAACATGTTGAAAAACACGGTACAAACACATTGACAACATGGCACAAACCCCCTAACAACAGCCCCAACCGCCAGCGGCAAATTGACGCCTTTCAGGTGCGCCCGCGCGCGGCGGTCACCCTAATCCTCACTTCAACCCTAGCGCACATTCGCATCCTCTGTTTATGGTACACTAAAAAATCCTGACTTGAACGCGTAGCTGCGTCTGCACCTTTCTTGGCGACCCTAGTGTAAGGGTTAGGGGCTGGCCTGATTCCTACTTTGACTGACTGTATTTCCTGCGGCAACGCTCGCATCCAAAACCCCTCCCTGGCTTGAAACCCTAAAGCGCGCCTGCACCCTGCTCTGCTATGAGCAGAGTCGGAGTCAGGGTCACAAGTGCCAGCGCTCTGCCGCATTCATCGCACTCATTGTGCGAGCACGGCATCGTGAAAATGCCGAGGGCTGCTGTGAACGTCGTCTGAGCGCTGCCTCCTGCTGCCCTTTGCATCTGCTGTATTATTTTTGTATTGTAAGCGGTTTCTAGGGCCACGCAGATTGGGGTTAGGATTAGGACGAGGGTGCTGTTTCCAGCGCGCGCCGCTCGCCCCTGCACCCCCTTGTCTGTATCAGAAGCGGTTTCTAGTGCCATGCGGGGTACGGTTAGGGTCAGGGACATGGTTTCCAGCCCGCATCTGCAGTGTCACTTCGAGTCAGAAACGGCTGCTAGGGCCATGCGCGTTGGGATTATGGTGGAAGTTAGAGTTTCTAGCGCATGTCGCTCAACCCTGCACCCCCTTGCCGCGTGCCGCTGCCCCCCCCCCAGGCCGAGGGGTCCACCATGTTTGTAATGATGCTCAGCACCAAGGCCGGAGGCGTCGGCATCACGCTCACCGCGGCGGACACTGTCATCATCTTTGACAGGTGTGTACATTGTACATTCCAAACTATATGTGCTTGACGTGGGGCTCTATCTTTTTCCTGCGCCGTGTTGCTGAGCGCTGCACCAGACAGGCCAGACGGAATGGAATTTGATTGTGGTGTGCGTATTCGCAGAGAGTGTGCAGTCCCCACGCTTTGATACCGACGCAGCGATGGCACTGCTCAAAAGCCGCATGACCTTCGCACAGTGCGTGCATGTCTAGATATACCTCCATGTGCAGCTCATAGACAGAGCGGCTTTGCAGCTCTTGGCGTGCTGACACCCCGCCTGTGATGTCAAGTGCGCACTTCACCTAGCCCGCACACAGCACCGCAACGATTGCGCGACAGGTACGCCCTGGCGTGTACTTCACCTAGCCCATGCACAGCACTGCACCGATTGCGCGGCAGGTGCGCCGTCTGCAGCCGCCTTGCAGCGACCCGTGTCAACTGCTGATCCCCCCCTGCTGACCCCCCCCCCCCCCCCCCCCCCTTTTCCCCTCACTCAGCGACTGGAACCCCCAGAACGACCTCCAGGCGCAGGCGCGCTGCCACCGCATCGGCCAGACCAAGTCCGTCAAGGTGTACCGCCTGCTCACGCGCAAGACCTACGAGCAGGTCATGTTCCAGGCCGCCAGCAAGAAGCTGGGGCTGGACCAGGCGGTGCTCTCGCAGGGGCGCGCGTCGCGCGCGGAGGGTGAGTCACGCTCTGAGTCAATGAGTTGTTTCTTCAAGTGAGTTGTTGAGTCAGTTGTCGAGGGTCGTGTTCCGGGCCGCCAGCAAGAAGCTGGGGCTGGACCAGGCGGCGCTGTCGCAGGGGCGCGCGTCGCGCGCAGAGGGTGAGTCACGCTCTGAGTCACCAAGTCATTTTGTCAGGTAGGTCAGTCATGCTCTGAGCTGTTGAGTCGTTTCTGGTCATTGAGTCATTTCAGGTAGGGCACGTGCCAGGCCGCCAGCAAGAAGCTGGGGCTGGACCAGGCGGTGCTCTCGCAGGGGCACGCGTCGCGCGCGGAGGGTGAGTCGCGCTCTGAGTCAATGAGTTGGGTTTTTTCAAGTGAGTCAATGAGTTGCTGATATCAAGTAGATCACGTTCCAGGCCGCCAGCAAGAAGCTGGGGCTGGACCAGGCAGTGCTCTCGCAGGGGCGCGCGTCACGCGCAGAGGGTGAGTCACGCTCTGAGTCAATGAGTCATTGTGTCAGGTAGGTCATGTGCTGCCAGGCCACCAGCAGGGTGCGGACCAGGCGGTGGGAGGGGGGGAGGGGGGGGGGGGGGGGCTGTACTGAGTGATGGCGCCTCAGCTGCAATGGTCAACTACAGGTGGCACACACTGGATGGGTTGTTGTGGCGGCAGTCCTGTCTTGGAACGCTCGCCACACAATGCTACCTGATTGGAAGGGTTAGGATTAGGTGCCTGCTGCTTTCTCGACTTCAGCGTACCACACCGCTTCACTGCTGACACATGGCCCCCGCGCCGCAGTCAGCCCCCTCTTTCGATCTTTATATCGAGCTTTATCACGCCCTTGCTGACATGTTCTCGCACCGGAATTGTACGTGACCCTAACCCCAAACTAATTACACGTTCTCGCCGACGCAGACGGCCTGGCCAAGGTCTCGGTGGCGGAGGTGGAGGGCCTGCTGCGGCGCGGTGCGTACGACGCGTTCAAGGAGGGCGAGGACGGCATGGAGGCCAGCCGCAAGTTCTGCGAGAGCGACATCGACGTCATACTGCAGCGCTCGCAGGCAAGTTCAACATTGAAGTAACTTGGAAAAGCCCCTGCTAAACCAATAGTGGCTAAACCTGCGCCAATAAGTTTTGCTGATATAAGCATTTTTTATAAATACATTTTTCTCAACAACATTCTTAAATACAAATTTTATTTATTTTTGGTCTCAGGTTCAAATCCTAAACTGGTATTTATTAAGCGTTGACAGTTTGACATACAAATTTGTTTTAAATCTGCCGTTAAAGGACGAGCGTCGAAATCCACGTCGTTTAAGATTTGTAGTGTAACAGATAAAACAAAATTTTTTTACATTTTGCTGTCTTGGATAAGCAAACTAATTTTTGGTTTATTTGCTTTAAGTCCATTTCTTAAAAGGAAGTGCAACGCTGAACTCAAGCGGAGGCGCCTGCTGGCAAGCGCATGCTGAGACCAAACCGTTGCGGTACTGAACCCATTTGAACACGCTTTCTTCGTTTCGTCACGCCCGCAGTCAAGTTCTGACTGCAGAAGGCTCTCTCGTCATGTATCCATGCTCTCCGCGCGTCAGCATGGGCAGCGCGGCACCAGCGCTCGCCATGACACGCCGACTGTGCAGTCGAAATACGTCGCAGATGAGCTTACGGGATGTGTTGAGCTCCCCGCTGCTTTCAACTGACCTCAGTCATCGCGCATGCATGTGCGGGGAAGAAAGACTGCGCAGCATTGCGCTGTCACCAAGCAGTGTCAGAATATGACAGCGCTCAGTGTCTGGCGCGCACGCTCAGCGCCGTTCTCGGACTTCCCCTTGCGCCGCCGCCGCCTGCCCCCCTTTTGCATCGCGCTCAGGTCATCACCCACGACACCAAGGCCGACGCTGACGCGCCGAGCAACAGGTGAGCCGCGGCGCTCAGCCAGCTATTGAATTTGAAGTAGAGGTACCAAAAAAAAATCCCAAAAGGCAGTTGAACCTGATGCCAAACGCACACGCAATATAGTACGTCAAACGGCTCTTGAACAACAAGGCTGTGAATTTGAAGTGATTGAATGTTCATGCTGCTGCATGCTGTGCACTGCCACGCCCAGCGGTCATCTCGCCGGGCTCTTGTGGGATGGAGACGGCAAGGGCGCCATGAGACGCTAAGTTGGGTGCATCACAGCAGTGCGACAGCGCTCAACACTTGCAACGCGTGCGCGATCACGCGTCCACGACGCACTGCTTGGTTGCGTCGCTCAGCATCCAGCGGTCGGCGCTCACAGCGAACGATGTCTCAAGCAAGTCGCAAGTTGTGACGCGCCAGTGTCAGCGCTCAGTGCTGACAACTTCACCTCCACAGTGTCTCATCATGCCTCAAAGTCACGCTGTGACGTGCCGGCGTCGAGCTCTGACGCGTGCCTTTCGATTGCCACTTTGGCCCTGCCTGCGCAGCTTCAGCAAGGCCAGCTTTGTCGCCGACGGCGAGGGCGGCGAGCCGGTGGACCTCGATGACCCCGACTTCTGGACCAAGGTGAGCACCGCTCTACACGTGGCGAAACCCTAACCCTAGACCTTAACGCCGATGCGGCGCGCTCGCCTATGCACGGTGCGCATGCAGGGTCAGGTTTAGGTCAACAGCAGGGTGAGGGTTACGTCTAGTGACGGCGATGGCGCATTTGCGCCGCTGCTGCTTCGTGCGACTTCTGGATAGGGTGCGCAGCGCTCCGCAGGCAGCGAAGCCCTGGCCCTAGACCCTAACGCCGAGCGACGCGTCGCTGATGTGCAACGGCAGCACGCGCGGTGCGGCTGATTATAACACCGAACTTGAGCGCAGGCGAGACATGTTGTTCCCCTGGCTGAGGGCAGTAGTTTAGTGGTCATGGGGGTCAGGGTAAGTGGAGCAGCGCTCAGCACGACCCTAGGAACTCTGACGACGAGAGGCACAAAGGCTCAGACGTCTCTCAGCGCCATTCCAGCGCACAGCTTGGCACGCATGCTCGCCACGCAGCGCTTCCCACGGCCCCCACAACTCTCACGATGAGAGGCGCGAAGGCTCAAACCCCCTAGACTAAGCGCCAACCCCAATGCACGGCGCGGTCGCCTACGCACGGTTCGCCTCGGCGTCAACGCCAGGGTTAGAGTTCCGTCGAACGACAACGCGGGTGCTCTCCCATGCGCCTCTTTGTCCCCCGCATGACATTCCACCAGCCTATCCACTTCAGGAAGTGACGCACACGCATGCCATCGCTCAACCCCCATGCTCACCCGAGAACTTGACATTTGACATACTCACACTCACATATCGGTGCCCCCCCCCCCGCCCCCCCCGCCCGGTCCCTTGTCGCAGGTGGTAGGCCTGACGATGCCGAAGGTCGTGCACGAGCCGCTCGCGCGCCGCGCCGCCACGCAGGGCAAGAAGAACTACAGGGACGCGGACGCGCGCCGCGGCGCCGCCAGCGACTCCGGCTCCGCATCCGAGGCGTCCGCAGGTACGTACTGCAAGTTCTGGCGCATGCGCAGGCATGTACTTCAAGTTTCTTGTGTATGCGCAGGCATGTACTTTAAGTAGTTGTGCATGTCCGCCGCGCAGCAGCCTTGCGCCTGCTTAGTGTGTGTTGCAGTGTAGGGTCAGGGTTAGGATGTTAGGATGCTGAGCTGAGGTTAGGGTGAGGGTGTCAGCCTCTGATTCGAGGAGTGACTGTGCTGCAGTGCGTGTGAGGTAGGGTGGGGGTTTAAGGTTAGGGTTAGGGTTAGGATTAGGGTTAGGGAAGTATTGGGAGATGGTTGCGAGCAGAATCTGGAGGACTGTTGTTGCGAATGATGAGAGCACTGTTTCGCTTGACGAGCTTATAGGCGTGCCCCCCCCCCCCCCTCTCCCTCTGTCTTGTGTGCGTCAAGCCATGCTTGAAGTGCCTTGAACTACTGCAGTGCTGTCACCTGCCGCCACTGAGAAGCACGTCTCACAGAGCGCCGTCACCACTTCTTTGCAGTGCTGGTCATCATTGCGGCCTCACACGTAGGTTTGGTGGTAGGGTCAGGGTCAGGGTTGGGCACATACGTAGACCCACACACTCCGAAGTACGCGTACCTGCCTGTGCAGCCGACTCACACATCACCTCTGCCACGCATGCGCTGCACTCCCAAACCCTGCAGTCGAAGTACGGGTGCTTGCCTGTGCACTCCACTCATACATCACCCCTGCCATGAATACGCCCAACCTGCAGTCGAAGTACGCGTGGTTGCCTGTGCAGCCGACGCATACATACAGCGCATCTCTGCCACGCATGTGCTGCACTCCCAACCCCCGCAGTCGAAAGCGGTGGCGAGGAGCAGCTCGTCGCTGCCGCCGCCGCCAGGCCCTCGGCCAAGCCTCCATCCTCCTTCCTTCGCAGTGCTGGTCATCATGGTGGCCTCACACATAGATTCTGGGTTAGGGTTAGGCTCACGCATGGACCCACGCACTCCTCAGTACCCAAACTTGCCTGTGCAGTCGTCTCACACAACGCCTCCGCCTCATATTCGCTGACCTCTTGACCGCTGCAGTCGAAGTACACGTCCTTGCCTGTGCAGCCTACTCATACACACAACGCCTCCGCCACGCATGCGCTGCACTCCCAACCCCCGCAGTCGAAAGCGGCGGCGAGGAGCAATCCGGCGGCGCCAAGCCCGGCAAGCCCGGCCGCAGCGCCGCCGCCGCCGCGGAGTGGACCTCAGTTGCGATCCGCGACCTGTGGGCTGTGGTGCTGTCGCTCGGCGTGGACCGCATGTCGGACGTTGCGGCAGCGCTCCGCAACAGCAAGGCGGTGCACGAGGTGAGCGGCGCGGCGCGCGCACCGCTCTGATGATGCGCTTTGCGCCGTCGTAACTGTTGTCGTTTGTGTGCGGAATGCGGCGTGTCGGGAGTTCGTGTTTGAGGAAGCTCTGCAGCATTCCCTTGTTTTGCGGGCTCATTTGTGAAGTCCCCGGACCGCCCCCGATTGTGCTGACCGTTCACGTCGCGCACCTGACATAACCAAACTACCCCCCCCTTCCCCCCGCGCCGACAGAGCTCGCGGCGCGTGGCGTCATCGCGCAGGTGGCCGTCCTCGCAGCGCGCGAGGCAGCGCTCGACGCCATCTCACTCAAACGCATTACCCCACTCCCCCCCCCCCCCCCCCCCCCCGCAATACCTCAAGTATTTCACGGCGTGCAACTCACTCAAACATATTACGCCCCCCCCTTCCCCCACCCCTGACTGCCCCCCCGACTGCGCAGACGGAGCTCGCGGCGCGCGGCGTCATCGCGCAGGTGGCCGTCCTCGCAGCGCGCGAGTCAGCGCTCGACGCCCTGCGGCGCAGCGACTCGCTCAAAGCCAAGGCGGAGGGCGCGCTGAGAGCGGCAGACGCCGCCGCCGCCGCGGGCGCGCCGACTGACAAGGGCGGCGCCGGCGAGCGGCCGGCGTGGGCCGTTACGGCCGCCGCCGCGCCGCCACCAGACGCCGCGGCGCAGCTGAAATTGATGCAAGAGGGGCTCGAGACGGTGAGTCTGATGGCGGCGGTGCGCAGCGGCAGTGTCGCGCGGCGCTGCGCAGCCCTGCCTGAGTAGATTTACCTCTCCAGTGCCGACGGGGTGCAACGCAGCCGTGTCGGCCGCCGCCGCGCCGCCGCCGGACACCGCGGCGCAGCTGAAGCTGATGAAGGAGGGGCTCGAGACGGTGAGTCGCGCTTGACGCCGGTGGCAGCGCGCAGCGGCAGCATCGCGCGGCCCTGCCCACGTAGAGTCATCCTACCAGTGCCGAGTGAGTGCGCAACGTAGGCAGCGCAAGCTGTGGCGGCCGCCGCCGTGAGCGAGCCGCATTGGACGCCGCGGCGCAGTTGCGCCTGATGAAGGAAGGCCTCGAGACGGTGAGTCGCGCTTGACGGCGGCGCACTGTTGCACGGCGCTGCGCAACACCGCCCAAGTAGAGTTGTTGCAATAGTGCCGACAGAGTGCAACGCAGCCGTGACGGCTACCGCCGTTTGAATTGGGGTCAGGGTTCAAAGCCCAGACAGCGGCGAAGGTGCGCCAGCGCCCCCCCCCCCCCCCCCCCCCCAAACCGAAGCAGCGCCTGTCCTCACTACCCCCCCCCCTCACCCGCTCGCTTCCCTCAGGTCGTCACGCGCTGCGGCAGCGTGCGCTACGCGCTCGGGCGGCCGCTCGGCACGCCATCGCCAGCAGACCCGGTCGCCGTCGGCGCGCTGGTGGCAGCGCTCCACGCCGTCCCCGCGCCCGCCGCCGCGAAGGACGCGCGCTTCCTCGCCACTGTCAAGAAGCCCCTCGCCAAGCTGCAGCAGATCGACGACCTGCACGACGCGCGCCGCGCGCGCGCGCTCGCGGAGCGCGTCGCGCAGCCGCCGGCGGCAGCGGCGGCGGCGGCGGCGGCGGCGGAGCAGGGCGGCGCTGCTGCGGCGGCGGCGGGCGGCGCGCGTGTTGTCGCTTGGCGCGATCTGTCGCTGTCGGACGCGTCCGCGCCGGGGGGGTACTGGGTGAGTCAGCGCGCGGAAAACCTACAAGTGACTAGGAGTTAGAGTTACGATTTGGCGTGCCGGGCGAGTCAGTGCTGCCGAGCATGGCTAGTCATGTTTGGTTGAGTCCGTGTTCGCATACAGATGCGTCGCCATGTACTGTGAAGTACACTTGCACTGTACACGTGAATTGTGTCCTGGTCTGCGCCGTGCTCGGCGCAGTGTCACCGTGTGCGCGGAGGTTCCTGCTCTTTGGTAAGCTGAGTGCTGAGCAACCCTTACCCTAACCTAGCCCTAACCCTAACCCTTACCCCCATCCGTGCAGCGACCCGCGCACGACGTCTGCCTCCTGCGCGCCGTCGACAAGCACGGCTGGCCCAGCAAGCGCATGATCACCAGCGCGTGGGCGGACCCTTCCATCGCCTGGCCCGCCCCACCGGCGCCTGCTGCCGCTCCCGCCGCCGCCGCCGCCGATGAAGGCGCTGCCGCTGCCGCCGAAGGCGCAGCTGCCGCTGCCGCTGCGCTGCCCGCCGCGCGCGTGGACGGCAGCGAGCCGCCTGTGCTTGCAGCGTGGCTCAAGCGCCTGCGCGCGATCATTGCCGCGCTGCGCGCCGCCGAGACGCGCCCGCAGCGGCGGCAGCGCAGCGACGCGGCAGCGGCGCCAGCTGCGCCGCGGGCCGCCGCGCGCACCGCCAGCAGCAGCGGCGGTTCCGCCGCAGCGTCGGCGTACTCTGCGGCGGCGGCGGTGGAGGCGCGTGCGCGGGACGTCATGAAGATCTTCGGCGCGCCGCCGTCGCTGCTGCGGCCGGCGATGCGCGCGGCGTCGCTGGAGGGCGGCGGCGGCGGCACCGCTGCCGGCGGCGCGGCGGCAGCAGCGCAGGCGCTGCGCGACGGCGCGGCTGCGGCGCCGCCACCGCCGCTGCCGCCGGGCTGCACGCGTCTGCGCGACCATCTGCAGCTGCGGTGGCGCGACGTGGCGAAGCGCGTGGGCTGCGAGGAATTGCCGGCGGCGCGCAGCGCGTGCGAGGCCGTGATTGCCAAAGGTGAGTGAGCGCCGCCGCCGCGCGCGCGGCTGCTGAGCGCCGCTGCGTCGGCGCGCAGCGCTCCGCGCACGTGCGAGGCACGCGTTAGCAGCGCCGTGAGAGGACGCTGTGTGCAGCAGAGGGGGGGGGGGGGGGGCAGGGAAGGGGGGCAGCATTACGTGTACTTAGAAGGACATTAAGTATGGGCATATCGTGCATGCAGGCTGCAGTGCAGCACGCACCAATCTACAAGAGAACGGCCTCGTGCTGCAGGCACAGCACCATGAAATGCGTGCAGCAAAATGGCGCACGCTTGTGATGATGATGCTCCGCTTGCAGAACTCCGCTGGCGCTTGGCGATTTGTCGAGCATATATGGAAGAGTACACACGCAGCGGCACTCTCCAATGGCTGAACTGCTGAGCAGCAAGGCCTCCGCTACGGTCTGCGCATTGCAGCAGCACGCATGAGGGACATCTCGAAGTTTCACCCCTTCCCCCACCCCCTTTCCCCTACCCGGCCCCGCCCCTGCCCGCCTCAGCCGCTGATGCCGAACCCTAACCTACCCCTACTCCCGTCGCTCTCTCTCTCTCGCTGTGCAGCCATGCAGGCAATCAAGGCTGCGCAGACCGTCTTCGAGGTCGCCACGCCGCCGCCGCTGCCGCCGCCCAAGGCGGACCTGCACGACGCCGTGGCGGATGCCGATGCGCGCACGCATGCGACTTCGCTGCTTCAGGTGAGGGGCTTGGACAAAGTGTTCGTTGCGCCGCCGGTGCGCCGCACGCTGCGTTGCGCCGCCATCGGCATTGCACTGCGCGGTGCGTTGCGCCGCCATGGCACGCCGCGTGCTGTGTGAGCTCGACGATGCTGCAGCGCGCTGCACTCCGCGGCGCCGCTGCGCAGGGCACGGCGCGTGCATGCAAGTGTCGGTTTGCGGCGGGGCGGTGCTGTGTTTCTTCAGTCACGGCCGCGGCACGTGACGACGAGACGCGCGTGCCACAGGTTCAGGGTGCTGTGTTGCTGTGTGGTGCCCTGCATGCGCCTAGGAGCGTGTGTGTTGCGTCCATGCTGCGCATGCGGCGCGCGGCACTACACATTGAGTGTGGTGCGGCATTAGCCATGACCCGAAGGACACTGACACTCAGCACACTGACACTCAGCACACCAGCAGCACGTGCTGTGCTGCATGCAGAGGATCAGGGTTAGGGCCACTCCAGGGTCGACATGGTTCTGAGTTGCGGACATCGCCAGCGTGCGCGCGCCGCTCGCTTTTACTGAACTCTAGTCCCGTGACCACAATGCTGAGCTCCTCATTGCTCCGCTCACGCCCGCCCTCGATACCTCCCCGCCGCCGCCGCCGCCGCCGCCGCCTCCAGACGCTGACAATGAACACGTGGGTGCGCGACTTCATCCTGCACCACGCGACGTCGACAAACGACGTCACCGCCGCTGTCGCGCGCGCCGCGGCGGCGCTGCCGGGCCCCCCCGAGGGCCTCCCATGGTGGACCGACGCGCACGACGCAGCGCTGCTCGTCCACGCCGTCATCCACGGCTTCGCCGAGGCCAAGCTGCACACGGTGATCGCCGCGACGGACTTCCAGGACGCGCGCGCGTCCGACGCCGCCGTCGCCGACGGCGCGCTGCCGTGGCGCAGCAGCGGCGGCGACGGCGGCGGCGTGCTGCGCGCGCTGAGCGCGTACGAGCCGCCGCTCGCGCCGCAGGCCGCCGGCCAGCGCCTCAAGGCGCTGTACGCGGCGCTGTACGAGCGCATGAAGGCGGCGGCGGAGGCTGTGCAGCCGGCGGCGGCGGCGGGGGCGCCGCAGCAGCAGCAGCCGCTGCTGCCGCTGAAGCGCGAGTCCCCCACGGCGGCGGCCGCGCCCGCCGCCAAGGTGGCGCGCACCGGCAGCGGCGGTGCGGAGCGGGCGGCGGCAGTCGCGCCTGCGCACACGAGCCCCAACATCACCCTTCCCTGGCGCAAGTCTGGGGCTTCACCACGGCCCAAGGCGCCCGCGGCGGCTGACAGCGCTGTGCCCATGCTGCTCGACCTCACGAACGGCGACGACGCCAGCAGCGGCGGCAGCGGCGGCGGCAGCAGCAGCAGCGGCGGCGGAAGCCAGGCGGCGGCGGCGCTGCCGGCGAAGCTGCCCCCGGCAGTGCTGGCGGCGCAGCCGCTCTCCGTGCCGTGGCGCAAGTCGAGCGGCGCTGCTGCCGGCGGCGGCGCATTGCCGAAGCACACTGCCGTAACGCCGAAGATCACAAACTTCTTTACGTCAAAAAAATGAGCGCGAGGCAGTGATTACTCTCTTCGTGTACGAGGCGACCTCGCTGGGGTTGTGGCCGTGTTTACGACAACAGCCGGGAAGTGGCGCATGTTTAGAGAGGCCTGCCGCTGCCCCTGCCACCGACCGTTGCAGCCGCTAGCGCGCCGAGCATATCTGTGATGCATAGGCGCTAGCGCCACGGGGTCGGCTCGCACAGGTCACAAGCGCGGTCGGAGCTCTGCCACATTCATCGTTGGTGATGCAAGCGTGGCGGAACCGCAATGTGAAGCAAGTGCCGGGCACTGTCTGCGCCAGTCGCCGCCGCTGCCGCCTGCTCCACCGCTGCCGTCGCCGCTGCTGCTGCTGCCGGGCAATTAGCGACATCGCCAAGCAGCGCCCGCTGCGACGACACAACACGCTGGGTTTGCCAGGGGCAAATACAGGGGCACACAAGTGACAGCAGCCGCTGCGGGCACAAAATTTCTAGTTCTAAAATATTGCAGTGGCAACAGCGCCCCCATGCATGATTTTCGGCGGTCGAAATGGCAAGAGACACAGCTGTTTTCTCCCACCAAGAATAATGAAGTGATGGTGGACATGAACTCTGTGACTTGCATGTTGCACGCGTGTGCTTAGTCTGACGCCATCGGCTGGGCATGTGTTGAACCGATGAGCACATGTGTAGTATGTGGTGCATGGTGGGAGGTGCCAACAGAGCCGTGCAAACGGGATTTCCGCTGCAGGCAACCGAAGGTGATGTCGCGCTGACCCGTAGAGCGAGTGCATTTTCTGAAATAACCAGCGCAAATTGTCGACGCGGTCTGGAAAATCTGCTGCTGATGTATCGTGAACAGAAAGTGTGCGCGTCCGTGGTCAGTCAAATGCGCATACATCAGCCTTGTCCCCTGGGACCCCGGTCTCAACACACCCCTTGTACATACAGGGGGCTAGGGGGGGGCAAGGGCCCTGGCAACAACCGTCAGCTTGATTCAAGTGCGAAGCTGCCTTCTGTCGGTGCCAGATGCACTGCGGCAAAATCAGTATGGCAAAGCCGCTGTGCTCACACATCTGGCATTTTCAAGTTGGCTTGAAGCTGCACATATATACCGACACAACAAGAAGTAGCGCGTCGTCGTTCACTTTGTTTTTGAAAAAATGCACATCCACACGCAGTATTGAGTTTTCCGTCCAGTACAGTTGCACCGCTCCTCCCCCCCGCCTCAGAGCCTGTGAAAGCTGCCCGACCACAGGCTCCCAGAGTGTCTACACTACGCAGTCTGACCCTAACCCTAACCCTCATAAATGTCATTTCAAGTAGTGATGATGCTGAGCAGTTGGCAGCCGCGCAAGTGAAAACAGAAAAGTGCGCGGGTGCGTCGGCGCCAGCGCGTGCGTGCACGGCAGCGGCGGCAGGGCAAATGCATTCTGTATTCACGCATCTCGACGGGCTGTGTGTCGGCAATCAGAGTAATGTAATAACATGGGGGTGGGTGGGGGGGGGGGAAGGGGCGCCCCCGCCGCCGCCGCCCCCCTTACGGCTGCCTCCGCAACCACCAACAGACGCGCGCCCCGCTCTCGAAATGAGCACCGAGAGCTGTTGCTGGTCACTGAGCGCTGCTGCACGGTTCCGGCGCAACACACACAACGACACGCGGCTGCACTCGCAGTGCCCTGGTCTCTGACACTTGGCATCAGGCCAAACGGTCGGGCGGCCAGCAAGCTCTATGTGCCGCGGCGCCGCCGCCGCTTGGCGTTACGTCGCTGTGCCGCCGCTGGCGCAACAGGGGGGGTTCGGGGGGTTGGAGCGTCGTCACTTGCGCTTGCTGCTGGCGCCGCCGATGGCGTTGGCGTGTCCGTTGGTCTTGCCCTCCTCCTCGCTGCGCGAAGGTAAAGGGGACCGCGCGCGTGTGCAGTAGAGTGTGAGCGGTTTGCGCAAAGAGGCTTTGGGCACGAGGCAGCGTAATGCCATCAAGTTGAAGTTTGGCGCAGACAACAGCACTCTATGGGCACGCAGCTGCAGCAGAGCCGCAGTAAGGTGCTAAGCATACGTAGGCCATGCGATGGCGCATTAGTGTACCCTGAATGCACACATGTGCACTGTGTGCGACAGACGTGTTTGGTCCATCTGATTGCGGCACCTTCACATTTCGATGTGGCGAAGCATTTGGCCCTGAAAGATGAAGCGCCATGCACGATGCGTGACCTTCAGAGGTGTGTGATGCTTGAGAACACCTCGCTAGAAATCAAACGGCTTTGCTGTGATGTCTTGAAGGGCAAGGTTAGGGCAAGGGTTTCGGGTTAAGCATTAGGGACAGGACTGAAAAATAAGCGCATGAGTTGCGCGCAACCCCCTGAAGTTGGTGAGAAATCCACTGTGGCCATTCAACATCAGGGCCACCTCTTATGCGCGCGTTATAATTCCACCAAACGGCAGCTGTTGCGGGGCCTGGCGCAATCATACGGCGGCGCACACGATATTGCCAGCATCACACCACACGCAATAGATGAACTTTGTGAAATGGATGAAGACGTGGCCTCACCTGCTGTAGTGTTCCTCACCGACGGCATGGTCGTAATACCCCTCAAAGTCATTCTGCAAAGGGGCGACCAGCGGCGCACGGCGACAACGCATGCAATTCAGTATATTAGCCACGTCATTATCGTCCTGCAGGTGTCAGGACGGAATCGCTGCTTGCCGCAACCCCTTGCACCTGTGCAGGTTTTGTCGATGTGACGCATCCCATTCCCTGTCGGACCTGTACAACGCATCTTCACAACTATCCTCTCCGACAACCCAAACCTTGATTCTAGCCCTAACCCTACCGAGATGAGCTGTGTCAACTACACCTCAACCTCTACGACAGGTTGCGACAGGCCTTGTGTCGATGACATCTGCATCCATGACTGTCAACACTAAATAATCAAAATACTTTGACAAGGGCGCTTTCACATCAGCTTCAATGAGTGACAGTGTTGTCAGTTACGCGCTGGCGTGACGCATCACTGGCGCTTTCCTTTGAGAACAAATCCTCTGCAGACGCTGCGCACCAGCGCACTTCATGACAGTGAGACTTCAGCTACAAACATCGACTCACGAAACTACTTTTTAAGCAAGGGGATTTTCCCATCAACTACCCGAGTGACAGTTTCGTCGGTTACACTTGCGAGTTGACGCACCACCTCCTCCTTGCTGCCGGTCTCCTCCGAGATCAAATCCTTGCAGACGCTGCGCACTGCCGCAGTCGATGGCTGCAAATCTTAAGCAATGACCATTCATTATTGCTCTATTTTGATAACAAGGACGCTTTCACAACAGCAACAACAGTTCGTCAGTTACACTTGCGAGTGACGCACCGCCTCCTCCTCGCTGCCGCTCTCCTCCGAGAGCATGTCGCTGCAGATGAGGCCGAGCTCCGCGCGCTTCTTGAGCTCCTGCATGCTGAGGTTGAGCAGGCTCACGCTGTCTCGCCGGTGAACGTACTTGTTCTGCGAGTCATGAGTCAGAGTCATGAGTAAACTCAACAATCATTACTTGAGTTAGGGTCACGAGTCAAAGTCAGAGTTCGTGAGCTCGTGCATGCTGAGGTTGAGCAGGCTCACGCTGCCTCGCCGGTGGACGTACTTGTTCTGCAAGTCGTGAGTCAGGAGTCACAAGTCAAAGCCAGAGTTTCGTGAGCTCCTGCATAATAAGGTCGAGCAGGCTTACTACGTCTGGACGGTGGACAACTTGCTTGTTCTGTGAGCAACAGCATGAGTAACGAGGCAGGGTCAGTGTCCAAGACGGGTCTCAGTCCTCGATGATAGCAGAAACGAAAATAAAAAGCGTTCTCCATGCTCGTCGAGAAAGCGCGGCGCTGCTGGCCGTGACCAAAAGGCTGCGGTTAGCGTTAATGTTGAAGAAATAGCTCAGCGCATCACATCATGCCGGCGTACACACAGCGCTTCTGCTGGTGCAGATGTAGAGGGCATGCTTAGAGTGTTCTATGTACTTCAACATTGACAAACTTCAACATTGACCTGCCCAGGCACGTCAAGCGTGTGGCAATTTCCCACCTTCAACGACTGGCCTGTTGAACAGGCAAACACAAGTCACCCACTTTCATGTCACTGGAAACAGTTGCCTGGACTAAATGTACACGCGCATGCGCCTGGATGCGACGGAGAAGCCGCAAAAAACCTTGTACTTGGTGGTGCGTTTGATGACCAGCACCAACGCCGATGTAGCGCCACCGCGTATTATGCGTGCATCTCTCTGTACATGAGAATGCACACTTCAACTTGTAGTACGTGCACTTGAAAGTACGGGGAGAATGGGAGAATCGGAGAGCAGGAGTCACGCCACAAGCTCACCTTGTACTTGGTGCTGCGGTTGATGACGAGCAGCTTCTCAAAGTCCACTAATATGCAGCCGCACATGGCGCCGCGCCCCTGGCCGTGGTCCTGGTGGCAGCGCACAACAGACAGCAGCGCTCAGCACAAGGGAAACAGGCCTCACGAGGTGTAAACTTATTGAGAAGAGTCTGGGAGAGGCAGCAGCGTGCAGAGCACTCCCCGCTTGGCGCCAACCAGCAAGACTGTCTACTAGCAGACACGCAGCTGCACCAAGGCACTAGCTCGTAGGCTAGCGTGGCAAGCAAGGGCGCGTGCCACCTCAGCAGACCAACGTGCGACGCTCGGCACAAATGCCACATGTCACTTTGGCACACATGCCACATGTCGCAATGGCGCGGCGCGCGCGAACTGGGGGCCCAGCGACGGCGCGCAGCAGCAGCGTCGCTCAGCAGACAGCAGCAGTGCTCAGCGCGCGCCGTTGCATCGCGCCGATAGAAACGCGCACCGCTGCGATCATGTGTGCTGCCCTAAGCATGAGTGTGATTGTGTGTGCGTGTATATGTGTGTAAAGGTACTTCAACCAGCTCTGCAGTGTGACGGAATCACATGCAGGTAGCGTGCAACGCCTGCTCAAGCCGGAACGCTGATGTCAAAGGAAACCACTTCAATCTGCACACGCTTGACGCGAATGGGATGCTCACCTTTGACGTCGAAAAGACCGTGAAGACCTGCAGCAGAGCGACGGGAGGAGGGGGCGGCGGGGGGGGGGGGGGGGGGGGGATAGCAGCATTGCGCAGTCAGCGGCTTACTGAGCTATGTATGCAACGCATCTCTGTGCTCACGTACGCTCTCTGGCCCGTGTTGCAGCAGCACTCAGCACAGTGACACTCGCCGCATATGCGTGGCCGCGCCGCGAGCCTAGCACCTCATTGCGTATTTCCCGCAGTGCACATGCATCGTCTGTGCTGCACCAGCGCTCAACACGGTAACACGCTCTATAGCAGCTGACGACTTGTACGGCGCCCTGAGCTGGGTCAAATGACAACCTCTGATGATAAGTCAGCAAACAGCCCAGCTTGAGGTTGAAGTTCGGACCTCACCCTAACCCTAACCTTAACCTGAGCAGGGGGTCAAACCCAACCCTAATCCCAACCCTGACCGTCAGCTAAGACTCGTCATGGCAACGCTCGCTAACACCGTCCTTGGTGCGCTTGCGGAGTTCTGGGCAAGGGTTTAAGTTACATTGGCTAGGGCTTGCCTTGGCGCCCTTGGTGAGCGATAGAGTCGAGCACCAATGACTTGAAGTCTGACAACACCCCCGTCTTTGTGGGCGAGGATCTAAGTCAATTAACTAGTAAGATCAGTGAGCTTATGCAGTGCTTTTGCTGAGCTTAGGGCTCGGGCAAGTTGCCCTTAGTTGAGCTGCTGCAGGGCTCGCCTTGGCCAAGGGTCAAGGTTACATTAGCTAGGGCTTGTCTTGGCGCTCTTGCTGAGCGATAACTCGAAGTTTGACAATGCCCCCCTCGTTGCGGGGTCAGGGTCTGTGTAAGTTGAAGTAAGGTGCACTACGATCAAATAGGCTGGCTATGCTAATGCTGTGCTGTCGCTGAGCTTAGGGCTTGAGCAAGTTGACATAAGTTGGTCTGTTGTATGTAGGGCTTGCCTTGGCCAAGGGTTAGGGTTACATTAGCTAGGGCTTGCCTTGGCGCCCTTGCTGAGCGATACCCCCTCGCTGTGCGCCTCGTGCGCGCGCACAATGTAGCTCAGCTGCCCCTGCTTGAGGAAGTCGTCTATCGCCTGCGGCGCGGCCGGCGAAGCGTCACAGGCGTCAGTTCATCGGCAGCGCTCAGCAATGCCGCCGCGCACTGCACGGTACATTCGGCATGAGTCCACGCGTGTCGGCGGCAGCCAGTGGAGCGTCACAGGCGTCAGTTTGGCGACGCTCAGCGGTGCAAACAGTTGACGACACGAGCATGCAAGCTAATTGACGAATACGGGTCGCTGGCATACCGTGAATGACAGAGCACGAACCCCTCCCCTACCCCCCCCCCCGCTTCGTCCCGCCACCGCTCTGTTTGCCAACGAGCAGGGACTCCTAACCCTAACCCTAACCCTAGTAGCGTACTCCGCGTCGTGAATGCGCTCAGCGTGACCGTCGGGAGTCTACAAAGCACAACAGCTCACATTGGCCTGTGTCAAACAAGGGAACCCGATCATCACATGACCCGTGATCTACAGGACTCGCGACTTGACTCACACTCACTCACACTCGTCGCCCTGCTGAACTAGCACGGCGGAGGGGCGCAAGCTCACCTTTGTGCCGAAGCAGATGGCACCCCCTCCCCGCAAGCTTTCCCCAAACCTGTGGACGACGACAAAGCGCAGTACATTGCCGAGTGTCATTAGGCGCCCGAAACCCTGCACTGCAAACTACAAACTTCTAATTGAGCAGTCGCTCACATATCATGCGTGGTATAAAGCTAACCCTGGCCATATTGTTGCCGCCAACCGTAACCCCCAAATAAAGACCGTAAGACGTGAAAAATAACATATGCGAGCAACTCGAGCATGCTCATTACGCCCACCATGTAAGTCCAAGCACGCTCGGGGAGACGCAGTCTGTGGGGCCACCCACAACGACAACTGCGCAAGCGTGCTTGCTCGACCTGGACAGATGAGAGCTTGCGAAAAGAGCTACGTAAGTGTGAATCCTAACCCTAAACCCAGGTCCAAGCCTGACCCCAGCCCTCAACAGGGGGCTTGGCCCACTCATCCGGTTCAACGCATGGCGTGCGCTGCGTGCAAAGGCAAACACGGTCAGGGACGCTCGCACGAACACACGCACGCATCATGCGTCAGGCCCTACCTCTAGCCCCACTCTTGGTTTCTACTCCCCTCACCCGCTCTCATCGAGGACGAGCTCCTGCTTGTCGCCCAAATCCCACTATTAATCATTGCCTAATCCTGACCCTGCTAATCGTCAACCTGACCCTACCCCTAGTGTCTAGGGTTGGGGTGAGGTAAGGCTTAGGGATATATCAAGCAGCCCTGTAACCTCAACTCTAACCCTTAACTTCTCTCACCCAATCTCGTCAAGGACGAGCTCCTGCTGGTCGCCCTAAACCTAACCCTAATACTTCGAAGTAGTAATCATCGTGCCCAACCTAAATCTAGGGTCTGATTCTCTCAACCGCTCTCATCGAGGACAAGCTCCTGCTCATCGCCCTAACCCTAACCCTGTTCGTGATCATAGACCTAACCCTAACCTTCCTAGTAATCGTCACCCCGACCCTACCCCCAGTGTCTAGGGTTAGGGTTAGGTGAGGCTTAGGGTTAGATTGAGCGACCCCAACCGCAACTCTAACCCTCTTTTTCTCTCACCCGCTCTCGTCAAGAACGAGCTCCTGCTGGTCGCCCTAACCCTACCCCTACTAATGATCATCGTGCCAAACGTAATCGTGGTGTCTACTTCTCTCAACCGCTCTCATCGACGACGAGCTCCTGCTCGTCACCCTGACCCTAATCCTACCAGTCACTGCCACTCTAACCCTGACCCTAGTTTTTGCTTCTCTCACCCGCTCTCGTCGAGGATGAGTCCTGCTTGTCGCCCTTACCCCACCCCTACTAGTAATCGTCGCCTGAATCCTACCCCAATTTTCTGTTGCTCTCACCCGCTCTCATCGGAGACGAGCTCCTGCTCATCATCCTACCCCTACTTTAACCTCAAACCGAAACTTTGATAGTAATTGTTGCCCTAGCCCTGACCCTACTAGTAATCACTGCCCTTCCTACTCTCTCACCCGCTCTCGTCAAGGACGAGCTCCTGCTCGTTGCCCTAGCCTAATTTTAGTCTAACCCTTGTTTGATTTAGTTGTAGTAATCGTCGCCCTAACCCTAACCCTAGTAGTGGACGCTTTTCTCACCCGCTCTCGTCAAGGACGAGCTCCTGCTCGTCGCGCGCGGGGTCCGACCACAGGCAGTCCGACGCGACCTGCTGCGATTCAAACGTCTGAAGCAAATACGCAGCGACAGCGGCAGATGGCAGGTCTCAGACACCGGGCGCAACAGCGCAGGCACAGGGCGAGGCGATGATCAACCCTCGCTGATGCGATGACATCTACTCTGACCGCAACAGGAAGTCCGACAAAATCTGCAGCGATTCGAACGTCTGCGCACCGCATACACGGCAACAGCGACAGATGGCACATCTCAGACACCGGGCGCAGCTAGCAAGGCGAGGAGGGGAATCAGGATGCGGTCACAGCCGGGGTCGGATCACCCCCCCTGGCGCACGAGACCCAGTGGCGCCGCAGCCACAACGCTGCCACGAAACGCATGCGAACAGAACACGTACAAGCATTCGCAGGGCGTCTATGCACAGCGGCGGAGCGATTGGGACGGTGCATGCGGGGGGTCTAACCCTAACCCTGGGGCAGACCGCTGCATGCTGAGTGCTGCCATAGCGACCGCGTCGACGTCAGGGGCATAGAAACCTACTTGCACCTATACCATACCTATACGTACCTCAGCGTAATTGGGAGGGCACGCAACGGGGCGACGGCGGGCACCGTTACGACGGCAATACGCACACCTATATCTCACTACTGCTAAGTATAGCTATACGGGAACCATGCGTAGGATGGGTACATAGTTCTTGCAAGCCCCCCCGGGAAGTTGGCAGCGTCGCCACCTCACACAATACCTGCCTAAACCTGTACTATACCTATACATACATTGGCGTTGTCGGCAGCGCACACGCCGGCGACGGCGGACACCATCACGACAACAATGCATACACCTATACCTTACTATACCTATACAGGGACCAGGCGTAGAATGGGTCCTGTTTGCAAGCCCTCGGCGATTCTTCTTGTAGTTGTGGCCACCTCACGCTTCGCGCTGGTAAGCAGCCATCGGGTGCTTGGCACAGCTGCAGTAGAGGCGCTGGCTGGCAAGCACTTTTGAAAGCATCATGAAGGCAATATGTATACCTACACTTACACTACACCTATACATACCTCGGCGTCGTTGGGCGGGCACACGCCGGCGACGCTGGGCACCATCATGATGTCCTGCACACGCGACGACGAGCCCGCAATTGGCCGCGGTATGCCGCCGTGCACGCAGAAGATGTCGTTGTCGATGACGGCCGCCAGCGGCAGCCTGTCAAAGACCGCATTGCACTGCGGGGGGGGGGAAGCAGGGGGAGGGGGGGGTGAAGTCAGCGCCGTAATGCGCAGCGGCGGTACAGTATGGGCGCAGCATACGCGCCGATGCTCCAAAGTCGATGTCGATGCGCGGTGACTGCGCGAGCGCACGGCACGCGGAATGCAGCTCTCGTGAAGCTCGCGTGTGTTGTGTGGGGAGCGCGAGGGGGGGGGGGGGGGGGGGGGGGGCGGGGCTGCAGCGCGCATGATGCAGCAGCG